>JAOXYF010000023.1:2731961-2746022 GCA_028565775.1 Sternarchorhynchus goeldii
GCTGGACACCCATAGCCATCAGCATTTGTCACACAAGCGTCAACGGCAACAGCGGAGAGGCAGCTATTCATGGAGGGAGGGAGAGAGGGAGCAGGTGGAGAGAGGTATAAACTGGGTGTGAGAAGGATGATGGCATTTCGAATTCTTGCATGGTTTTTAGGACACAAGCTAAAACAAGTTTTTTACCCCCAGAAGTTCTCTTCATTTTCCCAGGCAGAGCATACACACCATACAGATCTCCAGCAGAAATCCCAATATTAACCTTTACACTAACACACTACAAACACTTTACCTCACACACACTGAAATCATATATGCTAGCTTGCCACTTTGTTAGAAACACCTACCTTGCAAGCTGTGCTTACAGAGGCAATTTATAAACATAGAATTACCTGCTGTAGCCTGTCTGTTGTCAAGGGCGACTCTCCATCCACCCTCTGCGGTGTTGTGGATGGAGCGGATGTTATTTGGGTGCTGGACTGCGTGACATGGCTGTGGGTGTAAACCCAGTGCTGGTTTAGCTCACAGCGCCACTGTTTTTTTCACACGGCAGCGTCACTGCTGGGTTTAGAACGGCTAACCTGTAGTTTCCCAAAGGCGGATTGCAGCCTCCGTTAGCAGTAAAACAACTACAGGCTGGAAAGTATATGTGAAGCCCAGACTTTCAATATTAAACCTGAAGCCAGCTGTCTAAGGCAGTACACAGTGACACTGCTTTTAGCTCTTTGTCAAACCTCCTTCCTATTACGCCTTTTATTACCCTCGCGTCCACCATCACTATGCTTCTCACACTGTTCTCTCGCTACACTTGCAATGCCACTGCTATTTACACTTACTCTCTCTCTCTCTCTCTCTCTCTCTCTCTCTCTCTCTCTCTCTCCCTCCCTACAGCACTGCATGCTCTGTAGCACTTCCACTGAGACACACCAACACAGCAGCAGCCCTGAAGGGCCCGCCCACCAGAACTTACCCATAAACCCCCACGACTGCATTACGAAGTCTGGGCAGCACCCCGTACTCCTGATAAAGGCAATGTTGCCCTTCCGCTCGCAGATGTAACGTTTCTGCAGTTATTGATCTCGCGCCCTGTCTCATGTTTTACTTCAATCACAGACATTAAATGAAACATGGACAGGAGCGGCCGTGCCAAACGCAGCCAGTGCGGCCCTGGAGGCTCTCGCCACTGTGTTTGGAAGGATCTGGCAACCTCGTCAAACTGGTGTCCACCCGGGGGGGGGGGTCTATGGATCATGGATCAGTCCCCTGCTCCACAACCACCAGGCTCTTCGTCTTGTTAGCTAGGCTCCAAGCAAGGCTCACAAATTGTTGCAAAGTGAATTACGTGCCTTGTTTACAGTCTGGCGTCTGCATGCGTGCATGTGTGCGTGCGCGTGCGCACGTGCACGTGTGTGAGATCACTTGTTTATGGGCTGTAGTCTGCCATGCTGGTTTTGTTGGCAGGGGCAGAGGGTTAGGGCGCTCCTCGCTGAGGCTATTTCACTGCCAGCAGGGGACGAATGGAAGACTGAGGGAGTGCATGGAGCATTCAGCCACAGCAAGGGACTGAGAGGAAGAGAGAGAGAGAGAGAGAGAGTGAGGGACAAAGTGAGAGAGATAGAAAGATACAGAGAGAGAGAGCTGCTTAAGTGGTAAGAGTGAGAGAAAGTAATAGACAGAGAAATAGAAACAGATAGGCGGAGTGGGAAAGAGAGGGAGAGGCCAAGGCCTTGAAGCCAGGATCACGGGTGAGTTGGTCAGGCTGCCAGAGGAGTCCTCTTCCCCAGCCTGCAGTGCTCTGTGCCTGAGCCAAAAGCCGGAGGCTCGCAGGCGCCGACTATCAGTGCTGCCAAACTGAGGGGGAAAAAGCCCTAAACATCATCTCCTGTCTGTCCGCAAACAAAGATGGATACAGGAAGCAGCACTTCACATTCATGGTCCAGAGCCTGAATGAACGAAGGGCTTTGACCACACGTCCTTCTGCTCCGGCAGCAGACGGTTCGGCTGCAGTTCGGATCTGAAGCCGGCACGGCACCGGCCTGGGCCCCTCCGCTGCCACCTCCTCCGCTGCATTAGCATTAGCGCCCATGTTGCCCGGGCCGTAAAAGCTGTGCGGAGCAGGGAGCCTCCCCAGCCTGTCTGCCCAGACGGCCACCCGCCTCCAGCTAGAGGGTCTAGGAACTTCTTTTACTGGGCAAATTAAAGCTGCTGCCGAACAAGTCATAAAACAGGAAATAATGAATTCAATTAAATATTTTAGGAGGGAGAGGAGTGCGGGAGATGTGCTGAGCGGACAGAAGAGAAAGACGGAGGTGCCTGGGCTCGTCTCCGGTGCAGGGTGGCTGGCTGTGGTCGCTCGGGCTTCCACGGGACCGACATTAGCAAATGAATGACCCTTAATTGGGCTGCCTATCGCATGTGGAGTTTGTTGATTAAAGTGGGCATCTTCCTCGCAGGGCTCGTACACAGACGCACAGTCAAACCTGCAATGAGTCATCGGGAGAACAAATGTGATTGTGTATAACCTGTGAGACATTAATGCTCCGCAGGGGAGGAAATTAAGACTGGGCGAGAGACAAAACAAGAGAGAGAGAGAGAGAGAGAGAGAGAGAGAGAGAGAGACAGAAAGAGAAACGGAGCAAAGTAGACAGACACACAGGCAGACATTCCTGCTCAGACAGTAGCCCCATCAAAACAGCCCAACCACTGCTGAGTGACAACATGTGGTAATGAGCGGATGGATTCTGAGTTTCCCACTACACATTACATCATTCTACCTTCCTCATCAGGAGCTGACGAGCTCTTCGAGCTGCCCACACTCAGACTGACACACAGGAATCAAACAGCAGTCAGACTGAGATGCACAAAATACACACATGGCAAATAACCCGAATCAATAAAGGGCAGAACAAAGTGATTTAGCATCTGCAGAGACCAAAAGACAACAAACTGACATGGCCGACATGCGTGTGTGTGTGGGGGTGTGTGTGTGTGTTCTGTTTGTGAATGTGATCATATAATTGGAGGTGTATTGGATGAATGTACAAACAAGAGCTTGACAAGCATGTCCAATATTAATAAAGTCTGTTGCCATGTTATTACGGGATGTCTGCTGCAGTATTGTTGCGTTTAGGATGTGATTAGGGTGAATAGTCTTTCCTATCAAACCAAGCAGATTCTCTCTCTCTCTCTCTCTCTCTCTCTCTCTCTCTCTCACTCTGGTATTGTCTTGATTCCACAGACAGCCCGTCCAACTACCCGAGGACGAAAGGAAATCCAATACTCCACCCCCCCTTCCCCCGCCCCCTTCCTATTTATAGCAGTACCATGGTTTCTCATGGAAACGAGTCAGTTAACCAGAGGCTTCTCTGCCTGATCTTACTGTGCTCTGTGCTGAAGTCACAGATGATTGCCAAACAGAGGCCCTCACAGGGCAAAGGAGCCGCTCTCCTCCTGTTGACACTAATCATCCTGCAAATATACAAAACAAGATGTACATATATTTCATTTCTGCGTTATTGCATTTACAAGTAGGATGTTTTGGAAACCCAGGCTCTCCTTATCTTATTGGATTCTCCCCCACTTGAATACACTCCCTTTCTGTTTCCACCACACACATTGCTGATTTTTGTTTTACAAGTGAAAATATGTGTTAACAGCATTTCATATCTGCGTTGGCGTGTGTTTGCTTTTAAGTTCCTAAACAAAAAGACAGCCTGAATAATCTGTGCTCAGTCCCATCACACATCGTAGCCCTGGCCTGGCAGAATCGACCGCAGACATGACAAGAATGGGAGGGCCGGCTTCCAGCCAGAGTCCATTTACAAAGACAAACTCACCACACAGACCCCAGCCAAATGCCTGGCTGGTACAACCCAAATCCGCATGCGGGTTGCCAGAGCTTCATCTACTCAAGCTGCTACTGACCAGGGCTGAGCTCCTGCACGGCTGCGCGTGCCCAGAGGGAGAACGAGCACGTCCAGGCCACCCGCCGACACTCTGCTACCCCTCCGCCTCTGTCGTGCCCACCCTCCGCCCTGCCGCCCCCCCCACCCCCCCACCCGCCACTCCTCTGCCAATTAACGTTGTGATTAAAAGTGACAAAGTGTCTGGCGAATGAAGAGAGAGCCAGTGGAGGCCACGCCCACCGCACGCCTCTCAGTTCATTCAGAAGTGGCGGATGAACCGTCCAATCACAGCCAGAGGAGAAAGACAGAGAGAGGAAAAGCGGACAGGAAATGAATGAGGAAGACGTCTGCGTGAGGGGAAAAACCTTTCGGCGTGAACAAGAGTGAGGGAAGGGATGGATGGAACCTCGGGTGACACGGCATAGATGAGATGATGTAAACAACAAATAAAACAAAGCGCTCGACGTCTCGCCCACGCCACCAATTAATCCATCAGTCACGAGAAGAGAGACCTCAGGTGAACAAGACAAAGGAAACCAGAGTGGCATGAGAAAGTGGCTCAGCTGAGTAGCAGAAGCCTGACGGAGGCTCAGGGCTGTTAGAGGCCGTGCGTGAGACCTCACCCCGTATGTCACAAAAGGCCTCAAGTGACGGGCTCAGCGGCGAAAGCCCTCAATCCCACATAAACCACCCACAGCGCACATCAGTGGCTAAAATATGATGGGCTTCAGGAGCCTATAAATCTTTTCTTAGAGCACCAGGCCTCTCCTGCATCATTACTGCATCCCACAGGCCCATTTCGGCTCCATTTCACTTAAATGTCAACTTTTCAGCCTTACTCTGGGGCCCCACTGTCGCCATTTGTTTTAGCGGCAATGGGGGGAAAAACAGGAAAATAAGACACGAGGACCAGTGGAAAGATGAGGGCGCACGTGCTTCCGGGTGTCTGGGAACGTCTGGAGACGAGCGAGGGAACAGGTTGTTAGCAGCGAGCTAAAAAAAGAGGAAGCAGTGGTGCCTGTGGATTACAGGGCGGTGGGGGGGTGTGAGGGGGGGTGCAGGACAAGCAACAGGAAAAGCCACCTGAAAGGACAGTTTCACCATCGTAAGAATGCAGCCTAATCACGTGGCGTTACATAAATGTCATTATTATTTATCCATTAATCATCATTAAGGAGTTAACAGCATTCTTTTAAATTCAATTAAATTGAAATGATTTTTTTTTTAGGCTGCAATTGGAAATAAAAGTGTAGACAATTTGATAAGGTGCTCAATCAAATAAAGTCAGACTGGACTCAGCAGAGACAGGCCGGGGAACACGGCCTTTAGGCAGGAAAAAAGAGCTCTGCTCCCAGACCAGCCTCAAACCTTATGGTGAAGGTGTCTGAAGTGTGGCAGTTGAAAATCAGCACTTCTGAGTGTAATTCCCATCAGCAAGCAGAAGGCAGGCGGCTTCTCATTCCCCTCGATAAAGCAGAGTTTCACCCCCGGTTTTATTTATTCATGCTTTTTCCTGTCTTTGATAATTGCAACCCCCCCCCCCCCCCTACTCTAACTCTTCGCGTTTTTTTTTTTTTTTTTAGTGCTCATAGAGTTTACAGCAGGGAGAGGGGGGTGGAGGAGGAGGGGGGTGTGGGGGGGAAAAATAGTTCCTGGCTCATAAAAAGCGGCAGAACCATTTTCTGAGTGCTGATAGCGGAGGAGACGTTGAGCCGAGAGGCTGAGGCGCGGCAGCTAATGCTTCGGCCATCTGGACACAGTGAAAACGCAGCGCTTTTGTCTCGGCCTGCCGCTCCCTCTCTCTGTGTCACTGTGTTTCTCTCTCTCCCCCCTCACCCTTCGATTGATGCAAACGGGCAATTCCTCCCCTTTGCTTTACAAGCCTGCGCAAACAGGAGGACATAACCGTAAAGATCTGCTCCCACTGCCGTAAATGGACATGTTTTGGAGCGATGCACTGTACATAAAAATGCACAAGCGCAAGCCTCTGCTCGTGTGAACGGAGGACTGTTTCACTTGAGAAACTTTCTTTGGTCTGAAGTTTTTTGCTCTGACAAGCAGAGCGTGTGTGTGTGTGTGTGTGTGTGTGTGTGTGTGTGCATAGGGAGATGGGGGAGGGGAGATGGCGGGAGTAGCTACAGAGCTGCTACTCCCGCCATCCTCCTCCGCAGGCGAGAGAGCCACGGCGGAGGACGCAAGCAGTGACCAAAAGATGGACAGGAACCCTGGATAAGGCACAGACCAGAACATCACCAGACAAGCAGCTGGGCAAGAGGGATGTCCAGCTAGAGCGTCAATCTAGAGCTTCAGTCTAGAGCTTCAGTCTAGAGCTTCAGTCTAGCTGGACATCGCACTTGCTCAGCTACTTGTTTAGCGCGAGCTTGTCCGACTCCAAGAGCATGATGGGATATGGAGGGGGGAAGCCTTATTTATCAGAACCCGTGCCTCCTCCATGTGCTGCTGTTCAGGCCGGTGCTCAGCGAAACCACATTACCCTAATGCGGCCCAAATCTCATTCTGCTGCTGCATGCTTTATGATCTGCCAGTCGAACACCTTGTGCATTATTGAGTTAGATACAGTGCCAGTGCGTCGTGAGACAAACACCGGGCTTGGTGAAACTCGGAAATGTCTCAGGGGCGCACGAGGCCACTAAGCTTGGCCTCAAAACCTTACCGCACCACCGTGGAAATGTACTGCCTTCCAACGAGCTTCTTTTTTTAGCGACCTGTGACGAGCTGCAGTGTCACATGGTCAAGCGCGTACACACACACACACACACACACACACACACACAGGTGCGTGGCATTCATCTCCAGCTGCCGCTGCTTAAATCTCCAGTGCAGCCGCCCATCACGGATGCTAACGGAGGAAAGCGGGCCGTGAGTGGAGGAGAGTGCGTCTCTGTGCCTGGTGGAGGAGGCCGGTGCTGCCCATACAGATTCCCTGCCTCAGCACTTCCGTACCAGGGACAGTTCCCCAGAGGGGGGGGGACCCTATAGCCCCTCCCTGCTGGTGCAAGTGGTGCTCACCTTCTGTTCACTACTTGAGCTGCTAGAGGAAAATGGGCCAGGCACTGACCCACTTCAGACCAGTCACGCACTCTCCGCCTGACCTGTGCCACGGCAAACACGCAGGCAGGGAAAGGGTTAACGCCTCAGAGAGGTCAGAGAGAGTAAAGGGTAACACAGGAGTTAATGAGGGCAACTAAACTGTACAACTTCATAGTTAGAGTTCCACCAGTTGGTTTGAAGAGAAACCAAATTTGTCTGGGTGATAATGGGTGTTTAATGGGTGTCGTTCGTATGGGTGATAATGGCTGTTTATTAATGTCACACTAAAAGCGTACCAACAGGGATCTTTTAAACTACCCTTCCTGCAATTATCTGTTCACATATAGCAAACTCCCTCACGCTGCTCTATGGTAAATAATTACTTCAGTCAGTGTACAGGTTGTCCTTGAACTCTCAGTGTGATGTACAAAAGAAGGTAGAAGAGGAGGGCCAGTGAAACATTCCTGCCTCTCCCTAGTCCCATGGTAAAAGAGAACGTTTACCTCCCAAATGTTATTAATAGCCTCCTGAAAATGTTTTCATAACCCTCCAAAATTCACCAGGGAACATTTACAGGGCCTATAAAATATCTACCATAATAAATACTGCAGCTGAGGTGCACAGTAGCGTAAAGTGACACTGCTGTACTTCCTCGCATGTTAGCCAGCAACGTCCTCTCTCTCCCCAACACTCCGGCAAACCTGGGGCCGCTAATTTGGAGGAGGTTCGTCTCATTTTACAGTGTTATCCACAGGATCGATGCAAAATTGATGTGTGTAAGAGACTTGCATCAGGAAGCGGGAAGCTCTGGGACTGTTGAGGAAGTGGTGGGGGTGAGCGGGAATTTCTGGGTCTGCTGATGAAGCGGGGGGGGGGGTGAGTGGGAAGCTCTGGGTATATTAAGGAAGCAGTAGAGGTGAGTGGGAAAAGTTGGGAATGTTGAGGAAGTTTCCCGCTCCCTCTCTAACTCTCCCACTCATCCAGGTTCTTTATTGCAGGGTGTTTTCGGGTGGACGACCACACGTTCAACCAATCAGTGACAGATGCATGTAAAACCTCCTACAGCACTGCTGTGTCCAGTACACTTATACCAGCGTGGCATCCACTGTCATGCAGATACCATGCCATTGTCCTCCCAGCAGTTACACACCATTACACTGGCATGCTATTGGGCATCACACTGGTATGTGCCTTTTAGGCAATGCAGTGATGCTGCTGTTTTTTTAACACAATCCTGGGTTACTGTTGCAGTATTGAGAATGGCTCACCATGCAAATCAGTCAGCAGTTCTCCTGTGGGCTGAAAATGACCCCTGATGAACAGGGTAGAGGGTGGCAGGGTGGAGGGTAGTGGGGTGGAGGGTGGTTAGGATGACTCTACAGTAAATGAGAGAAGACAAATCCGTCTATTCAAGCCCACAATAATTAAGACACATTTACTCTATTAGAGGCAATTAATTGAGTACCATGGCACCGTCTGCCAGCACAGGCACACAGACGAGCAAAACAATGCATTTCAGCACCACGGAGAGAGACAGAGACAGAGCGAAAAACCCGGGACTCTTCTTGAAAAAGGTCATGCTGGTTTTCTTTGCCCAAATATGCTGCCCTTTACAAATTAACTTGGCAAAGGCAATATTTCCACAAAGCCCGGATCATGAATCAAAGCGGTGTCCATAGATCAAAGCGCCCCCACTCTCTCCTCCCCCCAACCCTTCTGCACCCCAACCCATTGAGCCTGTGTCTTCCGTAATTGTGTAATTAATGCTATGGCAGGCCTAATTTCAGAGATATCACACTATAATTGCAGTCAAGCGTTCATTAGGCAAGCCAAGTGCTCCACGGCTGCCCAGCAGGTGGGGCCAGCCGGCCGAAGGCCACTTGTTGTTGGAACACAATTGTTGTGTCAATGGCTTGATTAGTGTGAGTGTGAATCTGCTGACAGGACAGCCTTCCACATTCGGCCGATAATTACCCCTCTTCTCTCCACGGGATATGACTGATCGTGGTGCCACCATAGTTCTCTTCTTACTCTCTCTCTCTTACTCTCTCTCTCTTACTCTCTCTCTCTTACTCTCTCTCTCTCTCTTACTCTCTCTCTCTTACTCTCTCTCTCTCTCTCTCTCTCTCTCTCTCTCTCTCATACACACTCTCTCTGTCTAATCAACCCAAACCTATGACATCATCTCCTCCTACCGTGAGCTCTAGCTGTGCTGGTCGGGTGGGCTTGTGTATAAGGGGGTACACAGAGCTGAGGCTGCCTCTTGTTCTGCATTGGTAACCCCAGAGAGGAGGACGAGTCCTGGAGGTGCTGACTGGGGTGGAAGCGGTTGTGTCAGGAGCGTAGAGACAACTGAGCTTGTGTTACGCCACACTCTCTCCACCTCACACCCACACACCCACACACACACACACCTGCCCTAACATGAATGCCAGCGAGAAAAAAAACAGGCTCGTTCTTCTCTCGTTGCGACAAGCCTCATCCTTCATCAGTTTCGGAGCTCCTTTATGCCACTTCCTGCTCTAAGAAACTGAATAGCGGGAGTTTGATTCAGTTTAAAATCAATTTGGGAAGGGGCTTTTCATTCATTATGCTGCTTGGCTTTGGGGGCCATATCTGAAATTCCTCAAACGCCAGCAGAGCCGAACGTCATCAATTCAACGTGAAAGAAGGTGAGTGTGAAGCCGCGTGACAGGACCGGGACGCTGCGAGACAGATGGGGGAGGGCGGGCAGACGAGAGCTCCTCGTTCGTTTCGGCCCTTCTGTGCTCCCCTCGCTCAGGAGACGGGGGTGGGTGGGGGGGTTTGGGTATGGTGGGGGTGGCTGATGGTGGAGCAGGCGAGCTCTGGGTCGACGGTGCCCGCCTCGGCCAGCAGGTGCTGCTGTGAAATAAGAAGAGAGGTTGGGTAGGCAGCGGGAGGCAGCAGGAGGCCGTGCGCACGCGCCCCCATCCTGCCCCGCTCCCCCGGGCCACACGTGGGAGGGTGTGTGAGAAAGGAAGAGAGTGATGCAGCGAAAGGAAAAGAGTGAGCGACAGAGAGAGAGAGAGAAAAAATGAGAGAGAGAGAGAGAGAGAGAAAATGAGAGGAGAGAGGGAGAGAGAGCGAGGGGGGAGAGAATGTGTTTGTGTGTGCATGTTTGTAGCTGTGCCACTTGGAAAGCCATTCGGACAAGGTGCATTGTGACCTTGTGCAGGTGGAGACTAACAGAAGCCTCAGGTGCAGATTCAGTGACTCCACACTGACATTTCTGACTCAGGTGTGATGGACCCATGCAAAACAAACAAATCGTGACCCACCACTAAATCACAGCTTTGTTTCTTTGGAAGCAAAAAAATTGAGATCAAGCCTGATTGTTTATAGAATAAACATCCATCAATAATAAATATACTGAACAGAAAAAAACAAAATGAAAGTGGTGTCTTGGGCTTGTGTTATGGCTGTAAACGTTAGGGCTGTTTACACGGTGGTGATTGCATGGGTTTATGGCTCCTGCCCTCTGTTTGACCAATAATACCTCCTGCTTGCTTATCAAAAAAATTCCCAGTATATCAGATGCACAAAGCTAAATATTTGAAACCACAGAATATGGTAATGTAATGGTTGGAGTCTTGAGGAATGAGAAAAAAAGACTGTTCTGTGCGTTAGACACCCCTAATTCATCAGAATCAGTCCATTAGCTGATCACCCAGCCACACACATGCACACACACACACACACACACACACACACATACAGAGACACAGACGCACACACACACTCACACACACACAGAGCAAGAGAGAGAGATCTGTGTACAAACAGACCTTGATTTTGTTAATGTAAGTATTTCACACCCTTGGAACGCATGACCACCTCTCATGTTGCCGTTCACAACATAAGAAGACTTACAGTGTGCAGGTCTCATGTAATGCCCAGGTAACTCCTTTCACAGGCATAGCTAGATTAGACCTATAATGTAGTCTAATGCACCATATGAAAATAATGAGCGTCACAAATGATCGTTGGGATCGATTTCAGATCTCTCTTAGGAAGAGTGGTCACCTTCACAAACCCTACTCTGTGCGCCACTGTTCCATACCTCATCACAGAGGCAGGCAGAAGATTCAAGCATTCTCCTTATAAATGGAGTGTGTTTGCCCAGATTTCTAAAGCTGCCAAAATCACGGTGATTATTTTAAAGAGCATATAACTCATTATTCTGCCAAGAATCGTCTGGAAGTTGAGGAACAGGGAGGAGGAGGAGGAGGGGGGGGCGGTTGGGTGGTGGGGTGGCTGTAAACACTTATGATGGACAGCTGTGAGAGAGACCCTTGCGGAGCAGACCGTGGAGGCAGGACAGGGGCACAGGGGGTTGTGGGGTGACACCTCTAATTGTCGGTCGGGCATCGATCACACCTCCCTCTCACCTCATTTCCGCAGAGGCTTCCACGCCGAAAATCAAATTATTTCATTTAATTGAAAAAAGTTGTGTCTGGGCAACAGATCCAGGGGGCGCCGACGGGCTGCGGCGGCTCAGGTGATGTCAATACGGCTCGCCACGCGTCAATTCATCAGCGCTGCTTAACGTCGTTAGCCCTGCATCCCTCGCTCTCTCGCCCTCTTCTCCCATCCATCTTCCTCTCTCATTATGTCTCCTGCTCGATCTTTTGCCTAGCTAACCACAGACAGGCGTTCAAACAGGCCCCCAGTCGAAAGCGAGAAAGTCTCTCACTCTCTTGCGTGTGTGCTGGCCTCTCGTGGGCATCCGGGGATGGGTACACACCCACACTTTTTTTTCCTCTCTCTGCTTTTCTCTTTACCTCCGCTCATCCGCATGCTGACATGCGGCTGGAATTCCAGCTGTTCGTTAGCCAGAGCCGAGCAGGTGACGTGGGAACAGCTGATGTGAGATCAGGTAGCAGCTACCTGGCTAATTCTGCAGAGGGGGCGGAGGAAGTGAAAAAGGGCCTCGGAAGAAAACTTCAACAACGTGAAGAGAGCAGAGGACAGAGAGATGAATGTAGAGAAAACAAGAAGCTGCTAGAGTACAGGCCCTGGCTGCTGATTAGATCTGTCTGTTAGGAAGAGACATGCTGTCAGTGCATGCAGGGCATGGGAGTAATGTGACACAACACCTGTCAAACAACCAAACAACTCCACAGTAGAGTTGTGAAGCTGGAGTCACAACTACACAACTAGACAAACCCCTCTGCCTGGCCTGACTCCCTCTCTCCCTCTCTCTCTGTCCTTCTATTTCTCTCAATTGCTGTTTGGTGCCTCCACGTTTAGTGCTGTGCACGGCCTGTCCAACTCCCTAGGCAATTACTGGGAATATGTTTAGCCCTGGGCAGTCAGAGGAGGCACATTAGTGCTGGTCAGTATCCCAGCATGCTTACCTCACCTGGGCAGCGTCTCATTGGACCTCGTCATTGATGCCTTGCCCTCCTGGGTTTCCTGTTTCCTCTACAACCGTTAGTGCCAGTCAGCAGATCACTCAGAGCCCGTCCCGATCCGAACGGAAATAAAAACACCTGTCTGTGTTGAAAGTGAAGTGTTAGAAGGGCCTTTTTTATTATGTTGGTTTGATTTTCTTTCTCACTCTGGTGGGAGTCAATTTCCTGGTCTCAAGAAAAAAAAAATACACCACCCTTACTCCATCTACTCCACACAAAAACCCTAAAAAAGTAGGTAAACAGGCATTTAACAGTCAGCATTTAGCCACCAGTCTAGCAGACATCATTTAATCCTGTCCGCCCCTGCTTATGAGAACATAAACAAGGGAGTCAACTGTACCCACAAGATTTCCTATCCACTGCCATCAAATAGAACCTAGCAGCAATATTCTGAACTTTGTACCATTGATGTTACTGCTGAAATGTTTCAAGAATGTTCATATTCTAAACACTATGTCATAAATCCAACCTGCAAAACGTGCTCAAAAGGAAACCATAACAGTGTGTGTTGGAAGCAGTCAGTGGTGAGGAATTCTGAATGGCCTGCAGAAGCACCACTGACACTGAATTAGCTCCCACTCTCTGTAATCTGAGTAATCTCAGTAGATCACATCTTGATAACCTGTTTACAATGACATACAGTTCATATGATGTGGGCGATCTTGAATATAATATGTGTTTATGATGCAGAAATGTGTGTGTGTGTGTGTGTGCGTGTGTGTGTGTGTGTTTGATTGTGTGTATGTCTTGCCCAGGGAAGGATCTTGGAGCAGAGTATGGCTGTATTACGACTGCTGCACGGTGGTTGTCAAATCTAGGGATTAAGCTCCATTAAACACAGAGTGCCACAGAGCTTTATCGCAGGATTTCACTCTTAGAGACTTAGGACACACACACACACACACACACACGCACACACAAAATAGCCATGAAATGTCCTTCACCTTTATCGACCAAATTATATAGGAAAAACGAGAGAATAATGCCCTCTTCTCTCTGTGTTGCTCTATCTCTCTCTCACCCTCGCACGCTCCCTCCTTTCTGCCTGCATGCTCTCTGGTGAAGGAGGGGACATTCTGCTCATTAAGCTGCACAGCACGTGCCTTTTAAAGACCCCGGCGTCCACTTTAACACTAGCTGACTCGACTGCTGCTGGCACAGATCACAGATGCATTCCCTCGCGTGTGTCTCTCTTAATGGGAACTGACCACTGGCGTGTAGCGGCCCTGCCTGCCGTGGAGCGGCGGGCTCCCCCGTGGCCACCGACCACCAGGCCCCGGCTGCGCGATGGTCGGCCCGTGACGGCCACGCAGGTCCCCGGGAGGAGGCCGGGGAGCCGTGGGGGCCCCGCCACCGTGGAATGCATGTTTGCCTGCCAACAAAGCAGGGGCCATGAAATTAGGTACAGTTTGAACGTGCGCTCAGAATGGTACATGCCAAACAATTTACTGGCCAAACTCGATATATTGAGCCAACAAACGGTTTTAAGGCGCAGACTTCTGATGAGTCAGCGTGCAAAACCTGCTTCACTCTCACAGGAGCTGCCTTTCACATGTTGATGGACAGCTGAAGTATGCATTGGTAAGGGTGGAGCTCTCTCTCTCTCTCTCTCTCTCTTTCTCTCACACACACACACACACACACACACACACACACACACACACACACAC
>JAOXYF010000023.1:2761816-2771908 GCA_028565775.1 Sternarchorhynchus goeldii
GGGGGCTTATCTCAGTAGCACCAGGCATGCAGAGGGAGAGCTCCGTCTGACAAGTGTCAGAGATGGGAAGGCCGATAACCAGGCCTGCACTCTGTGAGAGAGCAGGGGGGCGGCGAGTGACACGGAGACACAGGAAGAATAAGGGACAGACGGTATGACATCACTGAGACGAACACAGTGCTTTAAATCCAGATTAAGCAGGTTCCTGCCCGGGTTTGGTCTAATCCAGCTGCCCTTGCTACTCTATGGAACATCAGCCATGGCTGCACAGCCTCGGTCTCCCAGACCAGGACCGGCACAGATGCAGCTGGCTTTAATTAAATCTTTTGAAGGGCAGGCAAGCGTGTATGAATGACTCAGGCAACGGGCTGGCCTGTGAGTGATGGTCAGTGGTGTGGCTCAGCAGGTCATATGTGTGCGCGTGTGCATCTGTGTGTGTCAGCATGTGTGTGTCTGTGCTTTTAGAGTGTGTGTGTGTGTGTGTGTGTGTGTGCGTGCGTGCGTACGTGCGTGTTAGACTGGCCTCGTTCTCTAATCTTGCCTTTCTTACCCAGTTCACAACCTCGCAGAGGGAATTAAATTAATTTCTTCCTTAATTCTTTCATTTCATTTATGTTTTCACAAAATCGCATGTCACGTGGCTGGCAGTACGAAGGTATTACACGTGTGTGCGGTTAAGGGCTCGAAAGAGCTCTTTCAAGGTAGGGTTTTAATCATCTTAAAATCACACGTTTCTGTGCTGCGCCGTGCCCTTAAGATGCATCTCATCTATTTCCCTGTTTCCTGCCAATAGGTGGTAATATCTGCTAATTTGAATGAACACTGAAAGCCTGCGTTCCTCTAAAGCCACTGAGCTCCAGATTGCTGCTGGGGTTATTGCAAATGAACTCGATCTCCACTTTGCTCCAGCGTTGAGCTTTGTGTGTTTGCCATCTGATTTCCTGCAGCAGTTACTTATTACGACATTCAGCGAAGAGGATACTTTGTACTCTCAATAAAGCCGGGGTGTGGGAGAACTGCCTCCTGCCTAATTTCATGTCGACTGGGAAGCCACAAGAGCTTTTGTTCGAAAAGCAACACTCGCTCACACAATTAAATCCAAAATCACAAGCACACCCCAAACATCTCCCGACTAAAATAGGTTAGGGTTTTCATTCATTTGCAGTGACATTTCTGTAGTTCCAATTACATTCTAAACATGTACGTAATAGCCTGTGTTTTAAGGTTTCACTGGAATTACATAATGTGTACTTGTTATACACAGAAGACATTACACTTATCCCCTCAGGAAAACTGGAACTCAGTGACATCCAGAGAATCTGATGCCACAGAAAGGATGTTTATTATCACCGCAGACAAGGAATTTCTCATCGTTTCTTTTTCCCTGTTATTCATTTATTGAATCTTTTTTCTAGGACCAAGTAATTTTGCCCACACCTCGTTTCCCTGAGCAGAGAGTGAACAAAGAGAGCCAGGGAGACTGAGGCTTATTAACCTGCAGAGAGTGTAGCACCTCCGCTCAGCTTAATAAGAGCATGAGAAGGAGAGAAAGAGAGAGAGAGAGAGAGAGAGAGAGAGAGAGAGAGAGAGAGAGAGAGAGAGACAAAACGAAAGACGGAGACAGAGAGGGAACACTGACATTTGCTGGCGTCTAACAGAGAAAGCAGTGAGAGAGATCCTGTAAAAAGATCACATCCTTCTCGTAGCCTGGCTAACAGGCCTGACTTATGCTGCTTTCAGCTCCTGCCCTTGTGACTGCAGGCCTCCTGTCTGCAGTAAAAACAGCACATAAGAACGTGGGCAAAGCTTCTCATTTGCAGGCCTAATCTGTACGAAACTGTTAAACCAGCCAGACCAGAAGAGAAGACAACACAATGTTGATGAGACAGCATCTTCCCGAGAGAGAGGCGAGCTGTCCAGGCACAGTATTGATGAAGGGACAGGCTGTCCATTCCCCCGGAGATGCCGGTGAAGGTGTGTGTGTGTGTGTGTGTGTGTGTGTTTTGGGGGGGTGGGGGCAAGGACGTGCCAGCCGCCCTTCAGGGCAGGTGCCAGCTCGGGATTTATGGATCACGCGGCCACTGTCCCCGCCTGCCTGCTCGTCTGGGGGGCTGCGGCCTGGTGCACACACCTCCCTCTCCACCCCCCGCCAGGACCCAGCAGGGCAATCGATTTAGCAAAGCCGCACACAGCCACGTGGCCCAGCTATCGACTGCCTTATGATTCATCTACAATGCAATTCTGCAAACTAAGGTAAATGAGACAGAAAGAAAAGGCATGTGAGAAAGAACAAACAGATAAAAGTGAGGAAGGAAGAAGAGAGAGAAGAAAAGAGATGTAAGAAATGTGAGAAATGAGAGAACGAGAGGAAGGATGAACAGACTTGCTTTAAAATGATTAGTCAGCCCAGACCAGAGATGTGGTAGCAGAGAGCCTGGACAGACATCATGGAATGAGTGCAGGGCGAAGAGGACAGGGGCACAGGATGGGGGAGAGAGAGAGAGAGAGAGAGAGAGAGAGAGAGAGAGAGAGAGAGAGAGGCAGTGTGTTTGTGTGCTGGGTCGCGGGTCACTCTGTGGAGCTGGAGAGGAGATGTAGCTCTCTCTGGGTGGTGGAGCGCATCAAAGAGTCTTTTGCACCTTTCGCCCGCCAATCACAGCCCAGCTCCCAGCAACCCCACAGGAACAGCACGGGGCTAATTGGAGTCCTGGGAGCAGCGCTTGTCCAGCACTGTTTCACATTTCACACTCATGCACACGCACACACACACAGACTGAGCATTGTGTAAACTGGTGTACAGGTTGGTGGAGACCTGGGGGGAGGTGTGCAGGTATGGGTGGGGTCTCAAATGGGAGAGTGGTTGGGTATCAGATGGGGGATGGGTCTCAGAGGTGCAGTGTAGGTGGTAGGAGTCTCAGGTAGGAGGGCAACTGTGCAAGAGTGGTCTCACACAGTGGGGAGGGCATGTTGGACAACAGATCAGTCTACAACAGATCAGGGTTGGGTTGGTGGGTATGAGGGAGAAATCTCACACGGTAAGGGGGCAGTGCGATTGGGGGGGGGGGGGGGCCACAGGCGGAGCTCTTCCTCCCACCAGCCCAATTCGCTCCACCACTCCTGTTCCCTCCAAACTCGGCTCCGTTCACCACGCTAGAAACACCACGAGCACTGCAGAGCTATGCGTTCTCCCGTCCCGCCGTAATAAATAGATAATGCACAGCAACTCCTGTAGTTACTTGTCGAACACTCTATCAATAGACTACTTGCGAGGAGAAAAGGAAAAAAGCAGAACACCGTGTTCAGGGCTAGCTGACGGTGTGCTAGATTAGGAGGAGAAAACACAGGCCTGGCGCACGCACACGCCTCCAGCCTCCCGCTCCGGTGTCACTCAGAGGGAGATTCCCACACGACTTTCCCGCAGATTAATCACACGCGCTCCTCTCTGCACCGCTCGACTGGATCCTTCCAGCACGCCTCACAAGCACTGCAGTCAGGGAGGGAATCGAGCCTTCACCAGACAGATTTTTTTTTCCTCTCCTCCAGTCTTTAACCCTCAGGTGCAGAAACGCAGAGCTGTGTTGCGCGCTGCTCGGGGAGGGCCTGGCCGTGCCGAAGGAGCCCAGCAGCCCTGTCCAGCGCCCCCTGGTGGGCTGCGCCGCCGTGCGTTGGTAAACAGAACAATCCGAAAACCTAGAGAAGGGCACATGTGCATGTGCGTGTGAGTGTGTGTGGGAAGATGAGGTTTAGGCCCCAGCTGTCTGCCTGGAGCTCGGGCTCTGATATGTAAGCAGCTGAAGGCTGGTAATTGAGTGCTTTAGGATGAAATGGATGAAATCGTGGGGTGTGGAATTTAACAGTCCTCGCTGACATTTAGCCCCACGCGCAGACGTACAGGGGCGAACACCAGAGCACACCGGCACGTCCGAATGGGCATGCTTTTGTCTGAGTGTGTATATGTGTGTATAATGCAAAACACAGTTTAAGGGGGAAAATCTGTCACTCATTTGACTCTGGAGGAAGAAGAGGTGAGACACAGAAGGGAAGAAGTGGAGAGGACCCAGAGAGGAGGCAAGGAGAAGGGGGACAGGAGACTAATGAGGGTCCAGTGAGTGCAGTGTGCCTGTCCTCACACAGGGGGAGGTGCAGTAAAAATGAGGTAGTGTCCTGGACACTTTAAAGCCATCATTAAACTTTCCCCTCGCCAAGTTTACGAGCACCATTGTGCGTTGGTGGGAAACGGGATCGTAAAGCAGAGCTTTGTCTTGTTTCGATCGATTTATTCCCTTCGTTAGTGCAGCAGCAGCTCCGCCCCCTTACGAGATCCTCGCGCGTCGGCCGTAATTACAGGACCGTTCCTGTTTTATTGACGCAACTTTGCTGTTTTAATTAGGCTTTACCTGTTCGGAGAGAGACACAATGTCACATGGATGCAGTCAGTGGAGCATCTACTTCAGGCAGCAGCAGATCCTGCTTTATGTACTGATCTATTTTATGGATATGTGTCCTAAAGAGAGATACAGGAAGATGCAGGCTTCTATTTATCCACACTGGCTTCTCGGGGCTTGACACTGGACAAAGGACTAGAGGCATCTGCAGAAACTTACTGAAAGCAATGGTTTGTGTGTGTGTGTGTGTGTGTGTGTGTACTTAAATTAGTAGAGAGCACTAAGATTTGGTAGTGTGTGATTTGCTGTGTGTGTGTGTGTGTGTCTGTGTGTGTCTTGGGACTGAAGAGTGATGTGAAGGAAGTTGGCAGGGGTTTTCTTAGTGCTTGTCTTTGTGTGTCTGTGTGTGTGTGTGTGTGTGTGTGTGAGAGAGAGAGAGTGAAGGTGACCTCCAAGAGCGGAGAGGGCGTCTGCGTGCTGGGCCAGGGTGACAGCGGCCCACCTGGTCCTGGCACGAAGCCACGCGGCCCCCATCTGCCCCCGGCAGGACGTCCTCTCCCCCAGGGCTCCCTGACTGCCACTGTCAGCCCCTACAAGCCTGCCCACCTTCCTTCTCTGGCATGCCAGTGGGACAGGGTGCCTGGCGCCCCCTGCTGCCCGCACCCTCACAAAAAAAAAAAAAAAAAAAAAAAAAAAAAATGCTGACTTTGACATATCGAGAATAGAATAAAGCTTGGTTTGATCAGCCCAGCAGGTGTAAGCCATGCCAGAACCTCCAAGCAGATCAGTTAATGGACAGAGGCCTAAATCATCCCATGTTCTAAAGGGCAAATATGTTTCCAAGGCAGACTGCTGCCATGGTTACACTTGGTCTGTCTGCACAACCACAACACACACGATGCCCAGACCAGAGCGATGTGTGTCTCCGCTTCATCAGCCAGCTTGATCCCTGCCTGTCTGCCTCATGAAGCGCTGGTGCTCCCTGTGGTCCTCCTCCGTCTTTAGCGCGACGCTTCTCTCACGCTCTCTGCCCGCAGGCCTCAGGGCTGCACCCGGAGCGGCGCTTTGACCACCCAGGACCGTGGGGCGGCGCACAGAGAGCCGGGAGCCTCACATCTCCTGCAGCCGCTCCAATGCCTTTATTGGGCCGCCACGCTCGCCGAGAACAGGGAGGGGAGCGGGGGAGGGGAGGCCTGGGACGAGAGGGCTTTCTTCTGTGTTGAATTTTTTTGTAAGAGATGGCGTGGGAGGGAGAGAGGGAGGGTGATGGAGAGATGAAGAGAGAGTAAAAGAAAACGAGAAAAGGACTGCTTCGAGAAAATATGAAGCCTGAAGTATCTGTGTTTTTCTCTGAACATGCTTAAACAACTGCAACAACAAAACAGCCCTACACATGGTCCCGCAGTCTTTTCTGGCTGAAAGCGTTGCTGGCAGTTCACAGGTCTGTGACAAAGGCGTCCGCCCTGTTGGCAGCTTGGGGGTGGTGGTGGTGGTGGTGGTGGTGCTGTTCTGGGCCGGAGCAGAAACCCTCCTCTCTGTGCTCTACACAGACTGGTGTGCAGTGGTGTTAGTGTGGCTGACTCCAACAACCATGACGATATCACTACCCGTTCAGCAGGGGAGTCACATGGGGAAGCTGATTACTTGCTCTGGTGCTCTCCGAGGAGCCGGGCTCACACAAAGCTCCTCGAGAGCACTCGGGTTTAACCCCTCCGGATCACAGATATGCACACGCCAGACCACACATGCCTCTCCCACAATGGCATAATACTCAATGGTACTGTCTGGCACGCAGAGCTTCCATGCTTACCAGGAAACTTCCACACACACAAAAAGAGTTCATTTGCTTAGAGAAAAACGTGTCAAATGCAGGAGTTGAGCAGGAACCTACTGAACAACGCTGATCTCCTCAAACCAGAGGAGCAGAGTTCAGCAGGACCCGCTGCTCAGTGAGAAACTGAAGGAGAGAACAGGAGGAAGGGTGAGAGTGAGAGACACACAGAGAGGAAAGGAGAGAAGGAGGGAAAGAGAGAGACAGAAAGAGAGAGAGAGAGAGAGAGATAGAGAGCTTAAATCCCCAAGGGGGGTAGCTGTCCCCTCTGGGCTGTTTGGAGAGCATTGCCACGTACCACACATCACTCTCCATTAGCTCGGCTGTGCTCTGATTGTCAATCTGCAAGCTGCATCCCCGGAGAGGGCACCCCGTTAGTGTGAGCAGGGCCTGGCCACTGCTAATGACCACCCCAGTGCCTCTGACGACCCTCCACCACACTCTCGGCGTCCCCCACCCTGCCGGCCCCTCTCTCCTGGGGCAGGCCTGGCCCCTGGAGTCGACCCTGAGCGTTCTGTTCTCCCAACGTATTTCGGGAGAGCCTGCCTGTATTATTGATGGGCCATCTGCATGGGTTCACACAATGCATGGCACTCGGTGTTTCTTCGAAGCGCGGCTGCGGGCGCCAGGCTTCCTGGTGGAGGCCGTGGCTGCTCGGGCGCCGCTGGGGGATGATGGGAGATTAAAGACCAGGGGACTGGAGGCGTGTCAGAGAGACAGGCACCTCTGAAGCACTTTGTTTCATCTGTCATAGAGGAGTGAGAAAAGAGCACGTGAGAGACTGACGGTTACGTTTTGCCGATGAACCCTGAGTTCTGGACCTGTTACAACGGTGATCTGGATACACAGATGGAGTGGAAGATTTCTCTTTCCGATCTTTTATCATGTGCACGCTCACATCCGTCAGACGGCCAAACTACAGCAAGGCCATATAGAGCATGACATTGAACTGATGCACGTGGGAGTAAATATCAGACAGAAAGTGTCAGACACCAAGATCATACATATGGAAGACGGTGTGAAAGAGGGCTGAGGACAATAGTGGCACTAAATCGCTTGAATGCAGAGCAACTGTTCTTCCACAGAGAGAGAAAGAGAGAGAGAATAAAAGAAAGAGAGACAGAACGAGACAGGGGAGAGATGTGGTCAATAAAGTCATTGTCCTTACCATGTCAACAAAAAAAGGTGGAGAAAAAAGTCAGGACAAAGCTGCACAAAAGGCACTGTGTGTGTGTGTGTGTGTGTGTGTGTGTGTGTGTGTGTGTGTGTGTGTGTGTGTGTGAGAGAGAGAGAGAGAGAGAGACAGACAGAGAGAGCGAGAGAGTTGAGCTCCAGCATGGGGGTGATGTGGTGTAGGTATCCAGGCCTGTTTTCATTAATGTCAGACCCCTCTCTCCCTTTAGGGTGCAGGTGACCCACCACTGAGCTCCAAGCCTGAACACACCAGGCTAATCATTTGCTTTTAATCACCAGGATATTCTCCCTGTCCTCTCCTCCATGTCTCTCCATTCCTATTCCTTTGCTCCCCTCCCCTCCCCTTCCTCCATCCCCACTGCCTGCCCTGGTCTTTGCCAAGGTCCAGCTAATTTTATTCTAATTGCCTGCGCCCTCAGCCGAGACTGATCCACCTCATTGTGCCCGTCCCCTCTCCATATTTTATTCTTCCTCCTCCTGAATCTCTTTCTCCCTTTCTTTTCTCCTCTACTCCTTCTCTCATCTCTCTCAACCTCAGCATCCCCTAACCTCCCACCATCTCCCCTCCTCTCCCTCTCTCCCTCTCCTCTCCTCTCCTCTCCTCTCCTCTCCTCTCCTCTCCCCTCCTCTCCCTCTCTCCCTCTCTCCCTCTCCTCTCCTCTCCTCTCGGCTGCCTGTGCCCCCGTCTCCTGTGCGACTACACGAGCGTTTCCAATCTTCTCCGCTCTCCCCACTCGGCTGACCTCTCGTTGCGGCGGAGAGGCCGAGCGGGAGACAAAGGGCGGGCGCCGCGCTCCTGCGCACAGCGGCGGCCAATGAAAAAAGGCGGCCGGGTCCGATTAGGTAAAGCCAGGCGCCTCGTTTGCACCGGCTGAAGAGGAGGCACGAAGCAGCATACAAAACCTGGAACAAAGGGGCAGTGCGGCGGTGTGTGTGTGTGTGTGTATGGGAGGGGTGGGTGTCTGCACGAAGGAGCCTGTCCACGAGGCTGCTGGCCTCCCATACCGATGCGTTAAACCTTATCAGTCCACACCTGTCTCGTCTTTCAGCCGTCACAAAAGCAGCGGCACACAATGCCGGCCAGGCGGCGTTCGGGGCCGGGTTAGTGCCGATGACCCGGGCGCAAATCCTTCCGCCAGGTCCACGTGGTCCTCCGCCGCAGCTCATTTGCATACGGCTGGTGATTCGCCTGCTCGAAAACACGCCCGGCCCACTGAGCCTCGAGCATTGCCGCCCGCAGGTGTAAAGCCGTTCTGCACTGAAAATATAATATTTCAAAAGAAAGGGCCCATATCTCCACTGCTATCTGCTCCGTCTGCGTGCAGAAGACCTGCCTCCTGCAGCAGGGCCTATTAAGAATAGCAGCCATCACTTAGTGACAAGTCATTACTAGGCAGAGATATAAATGAAAGTATCAATTTTGCCTAAACTTGAAAGAAACAAAGCAGCCTGAGTATAGTGTCGCTCTAAATGGAGTTCTGCTAATTGGAGTTTCTTAACAAGCTTCTTAGCTGATAATGGCTTATTTTGGTCATCAACACTGGAATCTGCAAACCACAATTAAAAGTAACCAATGGAAACGCCGTTATCACACTTTCGGAATCGTCCCTAACCCCTGTGCCCTCCTCAAAATCAGTGGCCTTCAATAAATGTTCATTACACCTGAGGAAAGCCCTTCAGACAGAGCCACAGACACAGACACTAATTACTTTTTAATGTACTGACTAATGGGCGCTTTTGCAGGCAGCCGCGATTGTTGTGACAGTGGACATGCAAGGGCTGTATGAAGCTGTTTATGATTTGCGATCAGAATAATGGATCATTACTAACAGATTAAACTGAACTGCACTTTTTTTTTTCTTTGACGCAGAAGAAAACATGCATGTGATGAAGTGATTACACTTAAAAACATACAGCTATAAATAAACACAACATCCTATCAATAGTTATGTAATACTGGGCTTACACTCCCTTCCGTATACGATTAGAATTCCTCGTAGTTAATATTGCTCCCTTTCTGGAATCCCTGGCTGTTTAATTTCACAGCTGGGTGAGAAGCCTCTGGACTACACTGACTAAGACTCAAGGTTAAGACATTCCCTAGGGAGACTACATCCATCTTCTCCCCATCCTCTCTACTCATCCAGGGTTCCTGGAGATCTCTCGTGGTTTATGTTGAGCGTGGGACTGGGGAGGCCGCAGATGTTGTGCTGCTCTCCCAGACCAGAGTGTTACTTTCGCATGCCCCTAAGTCCAGGCCCACTCACCCCCCCTCCACCCCCTCCACCCTCAAACCAGAAACTTCCCTGTTGATGCTTTGCCAACCCGCCTCCATCCAGCAGCACTCGCTGTTCCGGCGAGAAACCATGAATACGGAGAAAAGGCAGGAGCCCACGGGGACTGTGTTCACTCTCGAGCTCAGAATGCCATTGTGCCTCTCTTGTAAGGCGCTGGCATGGGAGGGAGGTTAATTAAAACGACCAGCAAACGCATGCACAGCTCTGCCGCTCCTCAGTGGCAGGAGTGAGAGAGGAGCACCCCCCACCCCCCACCCCCACCCCCTAACTCCAGCCCCAGCCCTCCTCTACACGCCAGCAAACACGGCGGCTTCGTTTACCCTCTCTCTTTCTTTTCTTGATGATGATTTTTTTTCTCACACCCCCCCCCCCCCCCCCCCCCCCC
>JAOXYF010000023.1:2801164-2824347 GCA_028565775.1 Sternarchorhynchus goeldii
GCGAAGGGAGATGCCCCCCCCCCCCCCCATCCATCATCTCCACCCATTCACAGATCATTTGCCAGCCACGACTCCAAGCCACGCTATCAGCACACTGGCTGCACCTGCTCAGCTCTGACGTGCCATGAAAACGCAGTGTGTTGTGAATCCCCATCGTTTCCCGTTTATCCCTTTATTTCATACATTTCACCTGCTAAAAAAAAAAAAAAAACTTTTTTGACAAATGGCTTAAATAAATAAATAAATCGTTGAGTGCAAAGATGAATCTGGGAGAAAGCTGCTCCAAGCCATAATATCATTCCCAGCCATGCATCAATGTTACTGCAGGCTGCACTGGCACACAGGCAAAAAACTTGAAAGTACCAGGTGCCACATCAATCCCCCTCGTCAGAGAAAAGCACAGGTAGACCCGGCTTCACGCAGTGACCCACACACAAGAGCGCAATATCAGACAAACACCACTCAGACAGAAGCAGCCAATCTGAGCACACACAGGAAGAAACACTCCCAGGCTGCATATTCGTGTCCATCCAAGCCCTCCGGCAAACTCCATCAGTGACGTTACTCAGAAAAAGGCTTCCTCCTGCAGGCTTCCGTCTGCTGCGTGATTCCTGGAATCGCGGGACTGAATCCCAACAATTTCCACACGCATCCACAGGAGCCTGGAAGTCTGCAACCGCATGTGCTGTCAGCGAGCGAGCGGTCCCGATTACCTCATCCTGATCACACAGAGCGATGTTAGTTGAGGATGGGATGTTGGATCATGGAGACAGAATCGGGAGGTTAATTGTGGACCGCTGGATGAGTTTTAAAGGTAGGTCTGCACAAGCTCTCATCCTCCCAGCCCGGTGCCGATCAGGCGACAGTGGACATCTGTATGAGCGAGAGTGGCCATGATTATAGCTGTTAGAAAATATACATTTTTAAAAAGGCTTCACACTGGTAAAATAAACAGAAACATCTCAGCGGCCCTCTATCACCATTACCAGAGACAAAAACAAATATGCCTCTAAAAAGGGACAAAAAATAAACAGTATTTACTAATGCCATAATAGTGCAATTATATTCTGAACAGATTGATTATGGTAAATAATGCATAGCTTCAAGGAAACAGCAGGGTTAGTGCTCGACTCTTCAGAGAACTCGGCCGAATTCCAAAACGACCAAAATTTGAATGGAATGAATGGAAGTATGGAAGTAATGAGACTGAAGACACAAGCGGAAAGTGCTGGAATGCTGTTTCCTTTCGTCCATGTTCTCTTCCTGCCTTTTCAGCAATCCCAATGTTTTGCTGCTGGCAAACTCACTGAGCAGCTTGGAATTACTTATTTAACAGATAACATTTCTTCTGTTGTCAGCAAAAAAAAAAAAAAAAAAAGCTTCTTGTCCATAACAGGATAAAGGCAATGTTGTGTGAAATCAGAGGTCATTCTGAGACAAACACTACAAACAGGAGGGAGTAGGAGTGAGGAAACAACCTCCTCCACTCCTACAATTAATTAGTGCCCAGACACAATGTGATGTGAGAAACACAGAACCTCAAACAGCATTTGTTTCGCATAGTTTTCTTTTTTCTTATTTTTTTCTAAGAGGGAACACATATTCCTTCCTTTCTGGCAGCATCAAAGCTAGTTTGCAACTATGCATGCTCATAACGTTTTCATTGAACATTTCATAGAGGCTTCGAAAGTCGTTGATCTTAATCGGGATGCGTGGTGGCGCTTTGATGCCTATGTCACATCTGCTTTGGGGTTTGTAATAAATGTAGAAGTGCAGGCAGCGTGCTAATACGTAGTGTGCTAATACGTAGCGTGATAATACGTAGCGTGCTAATATGTAGCATGCTAATACGCAGCTTCTGGTGGCATCTCTGTCTGACTATGACCTAAAGATAAGCTTCCCAACCTCAGCTAAAATGTTAAAAAAAAACCCGGAAAAACTAAAAAAAAAAGAATAAAAACACGAGCTAAAAGATACTCCATGCCTGCTCACGTGTTTGCATCTCAGAAACCCAACCAAACACACGGCCCGTTTAATGACCTCTCCAAACATGAGCGCACAAGCAAATGCTTTGCCATATTGCCGCTGGTTTAAACAACGTGGCCATTGATCGTATGTGATGGCAGCTGTTTCTTCGCGGCTCATGGCAGCAGAAACGCTGTGCTACGAAAGAGTCTGGAGAATTCCGCCGCGGACAAGCCTCCAGCAATGGGATGGCAGCAGTCTGAGAACAGACAGGAGTTGTCATGACAATGGGTTAAGAATAATAAAGCAAGGAACTGGAGTTTTTCCTGGGACAACCCAAATACCCAAAATCTGAAAACTAAACACACACTACCGGTGTTCTCTCGAATTGCAAAGAAAAAGAAATTAAACCGGCCTCATGAAAATATAAAACCGCACACAACACATACCGGATACAGACACAGAGGACAAAGGTTTGAACAGGAGAGAAACAGTTTCTCTATAGTAGATGTGGAGCTGCAGCCTCAGTGCATCCTGGGCCAGGAGCGGGTGGAACAGACCTGCCCTCCCAGTCGACAGGGAGACAGACCCCCCCCCCCCCCCACGGTCACTCGCACCCATCCATCCTAGCACTGGTCTAATTAAACATAGTTAACATTCATCCCAAGGTCTTATGCAGATGAGCGCAGAGGGAAACTTGGTGCATGGCACATTAAGAGAAACAACACAGGGGGGCGGGGGCAAATTGAGACGCGCCGAGATCTCTTCAATTTGACCTCATTCATCAATTAATTACTGCCATTAGTGGGAAGTGGGGTGGAACCACTCCTCCCTCCCTTAAAGAACCAAACCTGATTTCTGCTGTTCTCTTACACCATCAGCCAAGCTGTCACGTCAGTGCACAGCTTCCTCTGCTCCACAGTAACGATCTACACGTCCTGTAAACAGATGCAACTCGCTGGCATGTTAGGTGAGCCTTCACTGAAATCTCATGAAGGGGGGGTTGGATAGGAAACAGTCTTTCACTGAACTCCCTTGCTTTTCTTGCTGTGATCATGCCATCATAACGACCAGGGCGGTCCTCCGTGAGGCCGACGATCGTTCTTCAAACACACTGAGGACAGAGCACGCAAAGAGATGCCGATAGGGGTTACAGAGGTGTTTTTCCTTCCTAACACAAGGCGAGTTTGTCGAGGGCTGGTGTCCCGCGCTAGCCAGGCGGCAGGAACTCAGCAGGACGCAGCCGGAAGCAGCAGGCATCTGCTAAAGCGCTGGATGTCGGTTTCTGGCACAGTCATCGCAGGACGATGAGGCTGAGCTGGCAAAAAGGCGTGGCGTTATGGCTGCTGAGTTACGGCTGCGCCAGATAGATTCATATTTCTCAAAGCTGTCTCCACAGCCACCCGTGCACAGCGGGGGCCACGCTCACCGGCCCCCTGTTTGTAGCTGTCTGCAGAACAAGTGCCCCAGGGAAGGTGTGCTTAAATTCACTCACCTCCAACAGCAGCCACAGAGCTGTCTCTCGCTACAGCGAGGTGGAACATGGCCTGAACTAGCCAAACTCCTTCTCTCTCTCACACACACATACATACGCAGACACATTTTGCCTCTCTGGGCTCAATATGTGTTCCAAGTGTTCGAATACCATCTGTCCGGAGAGGAAGATGGTAGGAACAGACCCTACCCCTAATTGCCCTCGCAAAGTTCCAGGTCCCTGCACACTGCCTGTCTTGAAAGCGAGTTGCCTGCTTGTCTGCATCTCGCTCTTCTTCTCCTGATGTCTCGCTCTGCTGCCCGTAAGCAGGCCGTCAGTGGGTCCAGGTGGCAGAGTCTAGGATGCCACGCCCAGATGGCAGCACGCGGGACCCCGTGGGGTGTGGGTTCAGAGTGCGGCTCCGGCCGGACCCTGGTGCAGCAGAGTGGAGCCGTGACGAAGGCTGACGTTAGCATAGGGATTACCTGCACCACCTCAACCCCCAGCCCGGACCCCCACCCTCAGGCCACCAATGGAGTGCAGTCCGCAGGAAAAGCCTTCTCCATATACCTCCATTAAAACCCCATACTGGTGCCACACAAAAAACCCTGAAATTTGCATAAGCCAAAGCCCCATCTGGTGCGCCAGCGGGGCGACTGAGAGCAACAATGCCGTTTATGGGCTCAGATACGAGGGCGTAAAGATGCAGGAATGTTAGGTAGAAAGGATCGCTATGGACGGCAGGTTCATGCCCAGCAGAGAGCTTCAGCACACACTCCTACAAACACAAGTGCACTTCCAGTCCCTCTGCTGTAAGGAAACAAAATAATTCCCTTAAGCAAGTGTATCCACAATACAGGCAGAGTGCAAGCTTGTTGTGTAGGCTGAAATGATTATATGAGACCATTTGATAATAGGAAGAAGGCAATATGTACAAACTTCAACAACCAAAAAAATAATTCAGCACTGGTGGTGTGACTCACACAATGAGTAATTGTCCTTCATCATATCATTCCACCTACACAGTAAACCCTATTCATTGCCAGCTGTTTGAGAGGCCAGGACTATATTTAATTCAGCAATGAATGAGAAATCCATATGACTCCCAGACTGAGGTAGATGAACTCTTGACAGAGTCTCCAAGGCAGTACTGCCGGGGAGTTCTGCTGTCTGGCTTGCACGGTGAGCGTGGTGCGGCCCACGCCGTGAAGCGCTGGGGGCCTCCGTGGGGGGGGGGGCGGGGGCCACGCTGAATGCCTTCCTTGCATGCCGCCTTCCCAGGGACCTCTTTGATGTGCAGATTCCCGCGCCCCACGGGCCACTCGTCAGCGGCTGCGCTCGTTAGCATTCGCCACCGTTCACGCAACCGAACGCGGGAACAAAAACAAATGGCCGGCTTCGCTCGCGACGACAGCTGAAAAATTGAATCATTACGAGGGTAACTATTGTTTACTGTGGGATAAAAAAAAGAGGCAGGGAACCGCGGGCCGTTATTACTGTACGAATCGGGATGAACGGCTCACTGGGCGAGACGGCGCTCTGCTCCGAAGCCGATAATTTCGCCGCTTTGCCGCAAATCAACCTTTGACGTACCGTGCTGTAGCGCAGGTGTGTCGTGCGTGGTCGCGGCCGTTTAGCGTGGAAGTACGAGGCGTGGAACAGCGCCGTGTACAAGCCGACAGGACGCTGGCCGAGTGACTACGCGACCCCTCCGCCCCTCCACACCAACACCACCTTGCTTCCAGCATCTCAACTGCAGTACTTCTGTATCCACCGCGCGGAGCCCAAAGTCATCCCTGAGTATTCAGGGTCCCACTCAGCTTCTCCTACAAAGGCATGGCTTTCATTAGCAGCTCCATTACAAGGTATGCGCTGCTCTCCATCGGCAAATAATTACCACCCTTTCTCTCCCCTGCATGTACCCCAGCATCTCTCATTTATTATTTAGTTTTTAATTTGGCTATTTGAGTTTTGCCCTCATTTGGAGGCAAGCGAGCTGACTGCTACAACACTCTCCATCCATTACGCTAAACCCAGCAAGTTAGCAGACACCCCTGCAGAGATTGACCATTAAAGTCCTCATCGATATAACATGCTCTCCCTGGTCATTATCCACCTAATTCATATGTAATTGCGTGTTGCACAGCTTTGAACTTCCCTTCTCAGTCTGGGTTTGAGACTGGGACTGAAGATACACCAGATTTGTTCTGCAATTATATCCACACCGCACCATTACGTCCACCCAAGTGTCAGACCCTATGCTCCTACCATCCTTGTTCCTTTGAAGACTGATTATTTTAAAATCTTTGTTGTCGTAGAGATAAAAAAATATATACCTTTAAGCAAATTAGCAACCGGTCTCGCTTTCACCAGCTGAATTTGCTCTCGGAAAGGGCACTCTGGCAATCTATCAGGAAAAACATCCTTTAAGACCATAACGATATGCAATTGCTGTAAAGATCCCCCCAAAAAGACAGCCGTGCTTTTCACAGGAATCTATTGCTCATTGTATCTTATGAGTTACGTGAGCCAGGGATCGATGTGCATCAATAGTCTATTAATAGACCAGTGGCGGCTCAGTTCAGCCTGAAACACAGGGGCCGTCAGGAAGACCTTACAATGAAAAGGAGGAAGTTCAATAGAAAGCGATACTCTCCTCTGTTAACACAGATAGCCTCTAAATCATCCCTCTTTCCCACTAACTCGTGTCTTCATGCGCTTGTGTAACGGGTCTTCTTCAAACGCTTGTGTAACGGGTCTTCTTCATACGCTTGTGTAACGGGTCTTCTTCATACGCTTGTGTAACGGGCCTTCTTCATACGCTTGTGTAACGGGTCTTCTCGAATCCGTCTAGTCCAGTGAGCGAGAAGATGGCTCTGCTGGACAGAGGCCGGGAAAACAAAGTCCAGGGCGAAATGAGATGCCGTGCCATTTAACCGTGACACTTTCAGTCCTGGTTACCAGACCACCAGGGGATCTAAAGCACCTGCCTGTGGGTCTCGTTATCAAGGTCCTCTGCCTCCCCGACACAGCCGAAAGATGGGTAACGAGGACGTTTCAGACTCACTAGTACCGACAACCAGCCCAGGAGAACAGGAGCTGATGCCAGAGGGTTAATCTCTCTTCAGGCGCCTAACCTGACCAAACGCTAATGACAGTCCATGAAGGACAAATCCTGTGGGCTGATGATTATCCAGCCTGGAGCAGCTCAATCCTGCCTTGCTGTCTGTCCCTGCACTCACAGCCCAACATGTGAAACGCTTTGGTGACCTCTGGCTGGGGCAAGGGCCTCTTTCACAAACCCCACAGACACAGCCGAAGCTTTCCGCCCCTGCTCGTCCCCCGCTGCCTCTGGTCGGTCAACGCCAGCTTCTGATTGGACGAACAGCTCCCGGTCACGTGATCTTCGCTCGGCCCATTCAGGAGGGACCCGGCGCCTCCGGTAGGACTGGGCCTTCACATCCGTCTCTGTCAGAATACAGCGTGCCACCCATTCATCAGGCCTGCCAGCCACGCGCCCCTCCAGCCCCACAGTACAGCAGTGCAGGCCTGACTGCATTACGGCTATACACTGGAGCTGCTCGCAGTCACGCTGATGTTTTTATTTATTAGGCCTTCCATTACCCCAGAGCTATAAAACCGAACGGTCTGCCGCAACACAGATACCCTGTGAGCCCTCTCGATAAGAAGAGATTCGGGTCTAAGCCCGGCGCTGGGTGGACCCGGGCCTGGACCCGGCAGTTTGTCCTGTTTTGTTCATGCACTCTGATATGGGCCTGAGCCCAATTCCCAAGCATAAGATTTTTTGCGATTGAGAAATTTGGTCCTAATTCATATCCTTCACCTGGAGCGGAGAGCCTATTCCATCTTGATATGAATGCGCAGGCAAAAAGCTCCCTCTGCTTTATGGCCCAGATGCAGCACTTCAAATAGCTTTTTATGTTCCTCATTTTAAACAGTGACTGAAAACCTTAATCTGGGCATGACTGCCTGCAGATTCAGAAGCAATCTGGGGAATTCTAGTAGCCGGAGACGCGTGAACCCAGAGTTCAATACTGTCCTCAAAACTTAGTATTATCGATCCTCCTGACGGTAAATTCAATATAGTCTAAAGAAGTTAGAACTCTGGATCGACAAGCCAAGCAATTCAATAGTGTTCAACTCGTGCAGTACTGGGGATCTGGGCACTGTCCGATTCAATACAGCTAGGAGGAGCTAGCAAGGCTGAGGCAGTCGACAAATGCAATAGTGAGCTGCCTCTGAGAGGATCTTCGAGTCAACAAATTTAATACAGGCACTTTATCCCTTCGTATGTTCTGGCAACTACGTTTAGTGTGAGGAGGTCCCCAGGCCCCAAGGGCCCTGCGTTTTAGCCTAAATAAACCACCGCCTTTATTGCATCTCTGTGGTGGCGAGCCAAGCCCTGCTTTAATTATGACAAATCCATGCCATGTGCTCCTGGTGTCTGCCAATAACGAGGCACACTTACTGTTAAACTGAGCAAAGTAACCTCTGTCAACAACAAAGCTTTACCGAGCAGGCAGGCAAGAAAAAGGAAACTAGCGGAGGAAAAATCGAGAAGTGTTCGCTCAGAGCTGCAGTTCTAACAACTTTTTAAAAAAGCTTTTATTCATCGAGGAGACATAAGAGAAAATCCTCAGCCTGATTAAAACAGGACGTTCCTAATCATTAAAGGGGAGTACATTAAAGGGTCTTTACCAGCCGGAAATGGCCTGGGAGAGTACATGAAGTGCGCTATTGTGCATTGCGTGGAGAGGATGAGTTTCTCTTATCTAACCCAGAACATTCATCACGGCAGCCAAATTAATTAACGCATAAATTAAGGAACGATAACAGAGACTGGTGTACAGTAGGAACAAGATGAATGCGATATACACCACTCAAGAGGATACAATTAATTTTTAGAGCTACGTCAAGGCACGGCATCACTATCACCAATAACAAAGCGACTCATTTGAATATCCATAGCATTCTCTCCAGACTTTAGAATGAGGGGGCACTCAGCAAAAAACACCACACAAATGCATGTGATAAGCATTTTTTAATTGGAAGTTTTGTTTCTTAATTTGTGACCAGTGACATTAAAATTGGTCATTAAACTGAAACTCGCGAGTGCACCGTACTCTGGTGGAGTGGGACGTGGTGCAAATATTCAAACAGAAGCTCTGCTTTTAAAATAAAAAATGACTTAAAATGGTTGCTTTCTCTGTAACCCTACACTAACCGCTCTGTCAGGCAGCTAATATAAATAAGCTGTAGGCAGATCAAGCTCCAGTAATTCAGATACATTTAAGGCTCCTTTAAACGAACTCGTGCAAAATCCTGAGCAGGCTGATTTTGGGGCTATTTTTATGCATCCTCTCCCTTCCTCTCTCATTCTTCCTCCCTGCCCCCCCTCTCCCACCCTTTTCTCTCTCTCTCTCTCTCTCTCTTTCTCACTCTCTCTCTCTCTCGCTCACTCTCTTTGCAGTATCATTGCTAAATCTATTTGGGAACACTGCTGGGAGCAATTGAGTGGAAATGGGTTTGTGAACATCTTGGAAACGGCGTCTGTCATGAAAATATGAAGGCTGTGCACAGACAGACTGGTTAAATAGCAATGTTCCCGACGCTCGGGGCTGAAGGAACAGACACCAGGCTACACAGCACACAGACACAGGCTAGAAAGCTTGGTCATCAACTGTAGCCTTCTGCTAATCCTTGCCATCTACACACTTTATATTAAGCTTTGGCTCTATCAAATTAGTAGGACCAAACTGTATGTACACCAGATACTGTGTATTTTGATTATAATGGTATGAGTTATAGATATGATACATTTAATCATGTAAATGCAGTGATCAAAATGGCCATCTGACACATGTCTGTGGTTGGTCAGAATGCTCACAGCGCAAAATAAAAAGAATGATTTTTACATGGCTCATTAGCATATTGTGCCCAATGCAGCTGTAGTTATTAACAAACGATATATTGTGCAGACCTAATGCAGCATGAAGCTGCATCTTTGCAACAGCAAGCCAGCGTGTTACCAGTGTGAAGGTACCTTACACGGTACCAGCGTGTTACCAGTGTGAAGGTACCTTACACGGTCTGTTTACAGAAAGCCCAAGTGCGTTCTTAATGACAAAGATGAGCCTGATCCACAACCATGATTCAGTAATTAAAGGTTAACAGCAGGTTCTAAAGGGACAGACAGGCTCCTTTAGGAAGGACGGCTCTGCATGCCGCCCCCGTCCCTTCAAATTAAGACGACATCATGTTTCACGGCTCACTTAATTTGTTTTGTCCGGGGAAGATCACGAGATCTTTGCTCTGGTTCTTCTGCACCTGTGGTCATTTCTGTGACTTTGAACGTATTATGCATCAAACATATCCTACATCATCTTCCTCAGAGCCGTGGAACTATTTGTCAGCGTCACTAAACAAAGTACAGGGTGCAGCTTTCCTCTTGCCAAACATACCTCTGGTCTCAACGTTTGATTGGTCCCTCTCTCTCTTTTTTAAAATTAAAAGAGTGGCTCTTTCTTCTCTTTAAACAGGAAGCGCTGTGGTGATACGGCTCTTCCTCCTGCGCAGCCCGGCCCGGAGAGAAGTCACTCACGATAACATATCTTTCAATTACAGTTTTATTGTGGCCACCGTCACGTCGCCATTCAGCCTCCGTCTCCTCGCGCGGCCGTTTACGCACAAATGGAAAGTGACATACAGGCCTGCAAGAAAACCGCTCCCGTACGCCTGAACCGCTCCGCACAGCGCCGCGGTATCGGAGAGACGCTCGACGGGGAGGAGGGACGGGGCTTGATGCGCTAGCGCCTATCTCTCCACCCCCCCCAAACCCCTCCACCACCACTCCACCTCCCCACCCTCCACCCGCCCAAACGGACAGGCGGGCAGATCGAGGGCCGAGATTAGGTGCCATGCGCTCACAGAAGGCCAGGGAGATACAGTACGGAGAATGAATGGCCATGTCATGTTGTCAATGTAGTCACCTTGGCAACAGACAGAATACTATTTTAGTGCTCTGCCTGGCCACCAGGGTGATGGAGATGTGGGGAAAGTGAGAGGGGCCCTGTGGCTGTTCCAAAGAGTGGCGCTCACAATGAGCTGACCACAGGACATGGATCTCAAACAAAACTCTAAATTAGCAGGAGAAGGGCTTTTTTTCAAGTTTGTAAGCAGGGCCCATGGAAACACTCCTCTGCAAGTGTTACTGAGCAATCAATTCAAGCCAGGCGACATTCACAAACAAATGGCGGATCAATCATTAAGGTTTAAGTCTTTGGCTGACTTTAGGTCTTAAAAGCGTGGAGGCAGCATCAACAATAGCACCACCACATGCAGGCCATGGGCTGTATCAGGCATGACAGACTGCCCAAGCAGCAGAAAACCATTCCTGTATAATGAAATGCACTGAGCTTTGCTTAGCAACACGACCAGTTAAAACTCTCTCAGCACCGTTCTGTAATGTAACATTTAAAATGTGAAGCGGACTTGTGTTCAAGGACAAACTCTCCTAATCCTTTCGTTTTGAGTGAAATAATGCTTCATTTGGCTATGCTGTGATGATTTGGAGGCAGAGGAGAGTCAGAGCAGTATTAAAATCTAATCGACATAAACCGACCTGGCTCCCTCTGATGAGCCACAGACCATTCATCACTGCTGTTACCCTCACTCCCTACTGTTATCCTGCTCTGCTGCAGCCAGCCTCTCTCTGTCTCCCTCTCTCTGTCTCCCTCTCTCAGTCTCTCTCTCTCTCTCCCTCTCTCTCTCCCTCTCTCTGTCTCTCTCTCTCCCTCTCTCTGTCTCCCTCTCTCAGTCTCTCTCTCTCTCCCTCTCTCTGTCTCTCTCTCTCCCTCTCTCTGTCTCCCTCTCTCAGTCTCTCTCTCTCTCTCCCTCTCTCTGTCTCTCTCTCCCTCTCTCTGTCTCCCTCTCTCAGTCTCTCTCTCTCTCTCCCTCTCTCTGTCTCCCTCTCTCTGTCTCCCTCTCTCTGTCTCCCTCTCTCCCTCTCTTCGTCTGTCACTTTCTTGTATTCCCTCGCTCTCCACATCAGTTTCTCTTTCTCCTTCCACGCCTTCACTACAAGGCTCTTTCACTCACCGCCCTCCTGTCATTCTTTCCATAATCTTTGTTTCTCTCTCCCTACTCTTTCTCTCCCTCCCCCCCCCCCTCTTTGGTGTCTATCTGGCTTCCCACCTCCATCTCCTTCTATCTACTTCCTCCACGCGTTCGGCCGTAATCTTCGGCTTCAGCGCTGCGTCTTTGCAGTGGTCTGGCTGTAACTTCATTCACCTGTCCAGGCCTCTGTGATCTGAATCGTGTTTTCAACCTCGGCTCAAACGCTCTGGGCACAACAGGAGGAATCAAACGCTCTGGCACAACACGATACCTGGAACAGGAGGAATTTTTACGCCGGCGCATTCCACAGTTTATTACTGGGTTTCATTAGAGCAGCACCTATCTTGGTTGTAAAATTGCTGGAGCGGTAGGATTTACAGGAGCATGTTGACTGATGCGATCTGAGGCATCCGTGAGTGCGATGAGCTATTTGCATTTGCCTCTGTTCACGGCAAAACAATTAAGTGCAGCCCCTCTGTAGTATTTACTGCCCTTGTGTTATATTGTACCTATGAGCAATCAATGCCTTGCCAAATGTAAACAAACCTATTTATACCTTAATGAGCCATGAAACACACATACATTGTGTGTTTGTGCAGGAGAGAGGGAGGCAGAGAGGAGGGGAGCAAAAATGATTTTCTATGCTGTTTTATGAGCGCAGGACTGCACAGAGAAAAGCGCCATAGAGATGTTCTCAAGTACAGATAGCACCAGCTTTGCACACTGACATCAACTGTATCCACACCTCTCACAATTAATAACCAATAACTTCAAGCTCTGCAACTGTCAAAATATATTCTCAGTGTTATTTTATAAGTATAGCATATCGTACCAATTTTTTTTTTCTCAGTAAAATAAAAACACTGTCACTTTATTTCTTGATGTGGAACATAAACATAAGAAGAGCATCAAGGAGGAGTTGCTCATTGTTTCTGTGCCTGCTTCGCTCTGTCTGAGTGAGCTATTCCTGTTAGTTTTCAGCCAGATCCCTCAGATCTGAATCCTCAGATACCAACAGTCTCAACCATGCACCCAGCTGCTTCATGAGTTCTTAGATGCCAGCAGTCTCTTGTGCCTACCCGTTTCTCCTCACACACACACACACACACACACACACACACACACACACACACACACACACATACGCGCGTGCACACACATACACACTCACGTACAGACACATGCACGCGCACACAGACACGCGCACGCACTAATAAATCTGCACGCACGCAGACAAGCGAACACTCCCACGAGCGGGACACTCCCACGAGCGGGACACGCATGCTCGTGCCGTCCCGTTTCACTCCGCTAATTCCGCCCGGGTCTCGTGCACACCCGTGGTATGGAGTTCTTTTTTATTTTGCAGCCGTCGAAAGTAAAAATAGCAGCACTTTAGGCAAGTATGTGTGCGAGTGTTTGGGAGAGGCTGGGAGTGCGCTCAGTGACAGGCTCCCTGACGAACAGGGGGATTAGAGACGCAAGGCGCTTTGATCAGTAGCATGCTCCTCAGCACCAGCCAGGGCTGCCTGCATCCCTACCTGCATTACATACCTGCATCCCTGCCTGTATCCCTGCCTACCTGCATCTCTGTCTACCTAAATCCTAGCGTGCCTGCCTGTCTGCCTGTCTGTCTGCCTGTCTGTCTGCCTGTCTGCCTGCCTGCCTGCCTGCCTGCCTGTTTGCCTGTCTGCCTGCCTGCCTGTATCCCCACATGCCAGTCTACATTCCTGCCTGCCTGCCTGCCTGCCCTGGTCTCCCAGACAGGAGATGGCAGTGTTACACAGACAGACAGCACCTGCTTGGGACTACAGAACCCCCCCCCCTCCCCACCTGCGCACCGCCACACATTTTTCAGACCAAAAACAAGAGCTGGCTTGCAATCAGACGAACTGTCCAGCTGATCAGATAACTTAGTGATCAACTGTCTGATGCTTGTATAATGAACTGGTTTAGGCAAGGTTCACCAGAGGCTATGGCCAGTCTATTACAAGGGACTCTGCCATTATACATTAAAGTCACAGAGGACAGACGCAGCCTGCGCACACACACGGGTATCACAGGGCTGTAGTATGGAGATGAGTGGCTGTGGTGGTGCGGGTGTACAGAGGGAGACCGCAGAAGGGACTGTTCACGGCTCTGTAACAGAACAAGGCCGAAAAGCCAGGACCACTTATACAGACAGCTGCACATCTGGGCAACGATGAAATATTCAGCATGCGCCTGCTCACCGGAGGAAGGCCCGGTCCAGCTCTCCTTACACCTTCTGCAGCGTTAATCATTTATCAATAACACTCGCGCTGACTGGCCGGGGAGCCGGGCTCGTTAAAAACAACCGTACGACATGGGGAAGAGGCTTATCATGAAATAAACATCCATCCGCAGAGCCGGGCAGCCCTCCTGGCAGCCCTCCTGGCAGCCGGAGCGGCGTGGGGAGCAGGGCAGGGGAGGAATCAAACAGCAGCAGAGGTTTCCAGTAACACCCCCCATAGCCCCGACCAACCAATACAGTGAGGAGAAAACGGGCGCCGAAGAGAAAAAAACTAAACAAAACAAAACAAAACCGGATCCAGAAGCCCAGAGCAAACAATCCTCCAGACCAGAAAAACAAAGCAACACTATAATGCCATCATCTCCCCACTTTTATTTTGGCCTGTGCTTGACTAATCTGATACAAAACAAACCCAAAAAAAAAAAACTTTTCCCCCAAAACTATTTTCAGATCATCTCCACACTTCAGGTATAGCGTTTCTGGCTTCACTACGTCTGACGGCTTCACTGCACGACAAGTTTTGTAAAATATGATACCCTTAAAATGACTTCTACACTCCTGTTCCCTCCTAGCATTACAATAAAACTGCTCCTGTATTCGGTGCGGGGGAGGGGCTAAAGTTCATCAGCCAGTGGAGGACCTATTAACCTTGGACACTGTTTTAAATGTCATTATTTTTAGCTGACACCACAAAAGACCTGTGAAGGCTCCTCTCCGGGTTTGGCTGCATGTAAATCACTTTCTCCAAAGGAAATTACTTCCTGAGGCTTGCTGTTATTAATCTAAATTCTCTGTTAGTCAGATTGTTGCACATAATAAATATGGAGCAGCTTGTGATGCTTATCTACTGTGACATTCCATTCTCGCAAAACATTTTTTTCCCTCTCCCCCCACCCTCGTTCTTGCTTTATTCAAGGCTGGCTGGAGCTTTTGAAAGAGACAGCTCCACTAAGCAGGCAGGCACACGCGGGCACACGAGGGCGGTGGAGTGGAGCCGCGGCAGAGACGGGGGCCGGCGCTGGGCTGCGGGGCGCGAGGCCGCACACGTGCAGCGTCCCGTTCCTGCGCCTCCATCTGGCTCTGTGCTCCTCCGGACCTTCGGCATGATGCCGCAATTGGGCCACGCTGGCTGCTTGGACTCGCAGAAAAACATGCAAGCATGTGTCGTTCCTTCTAGAGGCTTCTGTACAGCAAGAAACCACGAAATATATGAGCGCATATAGTGCATATGAGTGCTAGCCAAGAGAGTTCCTGAAGGGCAAAAGAAATACCCACACACCACACATCACACACACACACACACACACACACACACACAAAACAACAACACCACATGCACAAACCTACAGAGGCAGATAAAGCCATGCTCTCCAGGCTGCGGTACTGACAGCTGAGCAACTCATCCCGCCACTAACAGAGTTGCTACTGAAGCCTGGCCTGCTGGATTAAAGAAAGTGACCTCGTCAGAGAGATCACTGGCCTACCCTGCAATGCAGAGCGAAGGGGCTGATAGTTCCTTTACCCCCACCGGCGTAATTATCATGCTGGGAAAATTTAGTCCTTAAAATGATGTATCCCAGCGCATTATAGTGGGACCCCATGCTGTTTCACTGCATCGCAGGCCTGCTCTGGCATGGAGATGGGGAGGGTGTGGGAGGGGGTGCGGGGGCGCGGAGCGAGCAGAAGCAGGAGCACGAACGGGGGGAGGATGAGAAGGAGGAGACGGTGGTGGTGCTTGGATGGGGGTTTGCTGCTGCCCACAGGACTGATTATGCAGGTGTAATTGCATACACGCGCCAGGGGTGGTGGTGGTGGTGGTGGTGGTGGTGGTGGAGGAGGGATGGTGTTGGTGGGGTGGGGGGTGCAGACTCAAGGTCACAGCAGTGTGGCTCATCAGCTTCAGCCTGTATCAGTTTAATTAACTCCGCTGAGGAGCCCGCCAAAAAGGGCCCCTTGTTAAAGGCACGGGTCAGAGAACAGACGTGCGTGCGGAGGGAAGCCGTGCTCCGCCTGCTCCACTAAAGCCCCGGTCCCGCGCTCGGGACGCCCACGTCTTGCACGCTCTCGCGAGCCAGCTCATCTAGTTGAGAAATGGCCATATCAGTTCAGATTACTAACATCAGTACTTCTCATTTTAATACACGGACTCAGCCCATTAGGAAAATATTGTGCAGATACGTCACTAATGTGCCATTTTGTCATTCTCCTTTTTGGTCAATAAATATCAAAAGATAAAACGTCAAATGCAGTGATGGGCGAGGACGGAGGGCCAGGGCTTTGAAGGACTGGAGCTACTGTGCACATGCCTCCAATATGTCAATATCAATCCACTTGAATGCTGTAACAACAGATACAGCTGGAGTGAGACAGAGTGAGACAGAGTGAGCGTGTGCCACCGTGCAGGACATATACGCGCATGCCCCTTCGCAAACGTGGGCGCGGTGGAGACGCTGCGGGACTGGGCGGAGCTCTGAACGGGACTCCGCAGCTAGCAGGTCCAGGCGGGGATCACCCAGCGCTGCTTGGCCCAAACTCTCAGCCATGCGCTGAAGAAGCAAACCACCGCGCTTTAAGTGCAGAAGAGGGCCAGCTCTAAAAAAATGCCATTAGCAGTTACTTTATGAGACTATTATCAAGTTGTTGTGCGGGGAAGATGTTGTTGGTGGGGGCTGTGTAGGACAGATTGGTATCACGTTGTTTGCGGATCAATCCAAAAGTTTAATTAGCGAGGGGTTGGGCCGGGCTGACCCAGGGCGTCAGGTGGACCAAATCAGAACAGAGGCTTCTAGGTACCTGCAGCGCTAATCTCTCCACCCATCACACCCAAATTAAAGTGGTAAATGGGAAATTGATTTCTAGCCTCCTGTCCTCGGCAATATCTCCCTTTGTCTTAAGGACATTAGGAGAGGGTTTGCTCCTTGGCTAAGCTGTTCTTTTAAACGTTCATTATTGATACTAAAAACAGCCTGGCACTGTGCCAAAGCAAGCGCTTCCATCCCCCCCTTTCACGGCCCACGGGCAGAGTCAGTGCTGGGTCTTTCACACCTGACTGCCTGGCGGAGGGAAGCAGAAAACCCTGAGGCTCCAGCCAATCGCAGAGCCAGACAGCGTGCACGGTGAGCGGCTGATAATTTGACGGCGGCGTGCTTTGCCTATGAACCCCTTCCGTCTCCTCATGTCGATCTTTCCCTCCATCTCGAAGGAAGATTCAGCCTCCAAAAAAGGGTGAGTCAGCACAAGCGGCAAGACAGACACGGGAGCCAATCCGCTCGCTCTCTCAGAAATCATATAGAGCCTAATGGAGTATAATCCATTTCCTTCCCGATATGTCACCTCTCCCAGATCTCTTCTTGGCTGCTGCGCTGTTGATGTCTCCACTTATGGCAGCACGCTATTTGTCATTCTAATGAAGTTCTCAGAGGGGGGAAGGAAAAATCTCCCCCCTGAAAACATTTCTCAACGAGTCAGCAGGTGCGTGCCTAAAGTGTGCCGCACCGCTTTAAGTGCATGGGGGTTTCAATCCAGGCGCACGGAGGGCGACCCTGAGAGTTCGCCAAGGGACAGGGCGGCTGAGATACCCCACTACCCTGGAGCTCAGGGGCTCTGCCTGCAGCGGCCTGCCTGGCTGAGCGCCTCCTCTCTGGGCCGGAGCGAGGCAAAGGGAGCAGTGGCAGTGGAGAGTGATAAATCTGCCAGGACGGTATAGTTCTTTTCTCATTTGTTAGGCGGCCATGTGTGAAAATGTTAATGAAGGCCTCTATCATCTTGGAGATTCTCACGATTAAAATTTTGTTCACGTCCTTAGCTTTCTGCTTACACCCCGACTATTGTACGCATCAATCCTTCCACTGTCGGCCTAATAATAGATCTAATTGCCTCCGTCAGCTGGGGAAGTTCTCCCTCTCTCCCTCGCTCTTGCAAAGAGAGAGGAGCTGCTGGTGGTTGCTCCTAGTCACAGATGAGTAAACTTCTTCATTAATACCTAGCAGAGAGGGCAGTGACATTCTGGTGCCCATCATCTAGCCAGGCCTCATTTACCATGAAATATTAAGAACCTATATGTCAAAGTATCTACCAGGCCAGAGCCATGAGCCACAGTGCATTTTCCCTTATTCCTAATGTATGAACCAAAACAAAAATAGCGCTCATTGCATGATATTTTCACCGACCCCGAAGACATTTTCATTTATTATACTTATTTATAAGGAAGTATAGTACTCATCAGTAACAAAACGTTTGTTGGCTTTCCAGATGCACCTCTCAGATGCAGTTTTTTTCCCAGACGGATTCGGATTCTCCTCTGCCCCTTGGATTAGCACTCAGTGGAGCTGAGTGCCTCTCCATTTATCCCAGCCAGACGGGTTTGTATAATTACTATAAAAGGAGTCGGAGGCGGGATAGGTGGCAACCTTAATCTTTCAAAGCGGCTGCTCTGTGGAGGACTGCAGGCCAATATCCTCAGGCAAAATCACAAAGCAAATTTCAAAACGTCCCAATTTGTAGAGAGACATACATACAAAACAGGCGTATGTGAGGGGTTTATGATTCAGAGAGCTATGTTTAAAAAAAAAAAAAGCAAATGTAGAATGCACGGTCATCACCGTTACTCAGCGAGAAGGTCTGCCGACCTGTAGGGGGCGCTGTGATTTTATTGCATGGTTCTGACCACCCGGTCTCATTCTGTCTCCCTCTACTGCCCCTTTTTGGCTTTTGTTTTGGCTCTATCACGGGCAGTGGATATCAAGAGCAGGTGGGCCAGCCCCAGGGTCCGGAGTCCTTCCAATTAAGACACATAGAGCTTTTCCACACACCAGCCACACCGCAGAACAGGCAACACACACACACAAATACTCTCACACACTCATGTAAGCTCACGCACACATGCACGCGCACACGTGCGCGCTCACGGACGGGAAGCCGGCCAGTACGGGCCCCCTTCCCAAAACGAGCAGCTTCCATTTTAGTCCATGACGTCTATTAGCCGTCACTTATGCCCACCTGATGGCTTTCCTTTCGAGGAGGCCGGCTAGCTCCAGAGGCCTGTAGGACTCCAGCCAGGATCAAACAGCTGAGTCAGACTCCTGTCGGAACTGCGCACCGTGGAGCAGCACTCCGAAATAAAACTCATTAAAAAGCAAGAGGGGGATTACACACAAAAAAAATGTAAATATTTGTTTTAGTATCCCCTTAAGGACTGGCAGTACAGCTTTGCTCCAGCTCTATATCTGCAGCAGCACGCCCTCTAAAATGGTGTGGCAGAGCAAGACTTCGAAAAAGTTGCCCACTGAGTCATGGGCTTCTGCAGAGCCTCCACCCTTCCAGCACAGTCTCCGCTCCAGGACCCAAAACCACTGATGAACAGCTGTAAGAACAGCGCCCTCACTGGTCAGACACGGAATACAAGAAGCTGAAGAATGGCCAGTTCAAGCAATCTAAAGAAGTAACTAAACGTAGAATGGTGATAGTTACACTTCTTTAATTCAACCAGCCAATCAATTTTGCTTCGAATATAAACATCTTTACTAGGTGTGGACAAAGCCAGAGGACAGTGTCTCATGTCAATTTCCTGAAAACACATGTATAACTTCTGAATGTGATGCTCTTCGGGAATCAAGTTTGTGACGTTGTTCAAAGGGACAGACCGAGAAAATGGAGTCTTTGTTTAAGCCCATATCCACCACTGGTGCTTTATTAACAATGAGAAAAAAAAAAAAGCTGAATCCATTTGTAATGAGTGCTCCGAGAGGCAGTGCACTCCCTCTTGTGCTTTCTGTATGCTGCCACTTCATTCTTATTAGCAGAGAGGGCACAGTCTTCTCCATGATCCACAGCATAACAAGTATATGTGTGTGTGTGTGTGTGTGTGTGTGTGTGTGTGCATGTTCATGTGTGTGTGTATATGTGTGTGCGAGCATATGTGTGTCTACGTGCGTGTGTGTGTGGGTGTGCGTGCATGTATGTACATTTGTGTATGTGTGTGTGTGTGTGTATGTGTGTGTGTGTGTGTGTGTGTATGTGTGCATGAAAGCAACATCCCATTCCAATTTCCTTTGAATTAGAAGGATAGTCTATTTGTGTGGCTTGTTATGAATATGGTTTTTGATGGCACTGAGGTCTGTCTCCCTCTCTCACACTGCTGGAGTAAGAGAGATGAGAGACGTCTGCTTTCTCTCTGATAACTGCAGCACAGAGCAAACCCCACACACAAGCACACATGCCACCACTCTCTAAAACAGGCTGCCTGCTTGACAAAGCCAAATCTGGACCTTTTAACTCCGTCATTCCCATCTGGCTTTTTTACATGGCTCTACCTTTCTTTTTTAATGCTTAACCATGTTATCTAAACCCATTCTTCCTGTTAATATTTGACTTCCTGCTGCCTTAACAAGTAACAACAACATGTAGCAAACCCACATGTTCAGAATTCATTTTGCAGAATGGCAGTAAAATCTAGATACTCTAAAGCAGCATGGAGGTCCTCAGCGGAACAATAAATAAAGCAGGACTATAATAAATAACGTAGCATCGTGGCTGTAAAATGGAGACATAGTTCTACCAGAAATGCTACACAAATAACAGACATGCTACATAAAGCATTTTAGCTGTTATTTGCGCTCTTCAAGTGCTGCAGAGAACTCACTCTAATGACTTCTCCTCAAACTATGATCTTTCATGTGGAAACACATGGAAGAACTGCCTGCTATCCAACTGGCCATGTGACGTCAGTGCGAGAAAAGGTCAGTTCTGTCCTGATGTAATACAGAGACTGACATAACCAGAATAGAGGAGGGGCTGCTCCCCACGAGGTTCTCACCTCACTCTGTGGTCTGGCTCTGGGGTCAGTTTCAGACAACTGCGATTTATCATTAATGACATTGGGTGCACTTCATGTGACATTCCTTTTTATTGGGACCTGGTCAGTTATGCGGTCGATCCTGCGGAGACGGCTGTCCGCCCATCACCCTTTTTATGGGTGGTAGAGTATAAATTTCGCCACATCACTGCCACTGCTGACAACAGCCCATCTCCTGGAGGACATCAAATGATTGACTCTCATATAGCATTAAATATAGGAATTGACTCAAAATCTACAATACTTTACAGCTATCACAACGAACCAGATGGTTGGACAACGTTGCAGAAGTTCTTCAGCAAGGCAAAGAGAACAGACAATGCGTAGATGTGTGTGTATATGTGTGTGTTCTTCAGCAAGGCAAAGAGATCAGAGGGTGTGTTGATCTGTTTGTGATCTGGTTGTGTGTGTGTGTGTGTGTGTGTGAGAGAGAGAGAGAGAGCTTGGAGAGGGGCTCTAGTGGCCCAGCAGTTTGGACAGACTTGGAAATGTTTGCCAGTGCTGAAGGTCAGGCCGCCTGCCCGTCAGCCATGCATGTGTGTATACAGTTACGTGTGTGTGTGTGCGTGTGCATGTGTGTGTGAGCAGCTGGGACTGTATATGCAGGGCAGCCCATCACTGACCATACTGCCTCTCTGCCTAATTACCTCTTTACCCCAGCTCTGTGTCCAGGCAGCCTTCTCCTGTAAATAAGCCTGGGCTATTGACATGGGCCTGTGTCTGTGATGTTGCTCTCATTAGATCTGGGCATGGCCCTTTGACCAAACTCCATTAGGCCCTCACACGACACCAGACCAGAAAGAGAGAGAGAGAGAGAGAGAGAGAGAGAGAGAGAGAGAGAGAGAGAGAGAGAGAATGCAACGTGTATCCCTATAGCACACAGCTTAAGTGGCACATGAGTGGATTACAGTGGATGATATTTTGGTTTTGGAGGCCAAGATTTGTCTTACACTGCAAAAAAGAGAACACTATGTTAACAAGTGCAAAGAATAAAATCTGAGTCCATCATTCTGTGTCAGTCCCTTAAAGCTGTGGCTCCAAACCTTCCCACACTCTGCCTTCCTTGCCGAGACCAAGATGGAAAGAGCTATTTTACCGACTCGGGGGGATGGGGTGGGGTGGGGGGTGTATTTTGTTTGCTTGTTTGTTTCTTCTTTCTTTTATCCATGTCTTTCAAGGCCCCTTCACTTCCTCCTCGCTCCCCAGAGGGAGGCAGGGAGCGGCGTCGGGACAGTGAGACCCCACAGGGCACCTTTGAAGGGGAAGAGGAGAATTGAAATGGGCTGCAAAGGAAATATGAAGGAAGGGAGATGAAGCAAGTCAATCTGGCTGTGAGCTGCGCAGGCGAGACGGTGGACGGGGGGGAGGGACGTGAAAAACAGAGCCAGAATAAAAAAGGGCAGATGAGAAGGAAAGAGAGAGAGAGAGAGAGAGAGAGAGAGAAAGACGGAGAACTAAGAAGGGAAAAGAAGAAGAAAAGGCCTGAGAAAGAATGACAAAGCCCTCCATCCTGAGGTCCACAGAAGGCGTGAGGGCTTGGAGGAGGCGGCTGGGCCCTGTGAAGGGATGCGCAGGCAGCTGTGAGGGAGAGCAGCAGATAAGCGGGGTCAGACCCAGATCAACACGGGCCTCCCTTAACAAGACTCCACTCACACGCTATTATTGATCCCACGGCTGAATGGCACAGTACCTTATCGGCACAGTGACCACAAGGAGGCAGCGGAGAGGACCAAAGCGACATCCACCGCTCCTGTCTGGTGTAACGTGTTTCCATGACGGCGGTGTTTTGCATCAACCCCCGGTGTGTGCACAACCACCGAACGCCGCTGCTTCAAAACAAGAGTGTTGAAAGCTAACGGTCGCTCAGACAAGCGGCGCGTGGCGCGCACTGGAGCCCGGGATCAAACCCGCCCAACCCTGCCCTGCTCACATCCACACCTCTTTGGGATGCCACAGTGCTGGGATGTCTCCTGCAGATCTGTAATTAGGATCGGCTTTCTTTCATCTGGCGTACTTCGGTTCCGCGCTCGGCTCAGGGACGTGGGGCCGGGCCGCTGCAGACCAGACGGCGATAATGTCATAATTACTCGGCAAGGAGAAGATCAAAAGGAGAGGGCAGTGATGGGTACAGTCGCACGGCGACAGGCAATACTCACAGTGTAAGTTTATACGGGCCAAAACCCCCCCTCAGGCCACCCACTCTCCCCTGTTTCTGCCCCATCATCCTCGGATGTGCCTGTCAGTTATTGGTTTGCAGGTTGTGCTTCGGGACACACCCCAGAATATCCGCTCCCTTCAGCCAACGCCAACCCCCCCCCCCTTCTGCCTTTCCTGGTGGAGGCTCAGAGCTGGCAGTCTCTGGTGGATACAGAGCAAGGACAGGAAATATTCATCATATTGTTGACAATGGGGCCATCCTGCATAGGCCAGAGCTGCTTGGCAGAAGTGAGCACTGTACCCCCCCACCACCCCACCCCCAGGCCCCA
>JAOXYF010000023.1:2826713-2867843 GCA_028565775.1 Sternarchorhynchus goeldii
ACACACACACACACACACACACACACACACACACACACACACACACACACTCTCTCTCTCTCTCTCTCTCTCTCTAACACACACGCACACACACACACACACACGCACACACACACACAAACACATTTTATTTCTCTCAGTTCATCTTCGCCCCTACTTCCTCCCATCATAAATCTGTATACTCACAAACAACTCCATCTGTCTTCCTCACCCGTGTGATGTGGAAAACACCTCGCTGCATCTCTGCTGCCAACTGGCCAATCCTGCAACACCAGCGCTGGGCCTCCCGCTCTACTCCCTCTAAACAAACAACCCCCTCCTCCCCCACCATTGCACAAGCTGTGGTGTGGGGCAGGTCGCGATCTTTTTCCAGACCAGAGCAAGTGGGTCCCATGTCCAGAACAGCTAGTTATACGCACAGACGGTTCGAACCAGAAGAGGCTCGGAGAGACCCAGCCCATACAAGTGTGCGCGCTGTCTAATAGGTTTCCCGTACAGCTGGTGGAGAGCCTACACCAGCCATAGAGAAGAAGGTGGGGTGCAAGAGCTACAGCAGTGGGAGCTTTCCGCATACTGTTACATTATCGGCTGTACCATGCCCTCAGCATCTCCTTAACAGAACCATTCATAACACCCCCCACCACCCCCCAGCTCATGCTGGAGACCTCTCTTATGCAGATTAGCAGGAGGGCTGCTGAACAAGGCCTAGAAGAAAGTTATTACGAAATTTATTGGATCACCCATAAAGGACACTTGATATGCTATTCCATTTAAATACATGAGCCACCCTGACAGAAAAGTACCTTTGCAAAAAAAGTGGGCAGCTAGCAAAAGAATCAATCATTTCGAACGGAAGCAAATTGCTTGTTGATGATTTGCTCTGCACAGTTTGTGTTTGCGGCTGTGTGCTGCAGTCGCCGCTTGCATGCCAGGGTCTAGCTGTCTGGGGGTCCTGAGTCCGTTGTTCCAGGTCCGGGTAGTGAAGCGGGGCAGAGGCAGATGCCTGGGTGCTGGGATCAACATCTCCCTGCCTGGTCCCAAGGGCCACGGTCTCATCTAGTGGCCACGTTCCTACCAGAGAGCACAACACCGCAGGTTCCGCTGCTGGCTGGGAGTGCGGGGGGTCCCACTGAGGACCTCCACCCTGCTCCATCCAATTGCTGGGAGTGCGGGGGTCCCACTGAGGACCCCCACCCTGTTCCATCAAACTGCTGGCTGGGAGTGCGGGGGTCCCACTGAGGACCCCCACCCTGCTTTGTCGAACTGCCTTGTTGCTGGCCTCCTTACAATGTCCCCGCTGTGAGGGGCCCCATCATTAACATTCACCACAGAGAGACAGAGGCAGACCACAACAACAACAACAACGGCACCACCACAGAGAGGCCTGCTGGTTATCAACGCTTGTGCTCTCTGTGCCGTGTGATCCAAACAGCCTCTGCCCACACAGCCTGACACTGCTGTGCCCACCGATGGAGCGCATGAGAATATCATTGTGCAGATTGAACAGAATCAGCTCCGGTGGCCAAGCGTGGACCTTCCCTGAGGTGCCAAAGGGCAGACGATCACTGGTAAATATCTCTTACCTGTCGCAAAGGGAAAACAGATGGGGATTCAGCAGGTTCCAGCAAAACATGGAAAAGAAAAGAGAGCAAGATCACGATTGAGGATCCCACAGCCGGTCAGACGTTCAAGTTTTTTTCCAGTTTATCCCAAAAACCAATGACAAAAGTGCAGGTACCTTCATTTAGGTCTACAGTGTTTGACGTGTTGAATGATAGAGGAACAGTGATATAATGTGGTGATTTTTTTAGGGACAGTTACATGGTTTGGCTGTAATGAGAGGATGAATGAACAGAACTTTTTAGGATATATTCTGAATGACTAAGATGCTTGTAAACATTACACACACTTCATTGGAAGTGTTTAAAAAATTCCCTTATTTAAAAATGTATTTTTGTTTGGTTAGAACTGCATGAATAATACATATTCGTGTCATATAACTTAGGCGTTTGACTTCAGCTATGTGTCCCCAAGGACAAACACGTGCATATTTAACTGTATGTGGACTTCTCACAGACAGGAAGAGACATGCTCGCCATTTCCCGAGACACAGGAACACATGCCTGATTTACATTGCCGCAGCCTGAATACACATTTCACACAATGCCACCCGCAAAGTAACACGCACAAATTTGTCACGGTGCCTGGCGAACGCACAACGCCATCCAATAGTGATTATGACTAACAAGGGAGCGCGCCTAGTGCCTCGCGGTGACGTACACCCTCACAGAGTGAAGGGCCCCACAGAAGAGAGGACAAGGAGCGGCCCCTGTGAACTGCGTCCCGCGCTGAGGGACGCCTCCCCCCCCACGGTGCCCTGTCACTCAACCTGGTACGAAGCGATTACCATAACCTGAGAGGCAGACCACCAAAATTCCACCAAAGCTGCTGGTGGCCCTCATTTCCATGTCGAGCCTGGCCAGGCAGTAAATGTTGCATTCTGGCACGCCTGATTTATTCATGTGGTGGTTGTGCTCCCCAGCATACGCGACAAGGGAGCGTTAGATAGATCCTAGACATTCACGGCCGCCATCAGCTTCCCTGACACCTCTATCTCTCCTACCATAGTCAGACAAAGCCCGCAGAAGAGACACAGTCAATCAAACCCTACTGTACGTGCAAAAACACTCCCAAAAAAAAGAGACACTTCACTGATGATGTTTGCACTTGTTATTATGTTGCTTTGTTGCGTATTACTCTCAGATGATAAAAGAGACTTATTGCTTTTTTTTCTCTCTTTTTTTATTTATTTCTTTCTTTCTTTTTTTTACAACTAACACAAACAGTCGTAATGAAACAAGCAAGGACGTTCGGCCCGACGCCTTTTGAGAGAAGACAACAGCCCCACTGAATTCCATGAATAAATGAATGAATTAAAATGCGATCTAATCACACTTTAGGAACCACTCGTCTTTCTTCTCCAACTTCGTGCGCAGTGTTACTAGTAAACAAATGCGCATAATCACAGACACATGGTAAAGGCTCACTATGGCAACAGTAGGGTTCAGCTTCTGTTTCCCGCCTTTGGCACACGCCGCATTCCGAACAGAGAGTCATTAGTGACAACATTTTTTTTTTTTTCCGATCCAGCAACTGTGCGTTAACGTTGCCAGAGCCACAGAGGAGCTGTTATCGATTGATTGATTTCCTTTATTGATCCCCACAGGGGAATGTGAATTTACATTCTCAGACAAATACAGCTGTGCATTACGGGGGAGAAAACTAAAGCACCATACTGAAGAACTGCTCCTGTTCCCATTCAAAAGCCTCGCAATCACAGATCTTTACGGAGATGGTTTTTTACGCGTCTTTAGCAAAAGTGCAATTACAAAAGGGAAAAACATAAACAGAGTTTTCAAAAACATTACCCCCCCCCCCCCCACATAGCCGGAGGGGGCAGAGGAGTTACGATTCAGACGTGGCTGTTTTAATGGGCAGACAGGCCGTCATTAACCTCAGGATCACCCCATTAATCACCGCCACATCGCTGTAACTGCCATGTACACTCAATCAACGCGGCTCAGCTCGGTCCGTAAACACAGTTGTCGCCCGGCGACGCTGCGAGGTGGAGGGCCAACCGCTGCATTCGCTCATATCATTCCAGCTCGCCTCTCCGACACAGGAGCAAGCTGTTTTACAATGAGGCTGGAGACTGCAACATGCTCTAATTGATATGACCTTTAATTGCCTCGTTCGCTGCAAAAGGCTAGGGGAGAAAGAGACATCAAGCCTGGCTGCTGTGGACTGGGTACAGGAGCAGTGGGCAAACACAGGGCCTACACATTCAGGCCCGCTGGACACAATTAAACCTGCATAACAAACACTCCCACTCTGCCCACGTCCAGAGGATGGAGCTGCACACTGGTGAAAACACCCAAGAGCAGGATTACTGCACAGCAGGACAGCTTCTGTTTGGAAAGACCATGCTGGGTCCTGGCTGGAGATAACCTTACTGTTGACCAGTACCTCAGGAAAATCACCCTCAAAACCAATCTGAATGGTTTGAGGTGAAGTTCCTTTTAAATCTTTGAGGTGAAGTTCCTTTTTAAATGGTTGGCAGTGAGTTCCTTTTAAATGGCTTGAGGTGAGTTATTTTTAAATGGTTTGAGGTGAGTTACTTTTAAATGATTTGAAGTGAGCTGCTTTTACTGACATTCATTGTAGCTGTTCACCAAGGAAGATTCATACCTTTAAACAGGGTTTTGAACTTAACACCAAAGCCCAAGAACATACCATTGATCTTAACTCCAAACAATTCAGCAAATACACGGCAGAGGAACTTTTCAATCCATTTCTGCCAAGTGAATCTTCAACTACATTTGAAACATCTGCCTTAATGTAAAATATCTCATTTTGCCTTCATGTAAAATATCACATTTTGCCTTCATGTAAAATATCTTACATTTGAAAAGACATGAGGACAATTGACCTGCACAAACATGCACTTCTCAAATCACAGTGACTAAGGCAATACTATAAGGCCAAGGTAGAAAGCTACGCAAACTTTGTTCTTTCTCGAACACAACTCACACAGTGTGGCCTCAAGCCAGAGCCTGAAGTTCCTCTGTGAGTGACCACACATTTACACATTTGGCTGAGATTTTCTGAGAGATACATCTCTATTTATGTTTATGCATATAACTCCAGTTACCAAATGCACAAGTCTAATGAGAAACATCCATAAAGTTGATGATGTGGTTTAAATGCAGGTAAAGCTCGGCATTTGTATGTTCCAGCATGGCACAGATGAAGCTTTTCAGACTCACTCCTCTATACCCAACCTCTCTTGTGGCTGGTCAAATTAGAGCTGCTCCTCCAGATGCCCTTTTCCCTGCTGCCGCTTCCTGCACCCGCCCGCCGTCTCCGTCAAATCAGCAGCTGACGTGCGTTTGAGAGACGGGCCGCTTGCCTCCACTTCACCCCTGACAATGAGAGAGGGGCACGTTCCCTCAGCTCAGCACTGTCTCCTCCCATTTCTCCCAGCTGATGAGAGGCCGGGCACGGGCGCAGATGCTCCCTCCGACTGCTTCCTCCTCCCCAGCATGCACTAGGGCACATCGTCTTTGTGGAGGTGAGAGGGGCTCATCACGTCTGGCCCCCGTACCCTGCCGTCCTCGGCAACAGCCCCGTCTCCCGAGATGGCAGCCGTTCAGTACGAGGTGTACGGTATGTCCTACAGCTCTGGCATGTCCCTGTCCACCAGCATCTCAGATAGAGAGAGGGGAGGGATGCCTCGGAACAATGGGGAACAAACAGGATTTTTTTTCTTCTTCCAAATCCTTTTGCATAATGATGATGCCTGTGGGCCAAATGATTCATCTGAAAGCTGTCTTCTGTTCTGGAACTTAAAATAGCATCCTCTAATTGTAACACAATTGGCTTAGCTTGCACTGTGCAGCTGTGAGCCTGTCTGTCATTTAACTGATTACAGCACATGTGCCAACCAATCAGGTGTCTCGAAGAACTCGCTGCTATGCATTCTGGTGGAGCCCCAAAAGCTGGACCGAGTGTTCAAGTGTTCCAGTTTGACAATGCTCTGTGGATCGGCCAATCAGACTTAAGCTCTTCATGCTTTTATGCGGAGGAAGCACTACTGACAGGCCCCAATTAAAAATGATTGTGAAATGAATCCTAATCCTTATTATGTACTTAATTTACTGTAATTGAAAATGGGCTCCTGCATTTCGCCCAGCCGACGAAAGAGAAAGAGAGAGCGAGAACTGGGACCTATGATAACCAAGTATCAAATGAGTTTTTCCCCTTAGCATGGGGATAAGGAGTGCTAAGGGCTATTTGCACTCTCACCGAGTCCTCTTCCAATCACACAGCTGCTGCCGTCATCATATCAGTGATGGAGTCATATTGACACACATACTGTTGACCGCAGGGCTAAGGCCTTGATTACACTGACGCTGATGGAACATGATTGAATTCCTAATTCTGCTAATGCAAGGCTATTTACCACATGAGTGAAAGCACTGCCTTTGGGCTGAGGTTTTAACACTGATTTAGACGGATGAAATGCCCTTTTACATGATCCCATAGCTCAGAGCTGCCTGTATGGAAAGCACAAGGGCCTTAGAGGTAAACAGCTGTACAAGACCACAAGTCTTTGCAAGCGTAGTTGGTCTTCCGAAGCAATTCCGAGCTGACTTTCATATTTCCAGAACCGCAGCAGACGTTTCTGCAAAGCCAATTTAATGTTAATAGCCCACATGCGTGTTTAACAGTGATTTATAGTTACAGTCTCGCAAATCCCTAGCAAAGAAATGCTGTAAGTGAAAACACTGAATTATGTCATGTTAGGCTCTGACCTGTTTGCCCCACTACTGATGGAAGACCTTGTAGTTTTCATTCGAGGGCAGTGCATGCTGTGCTAGACCTGATGGAGTTCATTGTAATGATGCTTTGTAATTCAGCACTGAATTGACAGGTCGGTGAAGGTTTATGCTAATGGAAATGGAAATTTATTTGTACAATAGGCATTTCTGAATGCAAATTACCCATTAAACATATAGTACAGTATATAGTGTGAATCGCATGACTTATTAACTGGAATGACAAGAGATCACTAAGACAGCAGACCAAAAGACATCAAAACAGAAAACGAGAGAGAGAGAGAGAGAGAGAGAGAGAGAGGGAGAGAGGGAGGTTTTCCAGAGTTGTCTTTCTAATTACTGTGCACAATGTGTGATAAACCCCTGGTCTATGTTGTCCCAGGGCATCGTTTCATTCTATTACCTTCATCTGAGTTTTCCAAAGCTCATTACAATATGCAAAAACATTGCTCATGGGTGTTGCCATCTGACACACAGTCCAAACATCTTTGGGGCTCTCATTTGAAAACAAAGGATCTACAACATCTTATAAGACACCATTATTTATGAGGTCCACAACACATCATTAATCATTAATTGATAATACACACACAGTTATTCTGCTCTTTTAACAGCCGTTTAAGAGTCCAGTCAGCACACTGATGTCATCAGTTTTTGTTCAGTGAAAAGGCTGATATTAAAAGCCATTTCTTGTAAATCCCATGATGTGTGGTACTAAATTAATCATTCTTGATTCAGTAATCACGGGCGTTCATTTATATGTTTCAGGATATAGCAATCAGGGTATCCGCTACGAGCAAAAAATAACTAGTTAATGTGCCAAATTTAATCCACTGGATGAGCAGCAGTAATTATTTTGTGTACATTGTAAATCACATTTTATGGATTCTTTGACATGCCTCTACCCAAAAATATTGATTAGCCTTCATCTAGCTGTCCAATTATTCAATTTAAAGATGTGAATTAAAAGGTAAATTGAAAGTTGCGGTGATTACAAGTGATGCATCAATTTCCTCTCAATACAAGTAAAAAACAGACAAATAACTGCACGGGTCAGATGCTGTGTCATCAGATTCCGACATGATGAATCGCATTTCCGCCACATTCGTGCCATTTGAAAAGCCTACACACCCGAAACATGAGTGGAGGCACTACAGAGTCCCCAGGCAGGCTGAGCCATGCAGGAAGAACAGGAAACGAGAGAGAGAGAGAGAGAGAGAGAGAGAGAGAGAGAGAGAGAGAGAAGACCTAACTGAGCTCCGCTTCAACACACAACAGCAAGAAACCTTCAAGGTCACTGGCAGGGAGATAGGGTGGGAGACCGAAAGCTGAGAAAGACTGCAAAGAGAGTGTGTGGGTGAAGGAGAGAAGGAGAGAGAGAGAGAGAGAGATTCAGCCAGAGGTGGAGGAGTCGCATTAAATGGAAGATGTAACGTATATGAGTAAAGAGCAAAAAAGAAACTCAAAAGCAGGGAAAAAGTGCACAGATGTTTAAAAATGAAAGAGCAGGAAGTAAATGGGAGGCATCAGGGGAAAGTGGACTCGGAGAGTTGAGGAAGGATGAGTGTCTCTCACCGAGTGGATGAGTAGAAGCAGAGTTAAGATAACCGAACGGCAGATACGACTGAGTGAAGTGCAGAGCACAGGCTGCCGTAATGGGAAAAGTACAATAAAAAAGGCTGTCATAAAAATGTCAAGCACTGCATTGTTTTAGAAATTGCTCTGTGTGGACATACATTCAGGCGTGGAGCTGCAGCAAACCTATTATCTGCTTTTCTGTCACTTTGGATTTTCTCTTGCAAACCTGGGACCAGATTCAATTTCAACACCAGATACGTCTGCTTTCCAGACCATTGCTACACTCACGCTTAGTTCAAGGGAGTGGAAGTTGTTGTTATGTGTGTGTGCGTGTGTGTGTGGGTGTGTGTGTGTGCATGTGTGACTGTATACCTCAAAGACAGCATGGTTCTTACGTTTCATACATTTCAGTCTGTCCTGAGAAACATTTAGCACCAGATCTTTCAGCAGCTCCTTCCCCCAGTGTTAAAGGCATTAGTGCAACAGTAGTGAATCCAGCTTCTTAATGGAAGAAGTTTTACCACTGCAAAACAGCCGCCAGCAATCATGACTGAACTTTTCACGATTCCATCAGCTCCGTCGCCTGAGCGCCCAGGACGTGTGCGCGGCGTCATGCATGCTGAGAATCAGATCCGTACTGGGCCTGTTGTGTGCAGGTTTAGCCCGAGAGCCTGTCATGTAAAATCGGTCCTGACAGTAAAGGGGAGGGCAGTGGAAGGAGCAGCCAAACATCTGAGAGACGCATCTCATTACGGCTGGGGAGGCACAGCCCCTCTGGTCTCCTCTCTATCGCAGAAATGCACAGGTGACTCTGGTGCTGCGAGTTCAACTTTTCCGCAGAGAGAATGTCATTCTGCCATTACGCTGCATCTCCTAAGCGAGCTCGCTGCCCTGATGAGAACCAGGGGAATGCCCTCAGGGTCAGGTGACCCTCCAACGTTCATGCACGTGTCGAACGCAGGGAAGGGCCAGAAGGGCTCTCTGGGGTGTAGCGTGCGTGCCAGGTGTACACTCATGCATTAAGTTTCCTGGAACAATACCAGGTCTTTATGGGAGTGTATCTGAGGAAAGCTCTGAGAAGGCCCAAATTAAATGGAGAAAAAATGCATATCTGTCAACATAAGCAAACCCTTCTGCATTCAAACGTGTGAATGTGAATTAACTTTCACAACTTAACACAAAAACAACGCCAGAAATTGTGTCTTCATTCAGTGGAGCAGCATATGGTACATAAGTACAAATCTTGCTCTCTGCTATGTGTGAATAGCCGGCTTAATTGAAGTCGCCGCTCTGTGACACAAATTACGAGGAAACCAGCCCCGGCACAGACACAGCAAACAATTTCAGTAATGTGGGACAAACACGCTCTCTCTCCCTCGCCTTTGTTCAGCTCTTTTCTTTCCCCTTCTGAAACACTGCCAGGACATAATAAGGAATTAAGGCAAGAAAGCCTAAGCCAATCAGCAGCCACAAGGAGCAGCGCAGCTAAGAAAGCCATTAATGAAGCTCTCTCCTGCCCAGAAGAGTCACCTCACCATGGCAACCCACTGGATTCCCTCATCATGTCAGGCTCTGTGCCTCCCACATCCAGCAGGCTCCACCAGAAACCGCGGCACAAATGACAGTTAATTAAGACACACACACACACACACAACAGCCATTGTGTTGTGGGGTGGAAAAACATGTTCTATGTGTTGATGGACTGATGAAATATCACAATACATTAGGCAGAACGGGCTCATTAAAGTTTATTAAAGTGATGGTAAGTGAACAAGTCATTGCCTGATTGTTACATACTCGAGTGGCACCCCATCTCTGACCCAATGAAAGAACGGATTTTCTCCTCAGCTAACACGACGGCCGTCCCACCGATCCTTTCACCGGTCGGGTAAAGAGGGAGCCGTCAGGTGGAATTCCAGAGCGAGGGCTGCATCGGGGGCTCTGGGGCTGCGTCGCTGGGTAACGCCGTGGCGGTTCCTCTGGATGCTGAGAGAGCGTGTCACAGCTCATTGAGATTCTGCACCGGTTTTTTAATAGACACCGGCGTCATTCCTGTGCCCCTCTCTCTGGGATGCCTTCTAACCAGTCACTTTTTGAAGCCGGGACTGAGGCAGCCGGGGGGAGCCGACGCGAAAGATTCAAAAGAAGCGTAGCAGCGATGAGTGTGGAAAGTAAAAAGAGACAATTTAAGCAGCATCTTTGAATAAACCCTCCTTTTCCATGCGTAGCATGTTTTGCTTCTACAGGACAAAGGGAAATAGGAATGGAGAGGCATGCTAAATGGAACCATGCCACATCAATACGCTTGCTGGGTACCTGGATGGCTTCCAAGCTAAGCCGGAGAGAGATCCTTAAGCAGACCCCCACCCCCTTTTTAACTCAACTCTTTGATCTTTCCCTCTCTAAAGACAAGACCCTGGCTGGGAGCTCTGCTCAAAGAAATTCAAGCATCCACCCAGGTCTCCATAGCCACCTCTTCTACAGCGTGACGTTGTTTCATCTCTCTGGCACATGTCCCAGAGAGGCCAAGCCATTTTTGGCCCTGGTTAACGGCACGGTCAGCTGTGGAAGCCGCATGTTACCCCGGCCACACCAGTAGCAGTGCTGGGACTGCCTCCCTTACCAGCACAGTTGCTTTTTTCGCCCCATTTATTTACTACCTTCTTGCGGTATTGATTCACAGTGCTAAGCTCCTGGAGGAACAAGCCTTCTCTCTTACTCTCACGAAGGGCTGCTTGACCTAAACCAATTAGTGGGGCCCGTCCAATAAGAAGAGGGGAGTCAAAAACTCCCAGGGTGCTCCAGCACTCAAGGAGTAAAAAGAATATCTCTGACACAGTCTCAATCCCGCACACTTCCACTCGCGCCCTGTTTGTCCTGCACTCTCTCTTTGTCCTCTGTTCATGCTTCAGTTGTCCTTGTTAGCTGCTATCCACACCCTGCTTCACATCACAGGAAGCAGCAGCTGAATATCAGCATTCAGACAGGCAGGGAAAACTGATTTTTAAACACATCTGATATCACATATCTGAACTCAGAAAGCCACATCTTACCCAAGCTTCCCATTCCGATTTTGAACACCCTACACAAAATAACGCAAGTGCAATAGTGTGTCTTTGCACACCTGTGTGAGTAGGTATAGAAGAAACTAAATTTGATATGATATAATCAAAGCCTCTATGGAAGAACAGAATAGGAATGCAAAAATAATGTCACCACTACTCTACCCTGGTATCTGTAGATAGCTGCATAAAATAACAGTTTTCAGTATGTTGTTGTCAAAATGTAATATTTAGTAGCAATGTCACAATGCATGAGGCATTGTGTGTGCTGGAAAACTGGACACAACTGGAGTGGTTTTAACTGCTAGTGAAACATTAGCAGTTTACCACATGGACACAGGCATACTATGTTCATGGAAGATCTTATGATCCAATTAGTGGAACCCATTATCATGTATTTTATGCTTAAATGTAATAAACCTAAAATATCAGTATTGGCATCATTGTTGGAAATACTGTAGAATAGAAAATTAATTACCCATATTAGTACTGAATTTTCATATGACTATATGCCTGGGATAATATTTTAATATAACTGTAATGTCGTTTTTTGTGTAATATAATTTTATGGGGTCTGTAATATGAGAACATACATATATGTGTAAGATGGAACATCAAACACTATGGTAAAATGTTTAAAGGAAAGGATTTTTCAAAAACTGTGCCACATTTACATTTCTATGAGAACACGATCTAATTGGAGGCCCTCACATCTGCATGGCACAGCGATCTCACCAACTTCACTCTCCCTATGGCTTCACACGTTTCTTTCAAAGTCAAATGGTACACAAGCCACCCTAATTAGCTTTCGTTTCATTATTAGACATTAAGGCAATTAATTTGCTTGCGAAAGATTTTAAATCTCAAATGCTAAGAAATGAACAGATTAAAAATGCTAAACAGACACTAATGCTTCACACCTCCCTTGTTTATAAAGATTTATCCTGTTTCACTAAATGTCTTAAATAACTCTTCTATTCCCCTGACTGATAAAGCTGGCAGCAGTGTCTGGGCCTGAGAGAGAAACTCATCAGCATGTTTTCACAGGGTCATATACAGCTTTCCCAGGAGGCTCTTCTCTAGGCATTAACACCGTGATGGGAGCCGGCACCGCTGAGTGGCTAGCGCAGGCTTCCACGTCTCCGCCTCTCATCCGGCAAAAAGCTTTATCTTGTCCCTCTGTCCATCTTAGTGGGTGTCAGGATCTCCAGAATTCAATTATGGACTTGTCTTAACCTGGTCTTAATCTCGGCGTGGTCATCCAGTCGTCTTTCTGTGTCTGTCAAAAAAAAAAAGAAAAAAAAAAAAAAGAAAAAACCTGCAGAGTTAAGAAGGAGTCGGCACTTCTGCTGTTATGACTGCAGTATTTCTTGGTCAGCCTCCACACGGGAGCTGAGGATTTCAGACGAACGAGCTGATTCACAAGCCCCCTCATCTGTAGGCTGTAGCAGCTTGCTCCTGCTGTAATGAGGCAGCAGTGAAGTGCTGTGGATAGGCTGTCTTTGCGGCGAGACGGGGGTCTCCAGGAGTTCCCTCCTCTGGCACACAAACAGGCTGCGTGACAGATGACCTTTGTGGGTTCGGGCCAAGGCTGAGGACTTGTCAGCGTGTGTGAGGATCATGGGGGATGTCGGCGCGAGCCTCGAGGATCCATCGTTCTCCGTCAACGCGCCGCTCCGTAATCGTCCCCGGGGGTCGCTGCTCTGCATGACCGGCAGACCCTCGCCGCCAGCCCGCACAGTTCGAGCCCCTCCCCCGTGGGCACGCCGCCCAACTGGGGGTAGGAAGGCCAGGTGGCGAGGATGACCTCTCCAGGGTGACGCTATAGGGAGGGGATGCTCTTTACACTTGGGTGGCTAATTGTAAAAGTTGAATATGTGTTCAATGAAGCATGCCACGTAGATGTTTTGTTGTCAGTGTCATGCAGAGATGCACATCGGCGTCTGTCGGGGTCGCAGTGCGCGGGGTCCGCGGGCCGACGCGGATTCCAGCAAACACCTGCTCGCGCACAATTAGCGAATGTTTATTCTCCTTCCACATCCGTCAATCTTGGAGGTTCTCGGAATTCTGACGGAGTTGTCAGCCGCAGCGCTGCAGCCCCACGCTATTAACTCGAGTCAATAGAGCGGTGATCTGTGGACCCTGCTCCCGGCTCCCGGCTCCTGATAGGTGTGGATGTGTGCCCCCTGCCCACCTCCCCTGCCCGATTTAATTTATCTGGGAGATAAGCAGGTGGATGAGGGGAGGGAGATGGCGTCAGAGCGAGCGGCGGGCCTGACAGGCCTGGCAGAATGAGTGACACTGCTAATAGTGCAGTCCCATTACCTCACCACATGCCTCTCGCCTTTATCTAGCGCCAAAGGATTGTTTGCTTGTAGAATGATAATATTTACTGGGCTTTAGCGCCTCAGACATAACAAATATAGTTATTGTGAATTTTGAGTGGATTCTTGGTGACATACGGAATGTGCTGAGGAGCTGGAGGTTCTGCTGAGGTGCTCATACTTGGAAAGCTTGAAGCAAGCCATACTTAGCACTGGAGTGAAACTGGATCAGCAAGTAAACATTCCGGTGTCGGGTTGAGTCTGAAAGCACAACAACGCAGTTGAGCTTGATTGGGTCCCTTACCATTTCTCCGAAAGGGACACAATTTACGCACAAAACAACACTAACATTCCCTCAGAATAGAATATGGTGTTATGAGTAGAGAGAGCCTTCAACTCACACTGGTCCCCCTCTTTTGTCCTCCATCTTCTGGTAAAAGTCACTCTGAAGCAGCCCAGGTGCTGAGCAATGTGGACTGAGGGATATTGCTTTAATTGAAGAGTTACTGATCTTGCAAGAGTTTTCGGTGCCAGACGTTAGCGTCGATGTTTCCAGCATTTTCTGCTGTGCAATCACAAAAATGATATTGGGGACAGCAGGTGATCCATAAAAGCTGCTTTAAAGCCTTGTTAATTATTCCTTTAGAAGTCTAATGAACAAAGGGGATAAAACAAGAGCAGGGTGAATCTATCTGCGTAGGGGGAGAAGGAGAGGGAGGACTGTAACTTCAGCAACTTCTGAGACCTCTCCACAGTGCCCTGTCAACAGGGCCTCCTCATTTGCCATTAGTCAACTTTATGGTTGTTGTTTAGGGACGTCTGTGTGGCAGCTGGCGCTGTTTATACAAAAGCTAATGTGGTTCTGCTGGTCGTCCATCTTAGGTCTTCTGTGTTCTACTGGAGTGCTTTCAGACTCAGTACTATCACTAAAGACTAAACTGACTGTGCTCTTCCTAATTGTTGGCACCTTATGATTAGATAACTGGTGATAGACTTAAAACTGAATCTCAAACATGAGCAGAAACACATACACACACACACACACACACACACACACACACACACAAAACGCCCATGTGATCTGTTTCGTCATTTTCTGTAACTGATTTAACCACATAAACATTACGGTAATTGTAAATCGAACTGAATCTGCAATAGAGCTCTGAAAGGTGAGAAGAATCTATCTGGTTCAAACTGAGTCTTTCAAACTAATTAAAAATGCACTGCAGAACACAGTGTTTGCTGACTAAACCAAATCAGAAAATTTCTCAAGAATATTGAAAGTTTGTTTCCTTTTCTCTGTAGGCCACATTTAAATGTCTGAATATCCAGAAAGGAAGTGCTCTAAACCTGCCTCACCAGGACTAATTTTCTCTTTGTGCACTGAGCGATGATGAAGAACATGGAGATATACAGCATTGTTGCCTTCTGCTGCGCTAAGCCAACATGAGCCAGGCATGGTCTGGCATGTCTAAGAGTCGCTGGCCAATCAGCACCTAGAGCTACCAGCCCCCTCTTCTCTCCAGCTCATCCACTGTTGCGTTGCTTCTGATGGGTGAATAATTAACAGCTGTGGAGTTGTCCAAACTCTTACTTCACTGGCAATTCTTCCTTATCCTGGCGCTCACTGGAATATTCATGGCAGATCCGCACAGCACCCATGACTAGCACTTTCTACATTATGGTATTTCACTAAAAATGACAGGCGCTTAAGCCGGTGACGAGAAGTGCTGAGGTAGCAGTGCGTTCCTCTGCTGTGATTCGCAGAGGCTTTTAAAATGAGACTGAATATACAGCACATGGCTGCACAGCGCTCTGCTGTGGGTTTGGATCTCTAGCCCCTGAGCAGTGCTTCATCACAGGGGGGCTCTGATTTGCTAGCATGCATCTTTCAGGTGTTTTTCAGAGCTGAGCAAAGAACTGGCTTTGCACTTCTTCTGCATAAGAGCCGCACATTTCAAAACACATTTGAGGAAAAAAAAAAACAAAACCTATTCTGCTCATAAATACTACAAGCAAGATGGCTGTGAGAGAGGCTTTGCTGACTACAGTTTCCACTGTAATGCATTGTGCTTCAAAGAAAAACATGGCCTGGTCTCACAAATAAAGAACAAATTGCCGATCAGACAAAAATCAAGTGCCTTAATTTGTGGAACATGAGCGGGCAAGAAGAGAAGAGACAAAATATGCTGGAGGGTAAAAAAGAGAGCAGGACGCAAGAACAAATATGAAGCTCCAAGGAGGGGTGGGGGGGTGTTGTGTGCCAAAACTTCTCAGTGATCCCAGCGGAACCAGCAGCCTCTGATCATCTGATCACAGTGAATCTTATAATACATCATAAACAAAAATTAAGACAGGCATGAGGCATGCTTTGTTTCTCATCTGCCTCTGTGCTGGCCGCAGGAGCAGCTCCAGCGGCCACGGCTGGCTGGAGAACAACACAACCAACACAACGTAACTCCTGAACTCAGGGACCAGCAACTGTGTTGTTGGGTGTAAAAACAGCTGAAAAGAATCATAGGATGTGGAAGTGGTATCACTGGGACATCATGAATAACCTACACAACATAGGAAAACTGGCACTTCTGATTTTGGGCAACCGGAGACTTCAACTCATGCTTCAAATGTGCTTACAACAGAGATCAGGGAATTAGAGTGCATTCAATCATACAACAATCCAATGGTGACTATCTAAAATGTTAAGTATGGACATTCTCTTGGTAACAGTAGCATTTCTACAGGAATTCAATAAGACTGGTGTATAATTAATGCCTTATTCCACAACTGCCAAAAATAATTCAGGGTAAAAATCTTTAAATAGATGCTTCCAAAAGGAAGCAACACTCACTGCTAATGTTCTCCCATTTGTAAATATTCACATCTGCAATTAAAAACATTCACTTACTTCAGCTACAATAGCAAAAGGCAATGGAGGGCAATGAATTAGTGCAATGATTAATCCGTTACACTGTTCAGCAACACTGCTGCAGGATACTGCCGCTCCCAAATTACGGGGACGAAACACGTAGGGCACGTTCGTCTAGTTCCAGAACGACACCATTATGCTGCAGAAGCAGCACCCCCACCCCTACCCTTTTATTTATTTATTTTTCCTAAGGAATATCATTGTGCACCCCTGTCTCTCTCTACCGCCTGTGTCCGGACTGTCACACGCCATGCTAACAAGCGCACAGCCCAGTGGGACACGGATGCTGCTCCTCTCACCCTCCCCTCCGCGCTGACACTTCTGACAGCGGCTGGCTGGGGAGCAGCGCGGGATACGGTGCCGTCCCGAAACGGACGGGGCAGCCCGGCGTGCGTGGCGGGGGGGGGGGGCGCAAGGGGCGCGGCGTGGGGCGCGGCGAGCACCACGGGTCGAGGGACTCCCGCGTCTCCTTCGCTGAGCGCCAATTAGCGCTAAGCCACAACCTCGGTCCCACTCCCTGGCGCAACGGCCCTGGCCACAGCCGACTGGAAGCGGAGCTGGCTGCGCTGGGCTCTATTGACATGTGAAGGGTAAAACTGTGGAGGCGGAGGGGGTGGCATGAGGCAAGGGAGAAGCTGCCACATCATTTGACAAATGTGTCATCAGCGAAACTCCTCTGGAGCCAGGAAATGTCTTTGGGTTTTTTTGTCCCTTCATTTGAATAGCATTAATAAACATACAAAGCCACTGTAATAAATAAGTCCCCTGTGCTTGTGAGGCAGTTCCGGTACATTCTATGCCCGAACAGTTCTGCTCCTGAATAAATTAGCAGCCTAATTCCAGGGCTGTGGGAAGCAGGAGCAGGCGAACAGAGCTAGATGGAGCTGATACAGCTTTGCAAGGGGATTCTCTAAAGACTACAGTAATTGAAATTTCATCAAGTTCCTTGTTTATGCCATAACAAAGGGAATTAGATAAAGAGAATAAGAATGAAAAGAGAGCTGAAATGTAGCTGTCTCAAAGAGTCAGTGTGGTACCAAAAAAAAGCAAATAAATATATGGGAAAATGCGTTCACATTCAGCTGCACAGGGACATATTCGGGATGCAAATAAGTGAATCAAACAGTGTCCATGCCCTAACTCCACTTAAATGAACAATGTGTTTCTCATTATGTTCGCTTAATTCCTTAAGCTCTGCTGATGAAAGCCATATGACTTATCAGCTGTTCCTTCTCCTCATGGTGTAGCAAAGCCATTGAGACTGATCTGAGACCAGTGAGTCAGTCCTCCACTGCAGTCTTTGTCACTTTCCGTGTAGGTGGAGGCCCTGCACCAGCACATCCTGGATTTAACTCGTGAAGGGTGTGATTCATTTATGAACCTAATCTGATGCATTAAGAATAGTGAAAACTCTCAACTGTACCACCCTGCAGACAAAAGTGAGAAACCTCTTAATGAACAGGGTCACTAGAAACTCATATAAGGTCCCTGGCTGCTATTATTGTGACCCATATAAGTGACTAAGTGCTCAGTGAGTGATGATATCAGGCGCATCAGGATGTGCTGTGAGTAGGTAGCTGCGGTCACAGGAAACGGAGGGGCTGTGGACTGGCGCGTGGCACTGCAGACATGATGGCCTCCTACTGCAAGTCGAGGTGTTATCTGGTCAAATCCAGCAGCGGGTCATGCCAGAGGCTTGCTTGTCCAGCCGCCTTTAGCCCACGCGCACACGATGCGTCTCACCACCTCTGCGCTCAGCGACTCCGTCACCCTCTCTTATCTGACATACCCTCTGGATGTTGACAGCTAGGATTTACACCTGAGCTTTTTTTTAAAACTGTGCTATCTTATGATATGTATCTCAGTGTTTTGCCAAAGATACAAAATCTCATGACAATGGCTCTACAAACACAGTTGAAACAAAACTAGAGACATTACAGCACCCTAAAAGCTTACAGGTATAAAATTGAAGGTGGATAAAAGGAATTAGGAGTAAACCAACGCACATAAGCTCTCAATCCATACCTTCAAACCATCTTAAGATGCCCTTGTCTCATCACGACACATAACTGCACGGCCGGCCAGGGGACATAGGTGCTCAAAGCGGAGGGACCACCCTGGGAAACCGGTCCTTGAGGCCCACTTCCGAGCAGACCTGGAAGGGGAACACGTACTGTACCTCCGGCAGGGACCGAGGAGAGGGCTCATGGTGCTGCCAGCGGCTCAATCACTCATCCTGCCGTAATGCTGAAGCAATTACAGATAAGCGCACTCCACGCAGGCATCTGCTGTGTAAATATCCCAATCACATATGCTGAGGAATCTCTATCTCACCTAGTGAAACAATCCCAGGCATTTTTAACAGGGTGGTGCTGCATGCATGTTTCATGCGCTGTATATAAAGGGAGGAGGTTGCTGTGTGCAGCTGGTCTAAATAGAGAAATATAGATTTGTTTTTGCTAGTATGTTTGAAAATTCATAAGGCGGAAGGGAAAAGAGAAGATACCCTGTTTACAATCATATCCTGGGCTGACAAGGTCGTGGTTAACAATTCATAGATGAAGACTTTCTTTTTTAGGAACAAAAAGCACGCAGAACCATTAGCACCCGAGCCATATTGTGTGTTCTCCTGCTTTTAGGACAGATGTTCCTTCTCACGAGCTTCGCTACCCCTGCAGAGCTGTGGGGTCAAGGTCTCGCCTCTGACTCGGTACACTGAGCATTGGGAGCAAGTGCTTGTCTCCAAGAGATGCTGTGTCACCAAAAATCAGGTGCTTCAACGGAGCGGGAGTGGCACACACAATGCCGGAAACATGATGCCGCTCGGTGCTATCAGTCCTCGAATTCTAATGCAGGAGAGCTTCCACGGAAATAACGATTCCTGCAACCTTTCCTGTTCTAGGGCATTGCATCCCCAGGCTCTTCAGAGGCATGTTCTGCTTCATGCTGCGGGCATGTGGGCCTCAGTGTGCAGTTGGGGGTGGGCGGGGGATGCCGTGTGCAGTTTTTCAGGTATGGGGGAGTGCTCTGTGAGGTGAGCTTACTGCCTCACCAATGGGGTGAGTCGAGGGCTAATGATTTCTGCGAGAGCGAGGTCGTGCTGTGCCTCCTCACCTGTCCGTGCCCCTCCGTGCCCCTCTGCCACCCCTCTGCCGCCCCTCTGCAGGAGAAGTGGGACAGTCCGGCAGATAACAGGTATAAATATGGGAATAAAATTTATCATGCACAGTAAACGGCAGAGCCCTGCATGGAAAATACAGAGCACATTATAAAATGCAGGACGTGTGTGGAAAACAAAAGCAGAAAGAAGAGGCCGTAAAGCAAGGAAAGCCCAGGCCAACGCCGGCCTCCCCCATCCGGGAAATAAAAATGACTGATTCCCGCACCACATCTACATCCAACTGCATCTCTTTAGTGCTCAGAGGGGGAGAGAGAGAGTGGGAGTTAAACCGGAGGGACTGCTGATATGAAAAACCTCCATTTCTCAACCAAGTTCATCTCGGCTGAATTCGGTCTGGGTGTAGTCAACAGCCTCTCATTGTCTGGTGCTGCAGCATTAAACCATGCTTCTGCTCCCTAGGCTCATGTGAGTTCCAGAGTTCTTCGTATGGAGTTCAAACAGTGAATAATTACTATGATAATCACACTAAGACAGTGCTGCTCCTGCCTTCCACTGGGTCCTCCCCATGGCCCTCCTCTCCATAATCTCCATAATTAAGTTAACACACACAAAAACATACAGCACAGGAACAAAAAAAAATCCAACAATATGTACACACACAGCACCTCTCAACACAGCTATAATCATCCTTGATGATAGCACCGCCCGCTCCTCTGCCGAATGCCGTTAAGGCAGGTTTTATACGGCATCAAGATCGAGCTTAGGAAACGCACTGTTTCCCTCATCGCCAAGTCTGAAGTAACTCTTTCAGCTTCCAGTTAACTGCGTGCACAATTTAACTTCGCGAGTTTGAATAGTGAGAAGTGATTAGAAAAGCGGAGGCTGGCAGGTGCTGGCATGGCAGTTAGTCCTCGTTTTGCACTCACGGTGTTAGGTGTGAAGACAGCCTCCACTGCTGATGAAGAACACAGGGGCCTGCAGCTCCTCCCACTGCCTTGGCCCTTCCTGCACGTGCTCCCTGAGGAGCGATACCCTGGGACAACAGCCACGCTGCCAATGCCTCAGCAGCACAGCTGCCCTGGCTGACTCGTCAGTCTTGGCCGAGGGCAAAGACCACAGTCTGTAGATGAAAGCGCAAAAAGGTACGTCTACAGGGCTTCAGTGCACAGAACAGCGTCTACCATTTGCCAGAGTCAATGTCAGAAAATGTCTTTAAACTTCAAGCATGTCAACAGTGCTATGTACCGTCCAGTGGGTTTTTCTCGGGTGCATTGGGGACCATGGATGCGGAACAGCTTTCTTCAATTGCCCCCAGAAAGAGCGAGAGTTGGTGCTCCCACCTGAACATGGCCTACCAAAGCCTGCCAAAACAGCCCGAATCCTGTCCTTCCCCAGCGACCTTAAACAAAACGACAGCTAACCCCCGGGGCCCCATCTGAGGGCAAAGGAAAATCGTTCCGTTTTACCGCTCTTTCTGCCCCATTGCTAGAAAAAATTAGCTTTATCTGTGGGATGCTACAGGCCAATGAATAATGCCCCCTCTCAACCTGCAGCTTCTGCAAAGTCCATCTGAGAGTTAAATGGGAAGCCATCCATTTTTAATTGCCACCTTTTCAAATGGAGCTGTTTGGGTTGGGAAACACATAGATAAGCTTGAGGAAATTCACCATGATGCAACTTGGCCCAGAGCTTTCGCACACAAAGTTGGAACATTTCTGTTCCCCAAGGTGACTCCAGGGAGATGTCTGATAATTACTGCTATGTAGATGATATTAATCTGAAATTATACACACCCATCTGATTAAGTTGTGACTGCAAAGTGGTAAATGTGGAAAGCTCTGCATCCTGGATCCAAACTCCTATGACATTAATCCTTACGCTTGCAGGGATATCAGTCTCTGATTTTGCCTCTACACGGCTCTGTTCCTGCAAAGATGGACTCGCTTTAAAAGGCTCAGGGAAAGTGAAAGGCTCTCTGAACAGAGCTGTCCCATCAGTATACCACACAATAAAGCTTTGTTTTGCACTGGGTTGTTTAGCCCACTGCAGACTGTACGGGAAGAAGAACAATAAACCCTCAACAAAAATAAAAGAGACCTTTGAATTCGGTACAACAGGTGGATTAATAGCTCTGTCAGTGATCGTTTATCAGCCTTAAGATGCTGTTTGAAAATCATGGGAAAGGTTTGGTGCTGTCTGCATCTGTTTATCTGAAACGAATGGTTAAAGACGCAGCAAATGAACATCTATTATTTGTAAAAGATGGACTCTGAAAGAGAAGAGAAAAAATCTCTCAGACAATAACACAGAAAATACAATGCCACATAAAAGCAAAAATAGAGGCATTATTAACAAAAAGCCAGGGCTAAACCTCAATTTCAGGTTCTTTAAAGTGCATTTAATGGTTGGGTGAAAGTCAGCCAAACACAGTTCAAAGAAAACATTTGTGTGTTCTCTGCAGCTCTGACAGATGGGTTGAGGATTTTTTTTAAAAATACCAAATATTACAGATGTTCCTGCACCAGCTAGGGTTTCTCAGCACCTTCCGGTTTCTAATCCTCCCAGGTAGTTGCCTGGAAAAGTTCGTCTTCAGCAGTGCCGTCTCTTTTTGTGCCTGTTAACTGTGGTAGCTACTGGTGTCTTGAAGAACCCACTGCATGTCCAGGCAGAGCCAAGAATGAATCAGTAACTCTAATTAAAGTTGAGTTAATCACGGAGAGCTGGAAAGCACCACAATTGAGGCATATGTTAAGAATAAATTACTAATTAGGTCTGGCGAGTAGCAAAATAAGCCCCAGTCTGTTTGAGAAGTCTCGGCACGTTACTAATATATGAAAAGGTATAAACAAACAGCAATCTGGTTGTTTAGCTTCTCCAACCCACTTACAAGGATCCAATTATGGCAGATCCCTGGAGCCAGCAGTACAATCAGCACAGAGAGTGTGGACATTATGATTAACTGTGAAGGCCACACTCACAATGGCTGGGCTCGACCGCTAGCAGGACTTCCTTTTAGGGCAGTTATAAGCAGCATTGCAGCCCACGGCTCTTAGGCGCATGTGAGCACAGCGAAAAAGCAAAAACAGCATACTGCCGTCCATCTTTCATCCACCTGATCCATCACTGGAGCGGATTCCACGGCTTCCGTGGGCAACACAAGCCCTGATCTCATTCCCTGGCCTGGCTTTGTGGACTCCTCCATGGGGTACAGTATTACAGACCATTAGCATTGATAATACCTACAGCAATGCACTCGCCATGAACTGCACAGTACATGCCTTCTCTTCTCTTGTTTCTCCGCCCTTTTCTTTCCCACCGCAAGGCCACGCATCTTTTGTTCTTCACATTCACAGCCAGACAAATGGAGCTCTGCCCAAGGGAGCCCCGCAGAAAGCGTTGGCCTCGCTGCTGTGCTGTGAACTATCGAAGGCTTTGCTTTTGGAGAGGCCGCCTTTGTTGCCGGTCTCCGCATTCAATGCCAGTGGTTTAAAAATGTAATCAGAACCTCTCCTATCAGCGAGCAGCACACGCACAGCAGATGAAACGGACACGAGAGGCATCAGACTCCTGCGGGGCGGCCGCCTGCACGCCTGCGCCTCTCGTGGATCCCTTTTTCTCACGTTTCAGATCGGGCCAGAGAGCAGGCGGTGAAGAGGGTGAGGCTGCGATGGATGAGAGGCTTCTCTCGCCATTCATCATTCAATGCTGGAGGTCATGTGCAGTTAGTCGGCGGGCTCCCTGGGATCTGTAAAACACGCTCTCTGATGGCTGCCTGTCAAGTGCACTGAAGCCAGAGGAGGGAGAAAACACACACACAAACACATGCACACTCACATGCACACACACACACACACACTCATACTCACACACACACACACACACACTCACATACACACACTCTCACACACACACATACACACACACATACACACACACATACACACACACATACACACACTCTGCACTGCATGATTCCTTCACAGACGCAGCCAATCAATCCTCCATAGTGGTACCGCGAACCTCAGAGCTGTACAGGAGCTGGAAGCCAGCGTCCGTCCCTGTGTGGGTGAGGAGTGGTTTATTATTAACTACTGATGATTTATTATTAACCAGCAGTCTGAGGAGTGTTTGTGATAACAGACAGGTGCCGAGTCCTCGGCATCTCCATGTTTAGTGAGAGCACTAAAGCAAAGGGACAGTGGCAGTAAGGGGCTTTCATCAGCAGCCAGGTGTCACTCCCTCACAGCCCTATCAGACCCGCTCAGCCGAGCACCGAGCACGGATGTGGGATCACGCGCACGTGAGCAAATTATCAATGCCTACTCCGCCTTAAGAAAGCGCTCATCCTGAGAATCCAAGTGGGAGGTAAACAGCATGATCCAAACTACCCACTGAACGGGAAATTGGAATACACAACAAACACACACACACACTCACTCACACACACACACACACACACACTCACACAGGGACCCTCTCCCTGACTGAGGCACAGCTATGAAAAGGCCTCTCATTCTAATTAGAAGAGAACTCATTGCTACTGTCCCTTTTCAGCAGGGAGCCACTCAACCTCTACCGCATGCCAACAATTCATTTTTCATTTTTTGCTTCATTTTTTATCTCAAGTCTGGCACCCTTTCTAAGCCAGACAACAGCTACACATGCTCAAGGGTAGAGGATGGAAGGGCCTCACACCAAAAAAAGCACAGGCTGGCCTTTCGCAAGACTTGTCCCTATGATTAATATGCACACCAGTGGTAGAGCACTCGGACAGAGGGGGAAATTTGTCCGTGGTTTAATTAGGGAGGTGTTGGCCAATTTTCGGTTGGTAATTATGGCCGCGGATCTTACTGACCTTTCCGGCATTTTCTGCGCATTTGACTTTTATCAGATCATGTATTATTCAAGAAATTTATTGTGTGCAGTCTGCAAACCACTGTCACTGCAAAGCCAATCAGAAACAGAGCTGGCCGTCAGCGTGCCTGGTCACTCGGCTGTTTTCCTTTTACAGTCTGCGCCGTGAAAAAGCCAAGACACCCTGTGGAGAACGTGGTTATTCACACTTAGAAGTATGTCATTTACAGACTCAATTGCACACACTGTCTATGAGATAACAGTGAGACCATCTCATCATGTGTTTACCTATTTAACATTGAGCTGAAGAAGAAGAGGAGCATAAATAATAATTTTCCATTACATTACCATATGATGCATAGCCCACTCCAAATGTTTAATACACATAATTTTATCAATTAATTACAGTCAATTAATTTGACAAAGCTACACCAATTAAAGCGGCTCTATATCCAGCACACTAACATCCCCACACAAGCAAAAGTGCAGGTAAATTGAGCGTACTGAATCAATTTATTTGATTCATTGCTGTTGGCATTAGAACAACTGCAACAGCATGTAACCTATAGCTCCAAATGATTATGACCCATAACAAAATGATATCAGTGCTATGTATTTCTGTACTTTCTCTGAGTTCCATGTTAGACCTTTCATGTCAGTAAACTCGATCACAGAGAACTGGGGACGACCTACATGCTCTTCGTTCTGAATTGGAACAAAGCATTGTGGGAAGAGGTTCAATCAGAGAGAAGAGAAGAAGAGAAAAGGCTGAAGGCGGGTGTTTCCTTCATCAGGCAGCAGACGGGCACACGCCTACAGCGGTTCATCTGAACTCGCATCAGAGTTCACATAAGTTGGGCTTGCTAAAACACCAGCTAAAATCAAGCAACTTCGAACCGCTGAAGGGAGACCTCCCATTAACACGGACGTCTGAAATCTTGAGCTGATTGTTGCGCAATACTCACTGATGGAGGAATCAATTCCAAACAAGCAAGAATACTCACACATCTCTCATACGGCCTGCCCGCGTCCCCCCGTTTGCAACAATTTTGGGAAGAGGGAGGCAGATGTATCACGGTGGCCCACTGAGAACACCACTAACCTTCAACCTGCCGTATCACAGCAGATCAAGCGAGTGTGATGACAGTGCTGCCTTCAGAGACCACACGTAGTACAGACGTAGTAACACTAGACTTATGACAATGCTGCCTTCAGACACAGACGTAGTACAGACGTAGTAACACTAGACTTATTCGAGGTGTGAGACTTCCATTGCAGGCAAACCAGTGACTGGATTTGCTTCCTTACTAAAAAAAACCCATTATGGCTCTTTCATGTATTATGCTGGTAATTGACTAAGAAGAGAATAAAATGTATATTAGAGGAGGGGGTGGAGTGTGAGAAGAGGACGCAGTAAAAATCCTGACATATACAAAGGGGCAACACACAGCAGCATACTAACGAGGTCATTAGGGGATTAATTACAGGGTTAACAGTGGGTGTCAAAGCTTGGCCTGAGTGAAATGCCTGCTCTCTGTAAAACAGACACACTCACATGCTCTCTTTCTCACACACACACACACACACACACACACACACACACACACAAAAAACACTTCCACTACGTAAGACACAGGCGTTTATACAGGATGGCAGTGTCTGATTCAGGACTGCTGGAGGGATTTTCTCCCTGCCAGTGCCGTGAGGCTGAAGGAGATGGGTTCCTGTTTGCAAGCCTTTCTTTAACGAAATGCTTAAAATGGGCAAATGAGAGTGGTGCTTATCCAGCAAAATTGCTGCTAGATGGAGCAGAAAGTGCACAAATTTTCTATGACACTCCCATAATGAGGTTTTATATTGACCCAACAGCGGTGAGTGGAATTGCTCACTGCTCCTCCGTGTCCTGCCCCAGCCTGCAGCGAGCTGGCTCTCTCCCGCGGCATTTATCTCGCAGGGCGGCGCACTCGGCCCTGCACCCCCCCCCCGGCAGGTGCGGACAGGTGGCGGAGCGCTGCGCGTCTCTCAAACGGCGCCATCAGGTATTCAGAAGCTCCATTATTTAGCTGGTTTGAATAAGAGTGGGGAGACAGAGGGAGCAAAAAATGGAGGAGGAGAGAAATCATGTTAGAAATTCATGCTGGGAGATCAGTCTGCACACTCTATGTGTAATGCAAGGATATATTATGGAAATGTGACTTTCTACAAGACCCCTACGAGCCCAGCCACTAACTGACATTTGGAATGAATTTATAATGCAATAATACCTGTCTGCTTTACATAAAATATTCTTGACAGGTATATTTTGTGCTATGACTAAAACAGGACTAGCTGCGTAACTGTCCTGAACAAGAGCCAAGCGGGCATATCTATAGGAATGGACCTCTCATGTTTATTACTTGGGATGTCAAACAACTATATTATTGATAAGTAAAAGGAAAAAAAAAATCTTTGTAAGGCTTTAACATCCTGTCCAGGAAAAGGTATTTCGTTACAGTGCATATGGTATCTGTTATAAGGTAGGACAGGGGTATATAAAGATATGTATATGGAATTATTGGCGTGTGCACCAAAAACCTGCACAGGAACAACAATGAACAAATTACACATCACGCTTAACTTGAAACATTTTCAAAAACTGCTGCCTGCTTTGTATTTCTACACTCATTAAACTCTTAGTTCAAAATTCCTTGTAAAGGTCCTGCAGCCCTTGAAGTAGCCAGATCTGTCCTTCATATTCGAACATACTTTCCTTGTCCTACATGATTTCTTTAAAAATTAAGTGACCTTCAGTTCCGTAGGATCAAGGTCCATGTCTATCACCTAGGTAACCACAGACATCAGTATACATCCAAATCTAAGCTCTGGATCAAAGATGAGCACTGCTAGCTAGTCAAGATTATAGCAGAGACACCTTAAAAGAATCTAGATGAAGACATAACCAAGATGAGTGCCTTGCCTGTAAATGTCTTACTTAATTTTTCTATTAAAGTCAATACTATTGTTTTAATTTAGAGAACTTTCAGAGATTAAGGCACAGTCTTGTCATAAATCTACTGTACTTCTTTACACTGCCACCACAGCACTGTGCTGGCAGAAAACATATCACCTAAAAAGAAATTTTAACAAAGGGGTTTCTCTCTGACAAACGTCCAACTGTGGCCTATCAGGGAATCTTGCTTTCTGAGAAACGTGGGAGCAGAGCAGACTAAAGAGGATGGTTACAGGGGAGATGTGGACTGACCAATCACCACTTCATTTTCATCTTGATTTGCTGCATTCACACATTCATGTAGATGAAGCTGGGTTACATCACCACTCCACCATGTAGCTACATCCTGACTATGTAGTTTACAGCTCCAATACATTCATTTACATTATGAAACCATAAAATGCCTACAGCCTTGATTAGACACGGCATTATAACGAGCTCTGGCCAGAGTGGATCTGCGACACGAAAAAGCTTGCACTTACCAGGGCAACAGTAACCAGTGTCACCCCCCCCCCCATCACACCCCCTTTAACAAAAACAACACACACAGACAGAGACATAGTCAAACACACCCACCCATCCATACACACACACAATCTTACAAGGTCACAGTGTCTGGCTATTTATCATCTCTGCATTATATATATAAGAGTGCAGACACTGTGAATGTGACACTCCAAGGCAGCTGTGGAGAGTGACGTGACATGGAGTCGAGCGGAGCGAGGGGGGTGGGGGTGTTGTTGGGGGGGCAGACTTCACAGCTCACAGGCTTCTCCCCAATGGTGAGGTCCTCGTGTGTCGGCCCCAGCTCTGAGGCATGCAGGACCCGAAGGGCTCGCCTCTGCTCGGCTCCCAGACGCTCTCCGTATTATCGGAGATCCTGAACCATTCATCAATCCATAGGTCAACATGACAACAGTGTGCCACTTAGCAAGCAATACAGGCTCACCAAAAAAATAAAAAAACCGATACAGACAGGAGAGAGACGGGCATTTCTCCTGTGCTACTGCATTCTACAGATGTACCATTTCACAGCCGTTTCTTTAATGTGCAGCACTAAAACAAGCAGAAATATGGGTGCATAAGGCTATCAAGGCTATTGTTCCGGTGACTAAGTTCGTCTAGCTTTAACTGGGTAGAGGCCCTTTAATTTATGCTGGAGGGCAGAGTGATTGGAAAGGTAAACTTTAGGCAACTTTGAAAATTCACTGAAGCAGCTTGGCAGTACTTAATTTGACATATTAGCACCAAAGGGTTTAGTGTGAGTGGCTTAATGCTGTTTATTTTGTGTATTTGTAACTCAATCACAGTGAGAGCCCTTCAAACCTGATTAAATTCAATTAGTTTACATTTACATTCACTTTCGGTTTCGGAGGCTGACTGTACTGCAAAGAAAGTCAGCGTTCGGTGGACTGAAACTGTGACAAAAATCCTTATATCAAATGCAACACAGCATATAAAAAGCAGTGAATCAAGCCTTATTTAGTGAATGCCACACTGAGGAATGGAAGGGTAAAATAATGAAGCACTTAGAGAGCAGTGTATGCTTCACTGGGCCTTACCTGTTCTGTGTCACCTGGGGAGCACCAATCTACTACGTATTAGGATGGAGCTGGATTAATCCTGGCCTGTCTAAGAGCTGGCTTCAAATCAGAGGAAGTCCTCTGTGACACTGTTTTCCTCACTTTTTTTTTCACTCCTTGGTGTTCACGCCTTTTTAATTAATTTCATTGGAGAGAGGTGTGCGCGGCTGTTACTAATTTGGTACAAAACTTTGCTGGCACCATTGTGCTGGGCCGTGTGGAGCGGCCTGAGGCTGTGACTCTCTGGGGCCCACAAAGGGGGGCTCGTGCCGGGGCCCTCTGGGTAGGCTCCATGGAGCTCACTCCAGCTTCCACACCGCAGCCATGGCAACCCTCTCTGCCTGCCATAATGTGCTTTTAATTGAGTGACATGTAATCCAGCCTTGAAATATAACATTGGAGCTAACAAAACAAGCACGAGCGAAGGGAGACGGCTGGCGAGCGGCTGACGGCATTACAGGCGTTCAGAAGATAAACAGCACAGGAGATAAAGAGGCTACACCATTAAAGCAGAGAAAAGAAACCTGAACGGAGAGGGGGTTTAATGAAAGGGGCTCAGACGTTCGAAGGGACCTTTTTTATGATATGCCTGTGTGAATCCATTGATTTTATTTGACCAGCCCTCCTGAAGTGCTCCCATCCACAGAAAGGATGATACCCTTTGATGTACAACACATTATATTCCCTCTGCATTTTCACAAGAGTAAACTCTCACATAGCATTTATTAGCCAAACCATTAACTTCCATTTACTAAGAGATGCTTCTGTTAAACATATTAAAATCTCTACGCTGGTCTAAACCAACAGATTAAACAAGATATAATCATTCTTCACCATCAAACATCTGGCATCGTGAGGTGAGGAGAAGCGTCATATAAAAAATGTTCATCTTATTCACGCCCAGAGGAAGGAGGGTGGGGCTACACATTTGCCCCTGCGCCACACACCTCTGAACCTCAATCCTGTCCTGCTGCGTTCATTTGTATTCTGGGCCTCTGTGGGCCTCCACATAATCTCCACTTCCATCCCCCTGTTCCCTCTCCCCCTCTATACACACTCCTTCGCCCACGCGCGCAGTGTCTGCACTCCTCTCCAATCAATTCAGGGAATGTTTCCCCTCTGAGCGCAAAAAACAAAGCAGACGACCTTTGCACACCCATGTCACTTGCACAGCAGAAATAAATGAGATTTCAAAAGGCGCTTCTCACGTGCACCTCCAGCCCCCCCCCACCTCCCCCGAACCACTCCATGCACAGATAAAGGCCCATCGGATCTTATATGGGGCATTATTTTTAATACAAACCCGTATTTGGATGCAGCATGCAGTGGCCACTAATTAGTGCCATCTCATGGCTCAGGAAGCAGGAGGTGCACTGGTGCTCGGGGCTTCGCCGCAGAGAAGGAGAAGCAGATTGATTCCTTTGATTTGCTTTTCGCCTGCTCGTTACGGCCCACTCCGGTGGTACTGTCTGTTTGGTATTCCCCTTGTGATGGGCTCCATCTGAAGGCAGTTGGAATGGGAGCACTACATTAATCAAAAGGCCAATTGGATTATCTCACTAAAGGGCAGAGGGTGGCAGATGACACCATAGGAATCCTTCAACACAAGAGGAGAAACGTCTAACCAGGGAGTCCCAGCCTCCCACGCTTGGTCTGAATGCATCTCACACAGCAGCCTGATAAGACTGGAAAAGCCTGCCGTACAAACAATGGTAAAACGGGGAGATCTCTCATTCAGACGATCCCCCGGCCTCCTCCGGCTCATCTTAATGTGTGTAAGTGTTCGGGAGGTGGTGACGCCGTGGATGGGCTGACGGGGCTGCCTTCAGCTCAGGGCGGTCGAGAGGCTCGGGGAGGCCGAGAGAGAACCCCGTGACTCCGTCCACCCGTCACAAGGCAGCAGACAGGAGCGGGTCAGGGGGTCCTGCCAACGTCTCGTCAGCGAGCCTGTATAGGTGTCAGCCGCCCAGGACAGTCCTCCAAAATAACACCACGTGAAAAGGAATGAAAAATAAAAATAAAGGAGGGCCGATTAAATCATGGATGACGACGCTGGCTGAATCACGGGATGTTTTCTCTGTACTCCACACAGCAAGATTACAGCTCGACGTGACCAACTTTTAGACCAGCCCCTCGCTCCCTCTCCCTGGCTCTGTGCCAGCTTGACTTCCCTCTAATCAGGCTGTGACATGCACTCACACACTGACCAATCACACAAAACACACCACTCTCGCATGTCACAGCATTGAAAAGCCATTGTAGAATTTTTCTGTAAAAAAAAAATAACCAAACAAAAATGCAGTATCATATTTAAGATATGCTTAAAGTTATACTGTTTACCAAATACACTTTTCTCCAGAAGACTTACAACTATATATATAGTTGTAGGTCTACAGGTATATTATACAGTACCATACAGAACCAAACACTGTCCTTATGACCAATTAAAGGGAGACCAGCCTTGGAGGTTATATACTCACATGTGCCCAGACTGCCTGCACTGAAATGAATTTTTGCTTGAATATTAGATTTCATTTCTGCGTGTTTACCTAGCATGTATTTACTCATAAAATATGTAAATTGTATATGTGCCTGCTTTGTCAAGGTCATATCAATTAACAAGGTCATATCAATTAACAAGGTCATATCAATTAACAAGCCAGGCAAACAAGTAATAAAAGAAAACTTGCCTGCTGTCATTTTCAGTGAGAGTGTTTGAGAGGGTTCAGTTTTCACAGTCTCTCTGAACTCCCCACAGCTGTGGGTTAAGGATGGGAGTGACCTCAGAGTGGCAGCTAATCAAACAGGCACAGTAGATAAAGATATGTGAAATAGACGTTAAAGAAAGGACAATAATAACAACCAAATATGAAATACTGAAAATATCCAAGGTTATATTTCATGAGTTTAGCAAAATAGAATCTGTCATACACACAACATAGCAATGTTGAATGAACACCTACAGTGTTATATAAACTCCAGCTGGACTTTAAATAAATAAATGTAAATTAGCTAGGCGTTAATTAAATGCCGTTTTTTGCTGTGAATAGAAGCTATCCAACATGAACATATTATTTATATATATTTATAGTTAAAGTAAAAACTACATCATAATCACAAATCTCTCAGCAACAGGCTGTGCTGATCCAGTTCAGGTGGCTTCATGCAGTGTAACCTCACAAAACAGTACGAAAGAAGAGTGTGTGGAATTGTAGTGTTTATCGTGTGATTAAACACAAACTGAGCCCGTGAAGGAGGCGCACGCTTTACCAAAACTCACTATGAGAAGAAATTAAAGATACTGTAAGCGGTGACTAAAACCACCAAATATTTTTTAAAAAGCAAATATTACTTAACAGCAGTTGTGTAGTAGATGGAGCATGTTACATCATAGCACATGCAGGGTTATGTCAAGACTGGTATGACTGGTAAAACCTCACTCTTAACTGGTGGACAGGGTCAGGCGAGGGGAGTTTGGCCTCCCATTTTAGTATTGTGATGATGATGATGACGACGACTGGCCACCCGCACCATGGCAGTAATGAGCAAAGACGTGTTCAAATGTGAAAACGTTCCTCAATGCGTCTGTAAACAACGCTGGTGAAAATAACAGACCATAAAACATGCAAACAAATACAAAAGTTAGAACAAGTAAAAATACATAATCAGCAGTTAAACTACTGAAAAGACAGAAGTGTGGAATTAGCATTTATGCCAATGATAAATAACAAATTATTAATAAACAAGAAAATGGTAATAACAACAAAATAATGGAATAAACCAAATGATTAAATAAAAATGATATGGTTACCAAGATTATGCAGGAGGTCAGGGTCAGAGGTCAAGGTCAACATAAACAGGAAAACCAATATGGCAGCTGCAAATGTCTGTGGAAAAAAAAAAAGGGCAACGAGAAGAGGTCAGTACACGAGGCAGGAGGAGGTCGCGCTGGACAACTGCGTTCGAAGGCTCCCACGAGCGAATGCTTTCCTCCCCGCAAAAGCAGTAGGACGAATGTCATGGAATTTTTCTGCTGCTCAGAGGAGAAGCAAGGCCAGTCCCCTCCCTCCCGACGAGCACTGTGTGTTCCTGCTCTCCCCTCCGAGGGCTCCAGGACAGGCTCAGGTAAGATGACAAACACCTTGTCATGTCCTCTCTCTCTCCCTCCCTCCCTCCCTCTCTCTCTCCCTCTCTCTCTCTCTCTCTCTCTCTCTCTCTCTTGCTGCGCTCTGTGCTCCCAGAGGAGATAGGGACTATGTGAGTGAAGTGTTCGCAAAATTAGACAGCATCTTTTTATCGTCCCTCACCAGAGGCTGGGCCCATAAATTACAGGTTTGCACATTTGAAACCTCTCAAGAAGATTAGGTGAATTAAACAGTGCACCAGGGCAATGCTGTAACACACTTTAACACACGCAGACACACACACACAGACACTCAAACCCGCATGCATGCATGCTAACACGTGTCTCCTTCACACACACGTGTAGGTACTTAAGGTTCCTGAGCACTAACAAGCACAAAAGGAAGCCATGAGACATTTTCTTAGAGTCATTTCAGGGTCCCAGTAATTAACACGACACAAACAGTGAAACCCCCCCTCTGGGGAACAGGGTGGTACCTGTTGATAAGCCCAGGATGCTCTGTCTGCTTCCAACAGGTTGGGTCAGTTTTAATGAGCAGTCACGGATGAGCATAGAGACTGGTGGAGAGATGGAGGAGATAGCTGGAGAGAACCAGCAGGGCACCTCAGATGTGCTCGATGTTCAAGGTCATCCATGACATTCGTCACAACACACACAAGCCTTCCTGGTGATAGAGATCTTGTTTTCCAGACAGAACCGATAAATAAACTTTAAACTGGAGTGACACAGCTTCACAAACAAAAAAAAAGGCTTTTCAGGAAATCACTTGATAAAAAAGGTGTTTGGGCCTGCACCACTATCGCATTTTAAAACTGGAGGAAAACGTAGATTTCCACTGCCCCAAATGTCCTTCTTTTTGCCGTGCCATGCGTGTTTTGTCTCTCAATTTAATTATCAATGAGAAATCAATCCATGTTCAGCCAGTCAGAGTCTAGCTAATCAATACTTCAGATTAAAAATTGAACACTGAGTGGAAAACCTCTTACTGAGCTGCTTACACTAGGTATTCTTAAGCCATAGACCATCATACCTCCGAATTAGAGCACAAAAGTACCAGTGCAGCGAAGAAGACAGCAAATGACCCCATGTACAATAAGGAATAAGATTATTCCAGCAGAGATGGATTTAGGTCAATGTAAAATGGAACCCCATATGATCCAACACAGATGGTTTAAAGGTGATCATTATCTTCTCCATCGTTATTCATCAATATTTGATGAGCATTTACATGGTCCAACAACAACAAAAAAAATCATTCTTAACTGAAGCCATGTTAAGAGTTTACTAATCAGTTTATAAATTCAGTATTACTGCAAGGTTTATTGCAGTCACAGTATGGTGCAATAATGTCAGAGTGGCATTTCTGTCCATATTATGCAGTCCTGACTTATAGCCCTGACTGTATAAAATTATGTTCATGTTATACAGTTAGTTATGGGAATTTTACTGATCTCCCCACTCACTGAGCACAACACAAGCTGCACTGAACTCTGCTCCATTCACTAAAGACCATTTGAAAGTCTCATTGATCCTGCAAATGAGACCAATGGTAAGAGTTACTAACATGAAAAGGGATCCCTCGATGCCATTACACATAAGCCAAACACCAGAGACAAATTATACTTCAGGGAGATATGCAAATGTCTGATGAGATGCAAGTCATCAAAAGATGTGCACAATCATATTGGGAAACTTCAAATAGAGTGTCAGCTTCTGAATCTAGTTTTCCAGCAGTGGCATAAGGCTCCCTGATTGTATTAATGGACTCTCTGCACATTAGCCATGACATACACATTCATCTGAAATCTATCACTGCTCCCATGTGTTATTTTAGACTTCAGACAAAATGCAGTTTGTTTAAACAAGAGAATACACAGACACAATTACCCATTCTATAGAGACTAGCTAAAGAGCTGATCAATATGTGTGCTGAAGACATTTCTCAACTCCATTCTTCTTTTTGTCCAAATTTTTCTTCCCAGACAGTGACATATGAATCCTAACTATCAGACCAACCTCATGAAATCGAAAACGAAGGATTATTCTTGGTGCAGTTCAGAGATATACAGCCTGTGAAACCTCATGCTAGCCAACCTAACATGTCCATCACCTAAATCACCTACTCTGCTTAGTTTGTACAGGGTTATTCCGTTAGATCCTAAGAGGGTTCTGACACTGACACAGGCTTCATTTCCTTCACTAATAACTACACCTCTTTAACACAAAAAAAGAGTTCATAATTAGAGAAATCGAGGGTCTCTCAAAAACTCCCAAGACAATAGGTTCTAACAGTATCTAATTATGTGATTTATGTTATGTGAAACATGCGCTCCCCAGCCAGGACTTTTACACTGGCGCCATGAGATTCGCAACTTTTTTCTTTTTTCTTTTTTTTTTTTGACAGTGCTATGAAAACTTTATTGTCTTTACTGCAACCGAGAGAAAAAAGACAGTCGGAATGAAATGCACATCCCTGTGCTCACTTTCAATCAAGGAAGATGAGCATCAAGGATGGGATCTAAGGAAGAAGGTGCTGCGATTGTGAGCCATGGTAAGTGCTGTAATAGGAGAGCAAATTGAGGAGAATGAGTGTTTAGTGAAGGTCAAAACTCTAAGGGCAAACAGAAACGTTAGAGCACTATCTTCACAGATACTGATGGCACACCTTCTGCTCAATGACATTAGAAGCATTATATTATTGCTCTTAAAAGCACCACTCTGCTCACTGTTCCAATCAGAGGCCTTCCAGAGGGCAGTTTTTGTATAGGATATTTAGACCAAGTGACATGGTTATTGTACTCCATTTGAGGTCAAGCTGTCGGATTCAAGCGTCTCACCTAAAAGCTATTTGATGGCTCCCCCTCCCGAACCACCATCCCCTACACACATGATGGGGCTTATCATTGCCGAGCAGCATGCAGATACTGTCAGCCCTGCTTTCAAGTAATCCTGATTAAAGAGCTGAGTTTCCCCTCTCCAAAGCAGTCCCTCTCTCTTTTCCGATCCCCTGTGGCGTCACCAAGGGTAGAGCTCTGTCTTTTTTTGGCTTCATTGATCTCTCTGGACATCATTACCACTACTCTCTAAATCAGAGACCAGATGTATCACATTACTATACTGTAATGTGATACATCACGCTGCTAAATCTCTTGTGTTGATCTGGTTTAGACAAGCTGATGGACCCAACATCTACCAGCTTTAGGAAGGTCACAGAGAGATTTCGAAAAGCAAAGACGTTAGCATATTGAAAAAGTGAGTATTAAAAAAAGGCTCTTACCAAATCAATGATGTATGAGTGTTTTCCACAGGTCAACAGAGGTCAAGCAGATTTTCCAGCACATGTTAATTCTTGCTCGACTTAGCAACCACATCAGAAATGCTTTGAGCCGACCAAGCTCACATACCAACGTAAAAAGCTTTGTGATTGAAGTACATTTTTTAACTTAAATTCCAAAATATGATCAACCAAGCTGGTCTGCTCTCAGTATTTATGTAGTATGGTAATGTTTAGTCATTTCATGCTCACATAAACATTTGTGCCAATTGTGCAAACACAATTTAAACTAATTAGAAACCAAATAATCTGATTAACATAAAACATTTAACAAAAACATTAAAAATTCCTCTGTTGGATTTTATTGGTTGGTAGCATACTGGCTGTGTTTGACTGCACTTATGGGCTGTATTTAACCTGTTTGGTGGAGGCACGACAAAAAAAGACTCAATCTAACTGAGGTGAATTTATTCACCGCTCTGTACATAAAACAGCAGGTGCTCTAATCTTAGACTATTTAATGAATACTGGAGACAGTGTCTCACAAGGTTTTCTTTCTCAAAGCAGTGGGTTTCAGGGAGATTGACACTGCGCTGTCTGATACCAAATTAAAAGATTTCCTGTTGCGTTTACCTCATTGTAAAACATCACCAACGTTTAAATATTCTCAGATTAATGCCCAGCATACTGGATCACACAAATTCTAATTTCCTTCTCTTTTAATGAAAAGAGAGGCTTGAAGGCTTTGCTTAACTAATAAAAATGTTTAAATGTAAAAAATGTTTTTCCCTACTCCTCGAGTCTTCCATCGCTAAAATGGATCGTCTTTTTAACAGCTTGTCAGATTTCTGTGCATAAACCACAAACATTCCCACAACTGGAGGTGACGGTTTCTCGAGCTCCATGCTGCCTGTGCAGCCCGTGCACGCGACTCTTCGAGCGCTGTCCGTGGTGCTGGGGGTTGGGGCGCGGCACGCCGTTACCAGCCTATATAAAAGCTGTCACATGTGTGTTTGGAGCTGGGAGGCAGACAGGCAATTTTAGCATTGTAGCGAGAATCAATACCCCATCACAGCACTCGCGCGGTGCGCACCATCCTTCAGGGGCGTCGACATTTATATTGTTTTCGTCTCGACGCGGCGAACGCCGAAAGGGAATATAAGCAGATGAGCGTTCCGCTGCCTTCACAGAAGACCTCATCACAAGGCGAGGGTAGGAGTTAACTCGCCCTGCGTCCTTACTACTGTGGGTCTTAAATACTTGGGATGCATCACTTTATCCAGGGTGCGATTCACCAATCATGTAGAGGTGGGGGATGGGGGTGGGCCGTGGTGTGTGTGGGACAGACACACACATCTGGATCTGGTGTTTTACTCCAACGCCAGATCCAGATTTCTGCTTCACTCGTTGTTGTTTTTTTTTCATGCCGGTTGCCTTAAACTGTGATTAAAGCCATTTTGTGAGGTTTGTTTACTAGTGGTCAAAGGTGTATTCCTGTTAAGATTATAAAACACTCTGTCAGTTATTTCATCAGGAAGTTTGTGATACCTCCATTATTTCTATCCAAGGGATGCATGGAATTTCTCACGTTGATTTGCATATCCATTGTGGGAAAACATCTGAGTAGAAATTGAAAATAAATGAAACACTACAATGGGTTAGATTGGTTATAACCGGACAGCAGTAGAGATATTAGAGGATGTTTTCCACCAAAGCTGGTGTCCACAGATCTTGAAATTTTACTGCAGCAACACTTCTCTATTACCTTGATAATGAAAAGTGGTTGAAAATACTTTGTCATTTTGTAACATTTAAATTAAAATATCAAAACAGTAATCAGTCCCAATTGAGACACACACAGGACAAATAAAAGTACAATTGTCTTAACTGCATTACAAGTGCATTACTTGACTTTTTGCCAATTTTTAAATTGCAAACTGCTACCAACTTTCTTTAGACCTGTCAAGACACTCCATCAAACTCGTGCTACCTCGCTGTCCACCACACAATACCACATGATGTTCAGGGGTCTTCTCTCAGTCATAGAACCTTCTGTATAGAAATGTCCAAATACAGCAGGCAGATCTTCATTTTATGTCTAGATGTGAAAAGTCAGAAACTCTCTGCAGCATTAAAAGGGCAGAGTGTGCTGCTACAGTGCCTGCTGACCCAGACAGACAGGTGTCTTGGCAGTAGTGAAGAGGAGAGAAAGGGGCTCTAAGAGAGCCAGTCCTAGCAGTAAGGCCTGGATCATAATAGAGATGATAATGACAGAGTCACTTTCGCCTCAGTCACAGGGTCTCCACACCTTTGTGCCTCTCTCCACTTATCGATCAGCTCATACGCCGAGCAGAACACACACACACACACACACGCGCGCGCACACACACACACACACACGCGCGCACACACACATAAAAAGCGCTAGCCTTGCTTCAGAGTCAGCACCTTTCAGCACTTTTTTTAGAGAACTTCTGCAGCCAAAAGGCACTTGGGCCAGTGGAAGACGTGCCCTCCAGATGGCACAACGTCCAGGGTCATGAGAGAGGGCCCAAAGGTGCCAGCTTAATGCTCGCCATGCCAGCCGGCTCATGCAATTAAACGACGATTTCTCATCCGTGCACCACGCTGTTCGAATGATTCAAAAGCCACATCTTGTTCTCTGGGGTGGCCTAAAAGTAATTCACTTTTCCTCCAGGAAAGGCTAAGGCAATTATCTGATTCCTCCTGGACTTGTCGATACTTCTCACAAGTCTTTTCGTATTGCCTTCGTTTTGCTGCTTCACAATGTACTTCTGATGCCCTTATAATGATGCCCTAATGTGTCAATGGCACTTCCCAGAGAACACTGGCTCACTGGGCACATTATAAATGCACATAATTTAGCCATTATGCAAAACTGACTCTGCTGGTTTTTGATGAGATGTGCTCTATCTGAGGACAGGAACATGCATGTTTACACTCCGTGCATATGCTTCCAAGGGCTTCCATTTGTGCCTGTCTTAAAATTCCTACTCAGGAAATAACAAACTTTCCTCCAACTTCCCCTCATGCTCATATCTTTCAGTCTAAATACAAATAAAAAATGCATAAAAATAAATGGCAAATATTCTGGAGAAACATTCTTGGATTTATATCTATTTCTCTGCACTTAATTTGAGAAGACTGAACCAAAACATATATCTGTAGTCTGCATAGATAAGTCTACACACATGGTAAATAAACAAACACATTTGTCCTCGCAGCTTGTAGAAGGTTAAAGTTAATTGGCAAGCCTCCAGTCTCAGCACTATATGTAATGCTTACTGTGGAAAAATAGAGGCAAGCTGTTTAATAACTCTAATAAATGATTTAATAACTAATAAAAAGGCACCTTTTTCCTTGTATCTTTCAGAATTTGGCCTGAACTCTTAATAATTCATCAGCTAGGATACATGGGTCCTCCCAGTATCAAAAAGGAAAGAGAGCAACTACATCAGTGAACAGGTGCCAAAAAATCTGAGATGATACAAGAGATGTAAACACAAGACAACTTTTCATCTATTGCTATAAACATAGATTTCAACACCCTGTTTTCTGTCTTGTCAAAATAGAATCACAATGCCAACTCACAGTATGGAAGTGGGCCAACCAATGACAAGCAGATACTAGAGCTTTGTCATATTTGTTTCTAAAATAAGAATATCCAAGAATTAGAACACTGCTTGTGACAGGAGTATTAGTCAAATTAATATAAGCTGACAAAATAAGGTTCCTTGTGGTGGAACCTTAAACACAGCAATAATGCAGGTCTCATACAGGTACCACAGGCAACCTGTTGTGTTTTGTGCAAAGATTGAGCCAGGTGCAGAAGTTGTGGGTTACACTTGTGTGTATGTGTGTGTGTGTGTGTGTGTGTGTGTGTGTGTGTGTGTGTGCATCTATGTGTGTATATGTGTGTGTGTGTGTGTGTGTGTGCGTGTCTGTGTGTGCGTGCATCTGTACGTGAGTGTGTGTGTGTGTGTGTGTCTATATATCTGTGTGCGTCTGCGTGTGTGTGTAGGTGTGTGTGGTGTGTGTGTGTGTGCACACGCTCATGCTTGCGCATTCTTAGGACAGATGGAACAGGGCATCACAGCACAGTGCGAATGCCCGCTGAGTGGAGCTGTCAGAGGTGGCGGCTGTGCACCTGTCTCGGCGCACATCAGCCCTTCCTGCACTGATGCCTCTCGCATTAAGAGGCCGCACCACGCACCTCTGCACTGGAGGGGAGCCCTACAGAGCAGCTTAACCATCAACACGTCATTAGAGAATCATTATAAAATACCTTCTGCACACAGGAAGAAACATGGCGCCACTGCTCCCTGGCACAGCGCATCTAAGCTCTGAACCGGACAAAGTTGTACAGGACACCTCGAATGTAACTACCTACCACTTCACTGACACGAAGTGCTAAGCAGAGATTCTCACAGGAACAGATAAAAGTGCACAGAAGGTGTTCATCAAACAAACGAACTGCTGTTGTCCTGTGCAGGTGGCAGACTGCTTTGTGCCTTGAATGATGATGAATCATGAGATATTTGATGTTGCAGCTCTAGGTATTATTCTCATGACAATAGGAAACTAGTACACTCACCCCAATTATGTAGATCATATCATATCAGATGTATGAGGTACTCTGTATACATAATCCTCTGAAGAGCATTAGAGATGATGTTAAATATTCATGCCCTAGTCCTTCATATAGCCTCAATCTCAAAGGAAGAGATAGGTAGCCAAGAAAAAAGATGTAGAGAAGACTTTAAAGATGTGTCCAGTACAATATGTATGTATGTGTGTGTGTGTGTGTGTGTGTGTGTGTGTGTGTGTGTGTGTGTGTGTGTGTGTGTGTGTGTGTG
>JAOXYF010000023.1:2872838-2894704 GCA_028565775.1 Sternarchorhynchus goeldii
TTTCTTTTTTCCTTTTTTTTTGAAGGGCGCGTTCACCCTTCAGAACAACCTTTCGAGATATTTGCATGCACAGGTTCATCTCAGCGTGGGGCCCTGAAGGACCAGGTTTATCGCTGGCCTGGAAGTAACATTTAAACCACACTTGAACCTTTGGCTCCTCCAGCCCCCCAGGCTGGCTGACCTTAAGAACTAACGCTATGGGTGAACCACAGGATATCAGGCTGCACATATACCATCTCTCCAGACTTCAATTATCTCCAGTCTCCCCTTTAGCCCACCTTCCTCGGTGGCTAATTACACTTCCTTTAATAAAGCTGCATGCAGACCCTGGATTAGCCTCTCGGCTCCTATCCCGGGAAGCTCCTGTGGTCTCTATGTCCGTCGGCATGGGCTGAGAGCAACACAGCATGGTGCCCAGACAGGTGCCTCGAGCTCCAGCACGCCACTGGCCCTCCACCCCCTTCTTAAGCCATGCGAGGTGCCAAAGACTCGCTGTACTAACGAAATAAAATAAAGTTGCATTTCAAACATGGAGGACCAATTGCTTTGATGAATGGGGGTCACCATGTTGCAGCTGCGTGTACTAATTACTCTGTTTTATGAGTTATTACTCTCCAATTCCTCTTCCAAAGTCACGTTAACACCGCCCTGTGTATATCTCAAATGCGGCTGAATAATGAGCAAAGGAATTTCATTCTCATCATAATCATTTGTCTCCTAAAATCACTTTCCCATAGCTTGCAAATTGGCCATTTTAGTCACTGTCTTGCTCTTCTGGAAATGACTGCTTCAAGTTTTAGCAAATGTCTCTAAACATACAATCAGTTTCATACAACTATAATCTAAGAAACCATTCTGAAGAGCTTTTTTTTTAAAAGACTTTTAATAAAAACAAACAAACAAACAAACAAAAAAAACTGACCTACTGTGTGTTAAAGGAAATACTGACTTTTATTCATGCACACATGGTGAGTCTAGAAAGTGGGGGGGGGTTTCAGGTAGTTCCTGTATTTGTGCATTATATTCTGATCCACACACAGTGCTTCAATGTTCCTGTCAGAAGCTGATCATGCTTCTCCATGCATACATCAAGCAGGAGCATGATAGAACTATGAAGGCCCCCTGGATAAGCACTACAGAACAGGGTCAGGGTTCTGAAGAGGCCTTAGCAGCAGGATGGAAGCGTTCATTCCCAGTGCATTTGTTTGAATGGACAGACGTGAGTTGTGAAAAACCTCAAAAAGAACGGTTTTGTTTGCTGTGTGTTACCTCACTCATGCGCTAGATTTCCAGAAAGCTTAGCAAGTCAAGAAGGGGGAAAAGATGTTTTTTTGGAAAGAAGATATATGAAAAATATCGTCTTTTTAAATAAAAATCTTTTCATATAGTCTTTTCAGATAAAGGTTGATTTCCACTCGAAATTATATTTCCATTCTCTATGACAATATACATGCTAAATTACATTTATTTGTCCAACAGTTTGAAGCTCTCTATTCCTGCAGTGCTGATAACATTGAAAATCCTATTTACTAAAGAGATAAAACATAAAGAATCCTTCAGAAGCAAACTGAAAAACAGTAGCATTAAATGTGTTTAACGCAAAAGCAAAGATAATGCAGAGCCCGTGACAAAAGTAGTGAGTGTAACAAGAAAAGAAGGGCACACACTGAGGTGTCCGAGAGATTACGACACTCTGCCCCGACAGCACGTACAGATCTGCATTGCCCTTACAGATAGTCACTGCCTTTCCTATTAACAGCAGTTTTACTATTTTAGTAGTCTTCTGTAGTTTTTACCTTTATCCTTTCTAACTAATGTAAATTCACCGATCCACAACTTGTCTTGAAGGTTATCTCGTGTACGTTTCACACCCAAAGCTATCTGATATTTACATGGGTGTACCATGAGTCTGCAGCGTCAGAATGAGGTCCAGCCCGGCTGTTCATTTGGCGGAGGACGGCTACATGCGGTTACCATGCCAGGCTGGATAAAGAAGAAAGCAGAGTTGGGATCTTTATCGTTCCTCTCTGAGACAGGTTATCATCTATGTGAGCAGCAGAAGCATATTTTATGGCTTAAATAAGGGGTTCCCCGATCCCTGCAGCTGTCTGCACTTGCCATTGTTTCAAAACAAACAAGGCAATACCTGTGAATGCTGTGATTCCAGTAGCACTGGTAGCAGGGAACCCTCAGGACATTTTCTTTATGAAGTGCAGCACTTGAATGGAAATTGAGAAAAATACGAAACAATAATAGAAGCCACATTTTCAGACATATTACCTCATAGTTCCAGGCACATGATTTTCGCAGAGATTTTATTCATAAAATCAAATATGGAAGGGCTTTTACTGATAGCTGTTTATGTTAAGGTGATCTAAATTGGTTTCTCATTCTGTTGGCATCAGTTCTCAGGCAAAACAACACAATTTGACACTGATAGCTGCAAAACTTCAAGGTGGCTGAGGAATTATACTTTATTTGAAAATGATGCTTTAAGCTAATTCAAACTTTATTCTACTAGGTGGTAAACATTATTTATAAGCTTGAGGACGTAGTTATCCAGCTGTAATGCTGCCTCTCACTAGCGTTCTCCACATGGTCCTTCGTTTGTTTTGGTTTTCACAGGTCTTGTATTTTGCTTTCGTTAAGGCAACATGGCGACCCCTGGGACGCCTGGGCTTCATCATTTCACCCCTGATTTTCCCTTTATGAAGTCCATTTAGCTGCAAACCCAGTAGATGGTGTTTGTCTGGATGTCACCTTCACAGTTATCATTATGTACATACTTACCTTCACTTTGGTTAGGCCACCGTGCTCTCTCTCCAGCTCACATCTTTCCCCTGCATTTCCCCACACCGTGACCACAGCCTTATTGTCTTTATATCAAAAGCACCACATCTGAATCAAATGCCACCAATCAAAAAAAAATACATGTGTATAAAAGAAATCTATAGTCTATCAGTACATGCATCTATCACCTCAGATTTTTTTCTCATAGCAAATTAAAAGTACAAATGAAAACATCAATATACCCACCATTTGTGTTAGTGTGTTACACAGAATAATCCTGAGTCCCTGCAGACACCTTGGCCACAGTATGAATATCTTGAGGGGGGGAAAAAAACTACATGGCAATTATGCCTTTCAGAGCAGCAGGGCCCATTTGATATAACTGTGACAGTGGTATTTATAGAGGTACAGAGTGCCACCTCGTCTGCCGACTTGTTCCAATCCAGACACTATTGGCAGTCCGGCTCACTCACTGGAAAAGCCAACATGTCAGCAAACAGGCAGCAGGAAGCACGAGGTTTTAACAGGATGGAAGGAGAGTGGAGCAGCCCATTCCCCGTGAGTCAACTCGCCATCACGGTTGTGCAGAAGATTATAGCCATCAATGAAGCAGACAGTATAAAAAAAAAAGTCATTTATATTTCATATGCACTACTTATTATAATAATACCATTTATAACAATGATATTGTGTGAGGAAAATTGAAAAATTATATATATATATATATACATACACACACACACACACACACACATACTCACACACACATTTAGCAATGCTATGACTCAATGCTGAGCACAAGTCAATACCCTAGAGGAGAGCCCAGTAGTAGGAGTATCCAAAGCCAAAGTGGGGTATGTTTCTAGAACTGTCAGAACACTGATATATATTTAATCTTGGGTTTTAATTCATATAAAACAAACCTTCTTAGACCAGTAGTTCACACTGCAGTGTTCCAATGTGGATGGCCCTGCAGTACACAGTGTGGCCCATGGTAGCCCATTTGTACAAACTGAAAATCTTGCTGCCTGTTATTGGCTTCCAGCCTGAGTGGAAGATTTAATACTACCAGTAGGGGAGAACGGCAGGGAGGAAAACAAACCTATCAAACGGTTTTAGATTAGTCAATTACAATCTACAAATCAGCAACACAGAGGGTGGGGCAAAGCTGAATAAATCAAATAAATAAATAAATGATAAACACCCCAAGCAGATGTTTACATAAACATTATTTAAAATACATTATGCATTGCGATGCTCTTTTGCTCATGCGGAATTCTCCATTAGGATTCCAGGTGTTCCTTTGGATTTGGAAGATAGGCAACTTTGATCAGCATATCAGAACAATTCTGTCTTTCATCTCAGGGAGCATGATTTGGTTAAGGGGGAATTTTGGATCAAGGTTCTGCCAAATCCTTGGCACGTCCTCTACCGGCGTATTTCTTATTCAAGCCCAGTCAATCCTCCGACGCCGGATTACTGATATCTCCAGCATCAATCTCCCATTAATTCCCTGCTGCACACACTATGCAAGTGGAAGTATCAGCTGTTAACCACAAATAAAGTACTGGAAGACCAATTTTAAAAAAAATGCTGGGAAATGTTTCTGTGCTAAAAAAAAACTCCAACTTACCCCTTGTCTAGACACCAAACACTAAATAATGTCCCCAAAGAACATTCGCAAATTCTTAGCTTCAGTCTGTTCCCTTTATTTACATATTTATTTATTTATTTTGGCTAAGCACTGATTTTTAAGCAGACGTTTAAGGGCAATGTCAGAGGTTTTCTTTCTCAGTATCTTAAGCACGTCTCACACAGTTTCACAAGCTCTTCTAAAAAACACTCACTGTACAAAGGTCTCATTTCCAAAGGTCTCATTATGCCTTCAAAATCAACTCCCCATGAAAGATAGGAAATATAAATAATCTGTATTATTTTTATATTCAATTATGGTGATTTAAAAACACAAGAAAGCCTTCAGGTACTAAGTGTAGAGGAGAAGCAAAAAAAAAAAAAAAATCTATAGTCTGCTCTTGTAAATGAAACCAATTTTCTTCTGCCATCATGGTGCACCCTGAGACCCTTTGTTGATTCAAGAGGTTATGACTACAGGGTCCGTGTCTGCAGCCAACGGTTCACCAAGGATGAACCAAATTAAATACTGAGGTAAATGCTAGCTTGCAGGCCCTGCCTCTTCCCTGACCTATCCCAACCATTAGAGAAAGGCTCTTGCTCTTCGTATGCTGCCTCTACGCCTTACATCCATCAAACTCAGCTACTGCTGGGGCCAGGTTGGGATAACTGTCTCGCTGTGGAGATGAACGGAAACGAAGAGTAAGTAAGACCCACGCCCAAAAGCTAAATTATTTAACCATGGAGACAAACTGAGGAATTGCAGAGGTACAGGTCAATACATTACCATGACCTCCTGACCAGTCTGCACATCAGATTTATTAAGCATTAAGCAAGATAAAGGCCATTGATTGCCTCCTACAAGGTCTCTCTCACACGCAGGCAGTTTTCATCTCTGATGTCCCTCGAAGTCTGCCGACTCTGTTGGACTCTCGTATATCTCTGCAGTTTGTAAGGACTGCACAACATGGATAAAAATACTAAATGGTGAACATGTTACTGTCTAGGGCTATGTACTGAGAAGGGATACGCAAAATGCATTGATATTAAAACACACTGGTGAACATTTGGTGTGACTTGGCCTGCACTGTATTGGTCAAAATTATTTATGTTACCTTGAACATATGGACATTGTGATTCATCAAACACCCACAGAAAATGTACATCCACTGTTCAAAATTAAAATAAAATTGTTAGAGGAATTACATTAGTGTGTGGCAAAAATCAGCATTGCAATCATGAAGAATATTACAAACGTAAAGGATTTTGTACAGCCCTGCAATTTGGTTATATCATATTCTTCATGCCTTCAAACTACTGGAGGAATGTTTTCAATGCCACACCAGTTAAGAATTTCCCAGTCTGCCATCACCGTTCATAAAACAAGCCGACCTTTAAACTTCTGAATGTTAGTGTGGGTTGCAGCATTGCTCTTCCACCTTGTCAAAAATACAAGCAGAATTGTATTTTTGTATTGTGTTTAATTAAAATTAAGACTTTTGGTGAACTTTGAAACTAAATTTAAAAACACCTATTCTTGAGAATTCATTGACTGTATTTTTACTTTTAAAAGAAAGTTCAGGACAGCTGTAGAGTCAGGGGTGACCCCAGCAAGTTTAAATTACAGTTACTGATCCACTTCAGTCATGCAGTGTTCCACGTTGTTTATGTAACGGGGCACACATTTGACCCCATTCAAATCTTTCGTTCCTTGAGCTTTGCTCATTCTACGGATATAAGAGAAACAACTAACACACTCACATTTTCTCACAACCAATCTTACACACACCACAGATCTTACAGTAGATATCTGCCCAGCATTTTGCTGACCATGAACACTCAGAATAGAGCCGGCTCTTTTTTGTTTTTTCTCGATGCTGGGTGTGGGTGGACAAAATAAAATGCATGCAAATAACAGAGGAAAAGAACAGATTAATGGTTTATCAACCCACATCTAATGAAGATTTGTGTCTGGATGTGTGTCTGCTCTAGCTGATTCATCTCCCAAGACAATAGTGAAGAGGGGGAGAGATTTACAACCCTCATCACATCCGTAATTAGTGCCTTTTTTATGCAATGTGGAAGCTCCAGTAATATCCTGAAATACAAATAAGCAAACAAGCAAACACACTACTTATGATTCCTTAATTAATCCATAGAGCCAGAAATACATTTCTATCGAGAAACGTGGAGCACAGTAAGTAGCCGAAAATCAACAATGTCAACATTTCAATCAAATAACATAGATATATATATCGTAAAGCTGACCAAGCTGTAATGAAACTGGAATTAAAAACTAATTGTTCATTTAACACCACAGAAACAAGCCATCCTCAAACTCAGTGATCACACTTTCTGCTGAAATTCACAGAACACATTAAAAAACAGACACCTTGTATCTTCTAGAACAACACTGCCCCTAGTAAACAAATAGCCAGTAATTATTTTCTGTCTTACTATTTAAAACATTTAATCACCGCAACAGTGCCAATAAATTAGCAATAAGCATTCTGGAGTGTCATAACAGCACAGAGGGATGCTGGACAGGCTTGATAAGTAAAAATCAATTTTGCAATAATTAACAAGAAAGACTCAATAATTTATTCCCAGATGGAAACAGTTACGCTCATCATGTACTAAAGAGAAAAACAACACAAACCCAAGAACAAAAATTTTAATTCATATAAATGCACAGTTGGCTTTAGAAGCAGGAAAAAGGGCAGGCAGGGTCTTGTTTGGGGTGCGTGTGCTACAAACCGCAAAATTGGCAGACGAGCTCCAGTTCAGTGTGGACCAGCACCTTTCCATACCTTCTGTCATGTTATGAGAGATCACTAATAATGGAAACATGACTTAGAGGAATGACCAGCAGTAGTGAAAGTCCAGCTGTATCACCGTTCGTAATTATCTCACCCAGAAACATTTCAGAAAAGGAGAGTCCTTGGGCAGAATTTCATCTGTGCCACCAGGTTTCCCCAGAACCTCGGCCGAGGGGAGGGGGACACTTTAATGAACTGCCCCAACATGCCATGTCGACACTTCTACCCCTTCAGGCTTTAGCAGGACAGCATGCGCCCCTGAAGCTTACGAGCGATTAACATCGGCTGATGTTCACCTCCACCACACCAGCGGGTCCGACTACTTCAAAGTTTCGTGTCTGAGCAAAGCACGAGATGGTGGTGGGGGAGTGAGGGGCTTCCCTTCTGAGATATACATCTATCTCATGCTGTTCACCTAAGGTGCAAACCAGAAGAGTACAAGACCTCAAATCCACAGCTCAGCATTTACAAATGAGAGCTATTTGCTGGTCGAATGAGTGACTTCAGAATTCATTTACTATTGAGAGGGCCTCATGCGCTGAGCTATTATGCAGGGGGAAAAAACTGTGTGTACACATAACAATTACACACCCCTGGTTAACAGAACAACATTAACAGAGTAGTGGAACAGCAATGTAGCGGGAAGAACTCTGATCGTGATTTTATTTCGGCAGGCTTTATTAGCAGGGGCGTAGGCATGGATGCACAACAGACACACCTGAATAACAGTAAGGTCCTCTTTATATCCAAACATTCTCCTTTTTTGGTCTGAAGAGCTTTATTAACTGTATCACACACAGCAATAAACCAAATCCACAACAATGGTTTCCACCGGATGATTTTGTGCCATTTTGCTGGCTTTTTGAAGAGAGAGTGCTTCTTTTCTTAACTTTTAAGTGATTTAAACTCTTCAAAGAGCTCTTTGTAGAGCAGCATGCGACCATGCCTAGCGCCTGAGATAAAATACGCTTACCCTTGAGTGGCTTATCTCCAATCATTATATAGTTAGATGGGACAGCATAAGTCACATGCTGTGGTAAGTCGTACTCTTCTATCCAGTCTCATACTGATGCTCAAATAACTTTCATAGCATATAGCATGAGCAGCGCCCGGCCTGATGATTATGGCCATGTCAGCCCTTTCAGCTCAGCATTTTCAGTCACATTAACATGTGCGCATCTATAGGGGAGCACATGTCACAGCTAAACAACTCCTCAAGGGCATCGGTGAAAGAATGACACCTGCCACTATTTTCTTTTTTTAATATCATTATTTTAATAACGAATGAGTTATTTGATAAGCAAAAAGTGGATTTTGTTTTATACACTAGAGTGCTGAAAGTCAACGCACATCAGGCACAATCCTTTAACACTACTGTAAGTAGAATTATGTCTAATGATATATGAGACAAATTATTGCCATGCTATAGGTTAAAGCAGTTATTTCCCTTGATAATCTTAAAACCTTTCTAGGAATCCACTACTGTCAATTACAGACCCATAATGTAAAGATTTTCCCAGGAAGGAAAGCAATCCCATACTAAAGAGGTTAGGTGGGGACAGTAACACTGTTAGAGAAAAAAAGGTAATACTCTTGCTATTACCACCTGAGCATATTTACTTAAAATGGGCAAAATATGATCTGGCAAAAATCTTGTTAGGAGATGTTAGTGCCTCCGCTTTTTGACAGCTCTACCAGGTTTAACATGGAATGTAATGACAGCCCAGTTAGCTCAGAGTCCAGAAAGCCTTGTCCTGATGCCTAAGCCCAGGTTCTAGGTCTGCAATTCTTATAAATGCTTAACGCGTCAGCTATGAAAGCTTACAGCCGATAGGACGTAAGTCCACGAGAGAACTCAGCAGCCGAAGAGGAGAGCAGCCGTCGGCACAAGCTGCTTCTTTGAGCTTGTGAAAATGATTACCCTTAAAGATATAAAAAAGGAAATGCCAGTAAATACTCCTAAACAAACCAAGCCACAGAAACCCTCACTCTCCATGCTCTGCCAAAAGAGTGAGAGAGAGCCATCAGACTGAGAGCGAGAGAAACAGAGAGAGAGACAGAGAGAGAAAGAGATTGACAGAAAAAGAGGGGGAGAGACATGGACAGACAGAAAGAGATGGAGAAAATGACAGAAAAAAACAGAGAGAGTGAGGTAGAAGACGGGGAGGGAGAGAACAAGAGAGAGGTCTGTTTTCTCTAGGGCTGTCCATCATATGGGCTAGGATCCAAACACAGGGCCAGAGAGAACCCCATTCCACTGGCCTCTCATTCTCAAGGACCTTTAAAGATCAAAGCCATTCACATAACAAGGAAGTGGGGAAGAGGGAGGGAGAGAGAGAGAGAGACAGAGAGAGAGAGAGAGAGAGAGAAAGAGAGAGAGAAAGAGAGAGAGAAAGAGAGAAAGAGAAAGGGAGAAGGGGAGGGTAGAGGGAGATGGAGTGAGACAGAGAGTGAGAGATGCTGTGAAGCAGAAGAGTCTATGTGCCCTTTCACTGATTAAGCGAGAACATATCTCCTACTGATCCAACAGAAAAGCTCCAGGCTGGGGCTTTCAGGAGAAACCTTCGTGAATCACCGCTTCCATCAGCACAGCCTGTAACCCCCAAACACACACACACACACACACACACACACACACAACTCTAGCCTGATGGAGTGCCTCCCAAAACCCAATGCCCAGTTCTTTTCATGTTACTGTAGTGTGGAAGTAAAGCATGCCTTTGATAGGCCCAAAAAACCAAGGTCCCAGTGGGATGGATGGTTGTCTTTCCAGTAGTGGTAAAAACAAAGTGTCTGTTGTTTGTTGCTGACCAAATTGTAGTGCAACTACAATTGGTCAGCAACAATAAAAAGAACAATAAAAAAAAGAACAATATATATATATATATATATATACACACTCGCAAGCCAGTTTATTAGGTACACCTTGCTAGTATCAGGCTGGACCCTCTTTTGCCTTCAGAACTGCCTTAATTCTTCACGGCACAGATTAAAGAAGGTGCTAGAAATACTCATTTTGGTCTGAATTATTTGATGCTGTGTATTTGTCAGCTGTACATCCACGATGTGAATCTGCTGTTCCACCACATCCCAAAGATGCTCTTTTGGCTTGAGATCTGGTGACTGTTGTCATGTTGAAGTAACCAGTTTGAGATGATTTAAGCTTTGTGGAATGGCGTGTTATCCTGCTGGAAGTAGCCACCAGAGGACGGGTGCACTGTGATCATATAGAGACAGACATGCTCAACTGCAATACTCAGCTATGCTTTGCATTGAAATAATGCTCAACTGCAATACTCAGCTATGCTGTGCATTGAAACAATGCTCAGTTGGTGTTAAGGTGTCCAAAGCAGACCAAGAAAATATCCCCTACACCATTATACCACCAGCAGCATGAACTGTTTATATAAGGCACGATGGATTCATGCTTTCATGTTGTTTACACCACATTCTGATCCTACCGTCCAAAAAACTGCAGCAGAAATCAAGACTCTTCAGACGAGACAACATTTTTCCAATCTTCTATTGTCAAATTTTGTTGAGCCCATGCAAACTGGAGCCCCGGATGCCAGTTCTCAGCTGACAGGAGTGGCACCAGGTGTGGCCTTTCTCTGCCGTAGCCCATCTGCTTCAAGGTTCGACGTGTTGCTCAGAGATGCTCGTTCAGAGTTGCTCTTTTACATACCTCTAAACAAGTGGTTAGTTGAGATACTGTTATAGTCTGTCCATTCTCCTCTGACCTCATCCGTTTTTGCCCAGAGAACTGCTGCTAACTGGAGATTTTCTCTTTTTTGGGCCATTCTGTGTAAACCCTAGAGATCATGAAAATCCCAGTAGATCATCAGTTCATAAAATACTCCTGTCTAGGTACCAGCCTGTCTAGAACCAACAACTATGCCATATTAAATCACCTTTCTTCCCCATTCTGATACTCCACTTAAACTTCAGGTTATCTTAACCATTCATTTCATGAGTTTCATGCCATGTGATTGGCTATTTGACTAGATATATGATTAGATATTTGCATTAATGAGCAGTTTAACAAGTGTACTTAATAAAATGACCAGTGAGTACGTGTGTGTGTGTGCGTCCGCATATGTGAGCATGTGTGTGTGTGTGTGTGTGTGTGTGTGTGTGTGTGTGTGTGAGAGAGAGAGTGAGTGAGTCAGCCTTGATCCTCAGAACAAACAGCTAAAAGCTACTTACAATTGAAACAATCAAAAACAGAAATAGCAAATTTGAGGTAAGAAAAACTAAAAAATGCATATATGCACAACTACGCATTGTTACCGAACTGTACTATGAACTACAACACCCACAAACTCCAGCAAATCCATCATTAATCTTATTGGATCCTTACATGCAATGTTTACATTAACGCAGCCAGGTACATATAAACAATCGACCTTTACGTTGGCAAGCCCTAATCTTCCAGGCAAGCCTGGGTTTGTTGGTGCCGTAGTCTGCTTTGCCTGTGAGACAGGAAACCACTTGCTTCAATAATTAATCCAGTCGAAGATCCATCCATCACTTCATCTCAGAGAGGCAGGGAGACAGATACCAGTCCTATTTATTTCAAGAAAGCAGAGAGGAGCTGGGATGTGCATTACACACAGCAGCAGGCGCACCAGGCCAGCAGTCCCTATGAAATGGAATAATACATAAGCCTTCAGCAGGCGTGACTTGGCTCCTCTGCCATTTGATCTGGAGAGCTGAGAACACAATGGCATTTACTCACGCAATCATGTAAATATTAGGTGCAAAACAATTCACTGAAACAAGCATGTGTGCATAGCACTAAAGCAGGCAATCAGGACCACCTGCTTCTTTTTATCTGGTAAATAAACTAAAAGTCTATTACAATATGTGAACACAAAAGCCTGACCCAGCAGTTCAATACCAAAGGTAGAAATCTATTCCTCCATCCCTGAGTAACTTCTCACCCCAGTGAACACAAGGGAGAAGGCAGAAGAGAGTCGAAAGATAAGAGTATGTAAGGGTGGGGACGGGGAGGGGGGAAGTTGGAGGTGTGGGTGGTGGAATAAGAATCGAAAGAGAACAAGCTGGGTTCAATTTAGAAGTTCCCACAGGAGGTGGAGTGACCTGTATGTGCTACAATAGAGGTCAAGCAATTTTGAGCAGCCCCCCTGTCAACAGAGCATACTGGGAACCCCTACCTTACAGACGCACATCTAGGAGAAAATTGAAAGGTCCTTGTAGCATTCGAGGCCCCAGAATGACCCACAGGTAGGTTCTCATTACAAACAATGGCAACTAGACTGCAGCTACTCCACTGACCCGACACCACCCCCACCCCCACCTGCGAACCACAGCAACAGCTATGAATACCAGAGCACAACATGCCCCCAGATCACCCAAAAGCTTTTTCTTGCTGTTGTAGTTCAGAAGTTCTATCTGTTTATTGTACTAAATGCTACAGCTAAAAAGCCCAGACGCCCTTGATAGTTCTACTTATCAACAACAAATTGCGGACTGTCCCAGAAGACGCACAGCCTGGATCACAAGGCCTATGGCTCACAAAGGAATGCTAACTGGGATCATAATTAATCAGTGTAGAGCATTAAAGCTGCTTTATTGTTAACAAAGCTTTGCATTAAGGAGAATGATGCTACAGCTTTGTTTACATATAATTATACGACTAAAATATCATTACAATAAAAAGGAAGGGAGGCATTCTTTACCAACATTGCCCATTCGAAACCACTGCAGCTCGTTATTTTTACATTTTGAACTGAGACATGAAAGAAACCTAAATGCATGCCCGCACATATAAACAAATGGCATGCAAATATTATAGGATTCAAACGAAAGCAACACAGTTTATGTAAATACAGGCTCCCCAGAAGAAGAGGATGGCATTCGAGCCTTAATCTCAGGCATGACATTTGAAGAGAACCAGCCGCTCAACCTGAGGCCTCCATTGGCTGTATTTCCCATTCTGGTCATGTTCCAGACACCTGCTTGTAAAAACGTTAAGGCATTTTCTCATAGAAAACAAACAAGCAAACATGACCTTTAATTTCTACTGATTGCCCCAGAGAAGCTAATGAACGCTTCGGCAAACACTTGCAATCCAGGCGGGGTAATTTTAATTACGCACCGTCAAGAGAGAGGGCCCATTTACATGTTTAAATGAAGACAAACATTTAATCACAAAGAGCACTGGGTTCAGATAGGTAAGAAACACCAAGCAGTGACACAAGATAAGAGAAAAAAATGTGGCAGCTGCCAAAACCATCTAATTTGTTTCTGTAATTGGCAAAATATATCGAAATGGGTCATTAAAAGTTAAACACCTGTCTCTGAGACGGGAACAGTTAAAACATCTTCATAAAATTCTTCTAATCCATACAAGCAGGCCTTAATCCAGCCGAACGTTCTAATGAGGTCAGCGGATTGAATGAAGGCCTCAACGGTCCAAGCAGACAAGTTAAAGAAAGGAGTGTGAGATGGGGAGAGGGTATCGGCCTGGGGGACAAGAATCCTTGAATCAAAAAGGTGTGGAGGGACTAATATATCAGCACTGTGAAAAAGTCAAATTCCCGCCAAGGTAAATTTTAGTCAAGGGTCATGGACTCTGGTATCCACAACAACCACAATATAAAACAGCCTTTGCTGACATAAAGAAAATATGAATTTTTTAAAGAAATACATGGTTAGTGTGTGAGAAGAGAGTTTTTTTTTTTTATCTGACACTGAATGCAACTGGGGCCACGTTCACTTACAGTGCACGAACAGCACATCTGCAGACTCTCTATATTCCGACTCTGAATACAGAATTTTTAATCAAAGTGTCTTTTGTTTCATCTGCAAACTGGTTATTTCACAATAGCCTAAAACTTAATTCCTGAAACTTCTATTCCTTCAAAAGTAGGAATCTTCAGATTATAGGATTAGCTTGACCATCCAATTTAAAAGCTTAGAAGCATTAGGCAATTTCTGCGCATTTTCATTCTGAATATTTAAAATACATAGTGGTTTTATATTGGTGTATTTTTAAAGAGGTACTATCCTGTGATGGGCTGGAACAGGAGTTGGAATATATATGGAAGCTTCTTGCGAGCTATGAATTCGTTTTGCATTATAGGATATAGTCTGGGATTATAAGTGACAAAAAAAAAACAATCAAGGTGCAAAATATGATGTCTGGACATAGCAACGAAACATCAAATTTCAGGTGGAAACATATTAAAAGTTTGTGCATACAGCAGCAATGATGTAAGTCTACTAAGGCTTACTGTAACTTCAAGTCTGTGGAGCTTGTGGAATCTCACAGAAAATAGTGACAAGAAATCGCATGTTATCTTCAGTCAGTGTAGTCTGTGTAGCAAGAAGTAGTTGGTCCAGGGTTGTTGTTTTTTTTTGATATTCCAACAAATCAGGTGAGGAGAACTGAGGGAACTGGAGAAGTTCCTCTTTCTTTAAAGGTGTTCTGTTGTTTTGGGGTTATTTAGACTAAACGTTTAATAGTTTGTTCATGTATCTATCAGTGAACAGACGACTATTGCAAATTCAGAAAATGCCTCATTTAAATGGCTGGTCTTGCTGGAGCTATACCACAGATCTACAAGTGCAAATTGCAAATAAAACTAGTGAATGCAAAGTTACAGCAACAGGTGTGGATTTCTGTGAATATAACGAGTCTAAAGATGAATTAAGAACATAAGTATCAAGTCAGCATTTGTGTAAAATTCCACCTGAGGCATATATGTGTTATGTGGAGACTTAAATCTGGATAGGCAGGAATATCTTAGTGGTGATACACTCAGAATTCTCAAATGTTTTGAGACTAGCTATGACCCCTGGTGCATGAAAGATGCAGTGCTCCTAGATGACCAGACAGAGCAAGAAGATGAAACATCTTTAGAAGTGTTACATGGTGCTCCTTGAGGATGTGCTAAATCACAGCATTCAGAGAGAACATGCCACTGCCTAAAAAAACATTCCTTCTACAAGTGCAAGTATGGCAGTCATGATTTTAATTAAAAATCTGCGGTGAAACAAGAGCGACAACAAAGGTGTTGAATGAGCTTCCTCTTCATACAGCCTTGTGGCTGTCGTGGTTTTAGTTCAAACTGTCCTTACACACCAGTCATTATCTCTACAAGGAACAGAGGACAGAATGCAAGAGGACATGTGCTATGTTGATTCCCAAGGAGCAACAACACGTGGCAAATATCATGCAGCGGATGGGGGGGGGGGTTAAAAAGAAAGGAAGCTCTTTTCAGTTTGAGCCTTATCAGAGACTAGTACTAAGAGAAGAACAAGGAAGTGTTTACCTACAGCTGACATCTTACCAACTACTCCATAGCACATGATCAATGGGGCAATACTCCTTGGGAAGCTCAAGATGCACTCGTTTTCATCATTACAGACACAGAAGAATGTTCCTCCCAATAACACCCCAGAAAGTGGGTTTCACTGGCACGTAACGACACCCCTCATGAGAGGGATCGTGTTGTGTGCGATTTGGTAAGGACAGTGTAGGTCTTTCTTTGCTGGTGCACCAAAGTTCTCTTTTTCTGTGTCTTCTGCCTCTTCCGTAACCAGAATCCCGTCCCTGGATGGAGTCAGCGGATGGAACTGTAACTGGAAGACTTCCCTCACTCTGCCCAGCTCTCCCTGGGCTGCTCCAGTCACACATAACAACCCACTCTCCCCCATATTGCTTGTGGGCACCATGCCATAGCAGTGTAGGGTTAGTAGAGGATTATTCCTGATGACAGGGCATTAAATGGTTCGTAGGTCACTGTAGATCTCTTGCACTCACTCCGGTTCAGAGCCAGACCATGAACTGAGAACTGGCTTGTGTGTCTTTAATAGCCACTCCTCGTTAGGATGTGGATGGCACACAAGTTTAGCTTTTTTCTCCATCCTTTCCATAAAACTCTGTGCTAGAGATCAGCACTTTTCCAGTCCCCTAACTGACACTTAGAACTGACACTTCTCAATAAACATGGCAGATGCCCCTTGCCACCACAAGAGTCTTTTTTTTTTTTTATGATGCCTCGACTCAACTCCACTCATATGACATAAGTCATTATTCTTGAGTTGGGCTGCGTTCTGCTTATGACAGCTCAAACATATCTGGCAGTCGGACAGGAAGATGGCCGGTTCCAATATAATGGAGTGTGCTCCTCAAAATGGCATCGGTGTGATGAAGTCGTTCTGAAAACCATTTCCAGGGCTTTGGCTTTTCTGAGAGGCAGAGGCAACTGGGTCTGTTTGATCTTGAAGGGATTGAGGATTACTGCCCTTCCTATGTGGTGTCCTTCTCTTAAAAAGATTTTAATCTGAACAGGAATGTTTGGTAGAATAGAGGTCATCCCCCAAGAGCGACCAGAAAAGTAGCAGAGCTGAGAAGAACCTAAGAAGAGGATTCTGGGAAGATTCCCTGTCTTAGCTTGTTTCTAATGCTTTTAAAATACACAACCCACAGTCAAAGTGCAATGGCACAGTCTCAGACATGTTGCAATTTATAAAGCTAATTACCCATAAGCCCAAAAGGAAAGAAAGACACATTTTTGGACTGATAGAAGAACAGAGCATCTGTAACAATCTTAACAATCTGTAACAATCATCATTAAATCTCTTAGTTTGCCTCTGTAATTACCCTCTAGGTTTCATTCTCTACTATGACTCTCTTTTTCTTTCATGATATTGAAGTGTGATACAGTATCATTATTGCCGCTAAATGAATTGTCAGTTTTTGGTCCATATTTCCACTTAATCTCATTCCGATGATGTTAAAAGGGATCCCATATACTGTCACACTGATAACTATATGTAACTTGCTCTAGATAAAAGCATCTACCAAACGCTGGGAAAAGTCCATGTAAAAAGCTGAGCCTGGTGTACAGGCGTGTCGCCTGCACCAAACCACATCTCCGCTCGCCACCGTTTCTCCCGTTCTGCTTTCTCTTGCGTTTCAATCCCATTTGGTGGACCTGATCTGAAGGTAAATGCTTGAAATGTATTCCTACACACTTTCTCCTCATAAACATGTGAAATGGGGATTAGTAAAATTGGAAAGGAGTGTATGTATCGCTATGGCCACAGCTCTCCCCTGCACATCCCGAAGTGCAGCAGAGCGAGTGGTGGGAGGCAGAACCATGTGCCCCCGTGGCTCATGCACCCGACCGGCACCTTGACCTCTTCGCTCTGTTTACACAGAACCAGGAGTGATAATCTGATCTCATTTAGATTCCACATGAATATGTAGCTCCGCACAACGCACTAGCACAAATTTCCTCTGAGAAACCACATGGAGAAACAAAAAGCGTTGGTAGTGGGGGGTGGGGGGGGCTGGTTTGGATCAGTGATGTGACATAACTGCACGCATGGCTGAGAATATGAAGTGTCTCCAAAAAACAAAACAAACAAACAAACAAACAAAGAGAACTTTACAGCATTACATAATAAAATAAAAATTAACAGAGAAGAACAGAGTAAACACAATAAACTATTTTAGTGTCACAGGTTCAAAATAAAACGATGGCCCCTCCTAGTCCGGAAGACGTTTTTAAATATTGAGCAAGGTGAAAAACAAGGTGGCATTAGGCATGCAGGGCAAAGCAGGAGGAATATGCAGAGAATAAATGAGGTGTCACTTTCAGTAAGACTCACACAATCAGCAGCAAGGAGAGATTCCTTAATCCTTCTCAGCCTGAGTCAGTGAGTCACTGGTGTCTGCCTGGTGCACATGAAAGAGAAATGCCCTTGGTTTTGGGGAAGGTTGACTCCCCCTAACCACCACCCCCCCGCTCGCCTGCTTCCCGCCCTGTAAGGATGAGGTGTGCCACCATGGCTACCATCATGCTGCTCTGAGAGTCCGCCGCCGACCGTTGACATCAATCCAAAGGGACGCTTGACAACAGATTAACTGCTCTTTAAAGTAACGCTTGGAAATATTTTCTCCTTCTTTATGAGGTGTCTGTTGTGATTTAATTTCTGTAACAAATGACTTGACGCACTGTACAAAGCCGCAGCTGCCAGCATTTCCCTTCTGCAAGAGCCGACATTTTCCAGAGAAGTTTCAAAGAAAACGAGAAAAAAAGAAAAAACACGTTAATTAATTTTGAGTGGGAGAACAGCTCTCCGGGTCAAACAAGTGACATCATCATCTCCAATGCTAAACTAATTCCTGGGAATGTCTTTGCCTTTTGCCTCCAAATATAACAAGAATCAGGTCAACAGTTGGTTGACAATAAACCTCATGGTTGTAAAACGCCTATTCACTCACAGTTGCCACTGAGCTGATCTGACAGGCTTCGTACACCAAGGGAATTAAGTCATTACCTGAATTTCTGAGGCCCTGGCTGTTGCATCATATTACATGGGAACGAAACCCAGCAGCCACATTCCTCAATTCCAAATTTGCATTACAAAGCTTATATATTAAACAAAACACCAGTGAGCTACAGGTTACCACCACAGAGGGAAAACATTCGTAGTTGATTCTGACAAGATACACAAATATTCACAGACCTAAGCTTTTACTCTCTGTTCTAGCATTGTCATTCACTTTCCTACAACATCCATCCCCTCCTCCACCACCCTCAAAAATGTGGTTGTCTCTCCATAAAGAATACGCCAAGGGATAAAGCAGTGTATTCAATTCATAAATATCCCTTTAAGAGGGCCACGTCAGTGATTTGTCACTGGAGGCTTTTGGCAAGACTGAAATTGATGTGAAAGTGACATGTGAGTTATGTAGAGGTTTGTGTCAGGCACTATGACTTCCAGTGAGGCAGATTCAGCCACTGCTGCACTCCTCATCCCTCCCTTCAACAACCTTCGCAGGAGGACTGCAAATATTAAAGAAGTACCATTTAAAATCTTTATGAATTATGAAAAGCAAGAAGAAGAAAAAAAAAACCAAGATGGATTTCTTTGTGTTCAGTCCTATGAGGACACTGGCACTGAAGCAACAAATGCGTCACGGCGATCAATTCAATTATAAGTGCAACATTTTTAGTAGGCAAGCAGCTTATGAATTTCTTAAGAGAAATTTTGCGGCAACAATAACTTAAAATCCCTCCAGCTTTAAGCAACTACACAATGTTTAGTTTCAGTCTTCTGGTCAGCCTGTGTAGGGAAGCCACGCTGCCAAACAGACTGAACACAGAAGACAAATAAAATGTGAAAATCAAGCAAAAGAACGTCTCGTTTCCATTAAACGATAAAGTACCAAGACTGAGAGAAATGAACTAATTTAAAATGGCTGGCCCACAGGTCAAGGACAACTGGCAAACTGCCTCTGTGATTTTTCTTCACGCAGTCACAAACATAAACAGTGTGCATTTTCATTTTCAGGGCAAAAATCTAAAAGGCGTCTTATCTTTTCTTGTTTGTTTGATACGTTGTACGTGAAATACCTTCAGACTTTGATAAAAAACCCACTTAAAATGCATTTTCATATGCAGATTATTGGAGTATGCACTTTTAAGATAGCCCAGCTGCTCTGCAGAGGCACGGATGGGTGTAAAATAGCATGCTGACTGCAACATTAACTAAATAAACCACAAGACTGCGCTTCAGAATATTCCTAATTCCACTACAAGGCGTAGTTCATGGCAAACCATCTTTACATTTTTAATGTGGAGACTTTAAATACCCTGACTCTGCCATTCCAAAATCAAATTTCAAGGTATGAAAGATATTTCAATCAACCTTCTACAAGTCTGCAAGAGTGAGTTCTACTTCAACTTCTACAACTACAAAGAGACTCAACATAAAACACTGTGAGAAACAGGAGGAAAAGACAAGCAGTCTGAGTAAGACAGTGTTCATATTCGCCTCCAAGTGAAGAGTGTGAAGGTACCAAGAGAACATCTGACAGGCTGCAGTGCAACTCAAACCATATGCCACTGCATTCCGTAAATAATATGCGGTTTATTTTTATCGGTCATAATCTTTCTGAATAAAAATGGTAAAGAAACAGATGGCTGGAAAAAAAGTTATATGATGTAGCTGCAAAGGGAAAAAAAACAAAATCTGAGCAGAAATATTAAAGTTATACAACCATACGTTTGAATAAATCTACCCACTACCAGCACCATTTGTGCAGTCCCCAAAGTTCACACAATTAATGGAGGTTCTCATCTGCATATGCTGAGCCAGGTACTGAACAAGGTTTCAAAACGCAAAGGGCAGAATGACTTCTATGTTCATGTTTCTCAACAGTAGTGCAGCTGGTCTTGATATGACTGCAGAGCCACTGAAAAACCTTCTATTAAAACAGTGTGTCAGATGCAATGCTTAAAATAAAATGGCATGATTTCTATAAGGTCAACAGCAGTAAAAAAAAAAAAAATTAAAAATTAAAAATTAAAAAAAAAAAACAACATAGCAGCAGATGGTAGAGAGAGGTGACCTTACCTCATTGGTGTTCCACCTGTGTCTCTCTTTTGGCAACGAGGAGCATTTTGGTAGACATTCAAGCAGCTTTTTGGGCAGGTATATTTTCAAATGTCCATGTTCATCTGAGGACACAAAAAGGAGAACAATAAGCATTCCAGTGATGCTGCAAAAAAACTGAAACAATGAAGAATAAAAATTTTAGCACGTTATATAAAAGAGGATTTATATGTGAAAACTGCTTTACTGACATAAGCATGGTAATATGCATGAACAGGGACAAAACAAGCTTTCACAAGAATACAAAGATTCCTCTTTTCTCTCAAACTTGGCATATAACCACTGATCTACAATCAGTGTGTATATCACATTAGTAGTGTAGCACCAACTCTGGTCTTTCTATACTGCTTGCCTCCAATATTGAACTGATACAGCATTAAATTCCATAATCATATAATCATGGTTTCTATGATACTGATATGGCACTAATGCTAATTTCTCACCCTTTCAACAAATAAGTTCTGATCAGCAATAATTACTATCTCAAAGAAGCAAAATTAACACAGATTATTTAAACATAATCAAATTAAAATGATTAAATTAAAAGATAATAATAATAATAATAATAATAATAATAATAATAATAATAATAATGAATAACAACTTATACTTTTGAAATGGGAAAGTTAGCATCAGGTTTTGTGGTTTTGGAAGAAAGTACACTTTCAAAGGCTCAAAAGAGTGACGGTAGGCTTTATTAAGACTTTAACTACCCAATAAAGTCCACAGCCATCCTTATCCTGACTGCAAGGTAGAATGGTAAAAAGCACAAATGCCAGCAAGTGATAAAAGAAAAGGGGAGTTTGTTCAGAGGGCAATTAAGGCAGGGCTATAAATCAGCCTTTCTGTTGCATCCCTGTATGTGTCTCTCTCTCTGATGCTAAAGGGCTTAGCAGACCAGTCTGCTCACTGCCATTTACCTTCATTGTTTTAGAGCAGAACATCTAAATTGTAATGATATCGTCTACAACTGTGAATTAGGGCCAATTATAATCACCTTGTTACTATCTGCTGATTTTGCATTCGTCTCTCACCAGCACCCACTCACATAACAATCACTTCCAATTCCAATAAAAAACCTCACAGGAATAGCAAGTGTGTGGATTGAGAACACACAGACACACACACACACACACACACACACACACACACACACACACACACACACACACACACACACACACA
>JAOXYF010000023.1:2904003-2924534 GCA_028565775.1 Sternarchorhynchus goeldii
AGTTTGAGAGAGAGAGAGAGAGGGAGAGAGAGAGAGAGAGAGAGAGAGAGAGAGAGAGAGGGAGAAAGAGAGAGAGAGATAGGGAAGTAAAATGCCATATAGTCTCAAGCACACTCACACAGTGTGCACATGCACGAATGTATGCTGGGTGACTGCAAACAGCAGCTTCTGCCGTTTACTTTTAGGTCTCCCCAAGCGTGTTTATTAGAAACACAGTGTTTTGAAGCAATGAGGATATATTCTATAGAAAAAGCATAATGAGTGAGCAGCATAGCGAGAAGATTGGTCTGATCAGACGCCCCTTCTCAAAATTACGACAAACATAAACAGACTTAATTAGACAGATCAACAAAGTCTGCTGGAGCGCTAGGAGCACTGCTATAGTGCTTATTAAGCACAGAGCTGATGCTACTTTTGGATTAATCATCATTCTGTGTGATATAAGCGTACATTAACATGTAATTGATATAAAGGAAAAATTTTTTTTTTTCTTTATGAGACTCAAAATAAAACACTAATTTTACAGTTGAAATAAGATTAGCACACATGTATTAACACATCGTTTCAGTGGACCAGGGCTTTGCTTAAACTGCAAAATACAGAATGACAAAATATTTTTTAGATGGATGATAGAAGATATTTTTTTAAATGCTGAAATGTAATGGTCAGCAGTATTTAACATGAGATCTTGGCATAATGTGGAGTTTATGGTCAGACTGGGTTTACACTGACTCTTAGTACATGGTAACACTTGTGATACTGACAGCATGCGCCTGTCAAGAAGACACTTCCAAAAGTCACATAAAGCTTGAGGAGGAAAATCCCATTGGAGAAGGAGAAAGATAAATGAAATCAAGAAGTAAATAAATGAATCGATGAATGAATAACAGATCAGCTAGCAAGTGGCCCCTTTGGGCAATGCCACGAATGCAATATTAATAAGCAGCTCTTACTGTTCATCTCTGTGTTATCACTGACACCCTTAGCAGGACCATGGCCAGAATAACACACAGCCGATCTGTACATTCGATCCGGATTACGAATTTTCTTCAGTCCTTCAGGAGGCAAAAAGAGAGAGTGGAGAAAAAAAAGAGACTAGGAAAACTGTACATTTTGGGCTGAACAACATTGAGACTTTCTCCCCATGCACGCAGACAGAGTGGTTAATGAGGTCAGCATTAGCAGTGTCTGGTGGACCCAAGCCTCCCTCCCCACAAGTGCGGCCGCGCGAGCCCCGCGCGAGCCCCGCGCGAGTCCCGCGCATCCATGCCCATGCGGCACAGCACTTCTCACGAACTATCTACTCAATTCGGTTTTTCGAGTTCAATATGCCAATTTCATTGCACTCCACCAAGTCTGCACCCCCTTATCATGCACGTGCTGAGGGGCAGAAGGAATTACTTTGGCTTAAGTTGCTTCCCTGTGGTGAGGAAATGTGGAATTTTATTTTGTGAGCCAGGGTCTGGATAGAGCTTTGTGGAACTACAAAAGTAATCTTTTTTTGTAGCACAAGAAAGCATGAACGTTTTCATTAGCTGACAATATGGCAGAGCTGCACACACAGTGGTTGTGATTCAGAGTTTTTGAGTTACAACAGCATCAAATCTAACAAGTAAGCTAGACTTGCAATGCATCCAAATTATTACTGTGATCAGTGTAATAGGCATTTCCTAACTGTGGTCAAGAATCAAGGATCTAGCAAAAGCTTAATGGTTAAAGAGAAAGTTTAAACTGATGTTCACTCTACCATCTCAAGATATAAATATGCATTTATTTGGAAACTAGGCCCTGATTTATGCCTAGCAGAAGTTATTTGCCTGTGTTTTTGTTTTCTTTTCTCACCCCCAACTTTCCTCAGTTTTGCTGATGCATCTCTGGCTGCAGAAATAAATATTCAAGATATTCCCCCTAATGAGCATAGAAGGGGGCAGCAAAACAAACAAACAAACAAACAATAAACTCTTTTGGGGTTGTAGGGGTACAGAATTGGGAGTAATGTATATCTACATTTAGGAAGAAAGTCAGAGTAACTTGTCTGCAGCATGCGAAGCGACATTAAGACAGGATGAAGAACAGATCTATCTCCACATTCCAACCAGACAACCGAATGGACAACCCCATCTATTCCCACCATAGTAGACCTTATTCAGTTAATAAAGTTAAAAATTTCAGAGTGGATCTCCACTTTGAGCCCAATCGATATAGTACTCTTAGAGCGAATACAGGCACTGATGTTAGACTGGAGAAAAGATTACACTTAGCTCTGTCACAGATTAATTATATATCTACCTATATTTCAATATTTTGGTCATTTTTCCTCTAGAAAATTATGCAAACAAAAGAAGGTGAGACCAAATAAATCAAGACATTCAGATTAAGTGAATAATATATTATTTTGTAATAGAACAGCCAACCTGAATGCAAAATTAAAACACAACACAGTTTTCTACTCCTAGAAGTGCATTGCCTTGAAAGAATCACATGAATGTCACCACAATGTCTTACAACTGTGCTCTTAAAATTCAAATGTAAATTCTCTGTCACCAACAAATGGCAATGAAGCACTCGCCAGAATTACAGGGGATTACAGGTTTGTGAGCAAGTTAGCTAATTAGCATGCTGAACATAAGCTATCATAAATTCATAAATACATAAGTTTATATGTATTTAATGACATTTTTTACATGTATTACCTTTATACAGGGGTAGGGGGGCTTTGGCCCCAAACATAATCACTTATAAAACTGGCTTTATTCATTTTTTTAACTGCAATTTAACAATATGGACTAAAACACAATTTATACAAAATGGTGACAAACATAGGGTCAATTTAGAATATATTTGTTGGAATAATAACTGAATGCCATGTCTAAATAAATATTTACGTAATTGTTTAAGAAAATAATCTGATGGCTTGATGATTGTGAGGTACATAAGTGATATGATGCAAATCCAAGGGCAGTTCACAGACATCAATATCCTTGCATGAATGCACTCATGTATTAGGCTGCTCAGTATCTAGTCTGGAATAACAGAAGTCCGAAGACTCTGTAATCTACTCTGACTCGTTAATTAACATGTGGAGTGTTTTAACCATTTTTACAGCTTTACAATCTTGACAAAAATTATAAACGGGCTTCTCTCTTTTTCTCCCCGATTGCTTTTTCGTACTAAACTGACATTCCTGCTGATTAACAAAATTAAAAAGAATCACAAACTCTGCTGTGTATAAGCAAATATTATCACAATCATTATGTTTACCACTGTTGACTCAGTAAATCAATGATGATTATCTAGTTATTCCAAGTTTGTTTTTTGCCTCAGAGAAAGTTCCATTTTATAGTTTGGCTAGTGGTGATTACTTTAAGAAAGAGGCACCAGAATTTTTGAGGTTATCTCCAGCCCCCCCTCCTCCCCCCCTTGAATGGATGCTTCAGGATCAAGCATGTAGTTCATTAACAGCCAGCACATGCATTAGCTACTGAGTAGTTAACATAAGCATTGGTTGCACTGGCCTGCTGGCCTATGTGGATGAATAAATTAAATCACACTGTAAAGAGCATTTTATTTCCATAGACGAATGTTATTAGTATTAGCTTACTTTATTTTATTATCTTATTTATGTACTTCTATATTATTTTAATCTCTGTCAATTTATTCATCCATTTTTATGAGATCACTGGAAAAAAAAAGGTAATGGTACATTCTGCTGGTGAAATAAAGTTGGCACTCTGTCGCTCCCCCTATAGCTCTGCATGTTTTTCGAGCCTTGAGCGAAGGCAGTAGCAATGTAAAATAGCCTCTTATAGACAAATAAATATAAGCAGGAGATGGTAAAAAACCCTTCCACGCAAATATCGGTAATACTGCTAAATGCTAATACTGATGTAAAAAACAAGGATGAATAACAGCCAGTAACCTTTCAATATATCAGACTATGATCTTTACATAGAACAAAGACAGAAACAAGGAGATATATATACAGAAACACCATTGTCAGAATGGCATGGCCAGGAAACAGGTGCTTTATGCTTAAGTCTCTAAGATTGTGATAAGATTTTACTGTCTGTGCCTGCAGAAACATGTAGAGGTTGTAAGAAACACGTGGATGTAATCCACAGCGTCCTTTATTCACTTCATCCCATGCCTAGTTTCCCAAATCACCTAAATTCAGCTATTATTAATAAGATAATAACATCAAGAGTGGAGTTTCGCAAAAATACTCAATAATTAAAAGTCTAAATCTCTGTTTGTGTCTAATCCCCTTCAAGGCAACAGGCTGCTAAACCCCATATTAACTACAGATCTGGGTGCAAGCGGGGCTCATAGGAAGAGAGAGGAGTGTCAAACTGGGGGACAGGAGCACTCAGCGGGGCACAAGAGATATTACTCATGTTCTCCTAGCAGCCTCTAGCAAAGAACAGCCTGTCCTCATGCGCAACAAAATCTGCAAAGTGCCGAGGCCCTGGAGAACACTGCTCTACACAAACACACCACTGTTTCAAGGACAAAAGGTCACGGGACAGGCAATCATCTAACGAGCAAAAAAAAAAGAAGATTAAAATTAATACACGAAAGACAAAGAAACTGTATGAAACTTTACACAACATAATGTTTCATCTGGATTGCATGCTTTGAGTATGTAGGCCTGAAGTATTAAAACACAGTAAGGAAGAGGATAGCTGACACCAAAGCCATTAACCTATATAAATCTACACAGCACAGAGCCTACTACTGTCATGTATGTGTGCATCACATGTTCCTCCTCCACACTGACCTCCTCAGAAGGACCAACAGAAATAACTCAACCTGTTCGGCTCAGGCATTCTAAAAAGCACTTGGCAACCAATAATGCAATGAGTAAAAAGCAGTGTGACACACATTACAAGCCTGGATGTGTTCGCCTGCTTTCAGAACAAACACGGCTCAGCCTTGTGATGCTTTTAGCACAAAGGTAGATGTCTCTTTATTCTAATTCTCTTGGTCTCAGCTGACATGCTGTTCATAGTAAAACATACATGTACTCTGAGTATTAACATTGCTCAATATCCCCCCCCTGTGGCTCCCCACATGTTCAAATCCAGAACACTTTCCTCATGTCACATTATTATTTCCTAAGTGATTTATAGCCATAGGTTTGTCATCTGGCAGGTTAAAATAAAGTAATATAGGACTAAATGCTGCATGCATGTGCCTCTGTGTTGTGACCGGTATAAGGGTCCTGATACCTTTCTAAGAATGTAACCTGAAGATTTGAACTACCTCACTGTCTGACTTCTCTTTCATCTAATTCATGTAAATGATCAAATGTCATAGTAATAATATTTATTTTTAGGTAACCATATACAGTAAAAATATGTGACCCCCCCCCTTTCTGAAAGTTTCTTTTAACTCAATGTCTCCACCCTGTGGCTAAAAGGAGAACTTGCCTTTATATATTACTTTTGTTTTTTATTTGTTACGAAACAAATACTGACCGAGGTCAGCTTCAGCCGAAAAGCATTGTACTTATGAGAACAAACCGTACCTTGGCCGATGTACAGTCGCGTGTAAACTTGCAATAAAAGTAGTAAAAGCATTTTACTCCTGAGCTATGGAGTCTATAAAACCTTTGATAAAAGCTTAATCATCATTATCACTATCATTATGTTTTGTCATCCAACAATTGTCAAATTCGCTAAATGTACAAATACTGTGAGATAAAATTTAAGTCGATATAATGAAGAGATTGATTTTTGTTTCTGTATCCTGCTTATTCAGTCCAGAAACATTTTTGCATAGCTGGCCAGAACTCCCCTCTCCCTTGACATGACCCCATTTGTCCCCAGCTACATAATACGTTTCTGAAGTTTTGCAAAGAAAACAATTCTACAATCAAACCTTTGCTTTTGTAAAACAAACAAAAAAAGCTGTCTTCTTTTTTTTTTTAACTATTTTATAATCAAGTTTGTGTCACCAATGCAACCTACGAAATACGAAATGGCATACAAAGCACTGTCAATTATATTATTTATGTAATTCAGCATTTTAGATCATTTGTTCATGCGCATGCATTTGTGACTAACAATAGACTGTCGTGGAACAGCTTGACTTCGGTTTAAATTTGAAAGTGATTAAGCCTGGTGCTTTGATAACAATTTAAAAGAAGGTTATCAGAAGTGAACAGCCATATTAGTTACCCGCTGAAATAAACCTGCCGTAAGACTTTCTATGTCAACAAAATGCTATAACACCGAAGACACTTCGTGGATGAAGGCAGCGTGAATCAAACTAGGATCTAAAGAAGTCTACATCTGCCAACTCAGAAACAATTTATGCAACCGAAGAAGATTGATAAATAAAAGAGAAGTTAGTTGTTGACTACCATATTGTCACTAAGTTTGCTTTCAACGTGGCTGTTAGGCTGTGAGAAATAGCGTGCAAGACACCTTTAGAAATTTCAGTGATTCTCGCGGTTTTGTCTCCTTGTTTTTAAATATATGATGCACATTGCTGGCTAGCTACCATAGCTGGCTAGGGTAACGTCTCCGTGGAGAAATAACGAGTATGTCAGGATAAATACTGAACCCCTATAATTCCAAAAGCTCCTTGCTTCACGAGTTGTGGGTCTTCTCTACCGGTTTCTTAATTTTTTTTCATTCACACTGTTGTCATACTAGTAAAATAATCCCGATGTTTGTCTCTTACCTTCCGGCTTGTTTTCGGCAGCCATTTCCCCTCCGCGCGCCACATCCTCCTCCTCTTCACGACCGTGGGTACCACGCGCGTGCACGTCGAGGACAGCACGAGGAGGGACTGGCGAAGCGGAGGCAACTCCAACCAAAGCGCACTTACCATTGGCTGTTAGACGATGACTGACCATGTAATTCTAAAATGGTTTGCGAGTTCAATGAAAACATCCTCCCTTTCAAAGTGTCTCTGGTAATCATCGGGCGATGGCGTAATATTTAGGTAGCTCGCACCTTTGAAATACGCGACCAATCTACAATGAGTTCGCGTATAAAATGTGTTCTGTCAGACTATACGTTCACAGCAAAATCACCAGTGTTAAATTAACATCTTTTCTTTACATTAGGGATCGGTGGATTTACGTTCTTTTCAGATGTGCAATACATGTGTTAATTTAAGACTAATGCTTTTGCTTTGAAGAGCAAGAGATCGAGGAGGCTGATGAGGTGATGGAAGATGTCTAAAGATTCGCGTTACGAACGTACTGTTGCCACGGAAGATGCAAAATCCTTTAAGTCTGAAGCTAAGATTTATGCTTTTGGAGTCAGTTGTAAGGTCATAGCGTCGTTTCACTAACCAGTAAATACCGGGAAACCCTAGCAATTTTAAATACTTTTTTCATTTCAGTTGCAGTTTAATTAGGAACTTTGCTTCTTTGTGTAGAGTACTTAATGAGGACAATGTGGTTTGCAATAATTAATTCTGCATATTACATATACAGATCTACTACATAAATAAACATACCACGCGCTATCACACAGTAGTGGTGCTGAAAGGACAGCTCCTGAAGGTCACGTGTCACGGAACATTCTCAAACGAGAAAGAGAAAACTCGTGGACGGAGGTTTGGAACACTGACGATCATTACTTGTTATAAAAGTTTATTCACATAAATAAACACCTTGGATTCTCCGCGGTATTCATACGATAAGGATCTATAAATATCATAAGTAAATGAATTCCACGTCATTTTGTCCAGACCAGTGGATCTATATGGTGTTAATTTGTATCCTATTCTCCTTTCCTGAAAAACCTTGTTAATGCATTTATGAATATGTAAGCGGTATGGGTTTAGTATACTGAGAGATTAATGAACATTCTTTAATTGCACCGAGCTCATAGATAATGGATTAAATGTTTCTTTGCCCGCAGCAAAAACAGACCGTGAAATATCATCATTAATGATCCTTATTGCTTGCAGTCGATTGATAACATGTAAGCACTCCCCAAAATCCTGACCTTTTCATCGCCGAAAGGAAAGTCAAGAAATGTAGCATAATTGACAAGTTCTTGTGTTTCTTCAGACTTTCTGTTCGCATCTCTGCATGGAAAAATCAACATTCCTGCAAAATAAAATAATGTTTAAATGAACAATTTTGCTTATGCTCCCTATACAAATTAGGCCTAGTCTGTTGTCTACCTTTTAATTTAAAGTATCGAGGAGGCTTATTAGACTGGGGCAAGCACGAGAACACAGATTTTAGTTTATTTAGGACTATTACTGCAGAAATTGATTCAGTTTATTTTCTGCGAGAGTGAATTCAGTTGAACTATGTGAAACAAATTAGCTTTTTGTTTATTCTCAAAACAATGGTTTATTTAAGATTAAAATAAATATTGTCCATGTGCCGATAAAGCGGTGTTTAGCGACATGAAACAATGGATATGTGCATGCAAAAATTTGAATAATGGTGGGTTTTCTAAATAGGCTTTGAATCACTTTAGTTCTACAAAAAGGTACGACAGGCTAACGATTGTGGTAGTAACTTAGTTTATTAACCTTAAAGTATGCACTAATGGAGCGTAATCCGAGTTATTTAAATTCGTCACGATTCAGTCTCCATTAGCGTCACACCATTAAAGGTAACCCCTTATAACAATATAATTTTAAAAAAGCAATAGTTCACCGAATGTTGAAACATCCGATCCTACGGGTGGCGCTAAATTGCTATGCCTGCAAAAAGTGGCCGCTAGAGACCAGTCTAGTTTAATCTGACACTGGGCGGGGATGAAAGGTTGCAAACATGGCGGCGGCCTTGGAGGAGGATGAAATTGACAATGATGATTACTATTCCCTGTTAAACGTACGAAGGGAGGTATGGAATTTGCTTTATCTGTTAAAGAATTTACAGTTGCCTAGATAATTTGAGGTATTTCAGGATGCAAAGGTCCAACGTAGCCCCAGTGATATTCAGGATCCAGTATTATGTGGAAGAGCTTCAAAGCATTAGCTAGCACAGTGGTGAGCTAACGTTAGTTAGCTAGCGTGGAGTATGACCCTTGCTTATCATTGCCCATTAGCTAGCTAAGTGTTTAGCTACATGTACTGGACGAAGTTACATGGCAGAATTTAAGAACAACAAACAACGTTCTGAAAATATTTCTTAACGTGAACATAGCCAGCTACCTGCTTTACTAGCTAGATAGATAGCTGCTGTAAGATCTGTTGCGACTCCGCACATTTCATATATAGCTGTATATCACAACAATGTTTTTAAACACCTTACTACTTCTAAAGTTCCTACTTATCTAGCTAATTTGACAACTATTTAGCTAGCAAGTTTAGCTACTTTGCAAGTTAGCTAGCTAGCTAGCTAGCCTGCTTGACTAGCCATAACGTGTTAAATAGCATAGCTCGCTGTTGTTGCTAAGCTACTAGCCTAAGCCTCTCAACGTTATATTGTAGATACCTGTACCTGGTAACTTAACGTTGGAGTTAGATAGCTAGTTTATACAATAATATTGCTTTAAAATATCAGAGCGGAAAGTTTTAATTACGACGAGACTTTTTCATGTTGTCTGTTCCTCTAATTCTGCCTTTCATTAACGTGTTTTATTAAGTAACTGTAGGTCGTTAAGACAATCTACTTCTGGCATGTTGTTCTGAGATCAACGGCGATGCGAAAATTGCACAATATTCAAATATGAAGTCTGGTATAAAAATAGTTTAATTGCTGCGGGACGCCAAAATAACAGGGAGTTGGAATGTCCTTAGTACTCAGACAGTGAGGGCTGTAATTTGAATGTCACTACTCTGGAGTTATATACATGCAGTATGTCTGCATTAAAATCCTTTTGGTTAACTGACTTACACACAAATTTAATCTTGTGCTGAAATAGTGGTGAAATATCTAAAATATATACATGACTTGTTCCTTCAGGCCACACAAGAAGAACTCAAAGCATCGTATCGCCGTCTTTGCATGCTCTACCACCCTGATAAACACAGAGATCCTGACCTAAAGAGACAGGCAGAACAGCTTTTTAACCTGGTACACCAGGCATATGAAGGTGAGTGTTTACAGTCCTCAAATGGTCAAGTTTACAGTTTAAAAACATCAATGAAGTGATGAGGGTTTTTCTTCTTGCTCAGTGGGTTGAATGTGTTTGTTTCATAACCCTCTAAAATAATATTGGTGTATTTCCCCCCCTCCACATAGTTCTCAGTGACCCACAGTCCAGAGCTATCTATGACATATATGGGAAAAGAGGCCTAGAGGTGGAAGGATGGGAGGTAAGGCTCAATTCAAAAGTTGTCTAAATCAGAGCAAGTGTTTTAGTGTCAGTGTGGGGGGGGGATTTTTATTTTAAGTAATAAAAACTAATTGTTGATTTCTTTCTTTTTTGATGTAATGGACTATATTTTAATAATTGTGTAGACTATACTTAAGTCATGTGGTAATATTTCATTAATATTGTAGAATATATTTGTCATGTTAGGATATATTTAACCAATATCATAGGGTATATTTTAGTCATGTGGTAGAAAATAATTTGTCATGTAGTATGTTTGAACTGATTTCTCTTTCAGGTAGTAGAGAGGAAGAGAACACCAGCTGAGATCCGAGAAGAGTTTGAGCGTCTTCAGAGAGAGAGAGAGGAGAGACGGCTGTTGCAGAGGACCAACCCTAAGGTTTCTCCCATCATGTATGATTCTTCAGTGTGTGCTTTCTGTCAGGCTGCATACTGACTGATCACCTCTTCCCTTTGGACAGGGGACAATCAGTGTGGGTATAGATGCCACAGACCTTTTTGACCGCTATGAGGAAGAATATGAGCTCTCTGGTGGTGGCTTGCCCCACATTGAGATCAACAAGATGCATATATCTCAGTCCATCGAGGTATGTGAATGTCAATGTTAAATTCACATATTGCAGAACTTGATTTCATACTAATGATATGAGAGGAAAAAATGTGATTTTTATACTGTTCAGTAGGAGCAGTAGGTGAGATGGATGTGTTGGATATTCTGCTCCATTCATGAGTGTGTGTTGTCCCTTTCTCTGTGTTTTTGCAGGCTCCTCTAACCACATCAGACACAGCCATACTTTCTGGCTCTCTTTCCACACACAATGGCAACGGTGGTGGAAACATTAACTTGGCTCTCCGTCGGGTGACCTCAGCAAAAGGCTGGGGCGAGGTGTGCACTCTGCCTGCTATCTCACTTTCGTATACCAATGACAATGGAAAGCGTACCAGACACTTTTCTCTCTGTAGGTTGAATTAGGAGCCGGAGACACGCATGGTCCTTTTTTTGGGTTGAAGATATTCCGCAACCTAACACCTCGCTGGTGAGTAATGCTGATATCATCGTATTTTGAAGCTGCTCACGCATATTAAAAATAAGAAATTCAAATATAACATGACTTGCTTTGTGCAAACAAGGCTTACCATTAATGTGGGTGGTTTGTTGACTTGGCACAGGTGGTTATTTTCCCTTGGTTTAGTTCTAGCTAGTACACAACAGCATTACCACGTGAGAATATTGAAGGCCCTCGCAAGATATTGTCCCTTTTATTGCTCATAGAGTAGGCAAGTTTTAGAAGTACCAGCCATACAACACTTTCAAGTGCCCTAGTGAACTTGGAGGAGAACACTAAGTACTTGGGTTGGTACATTACACAGAAGCAGTGAATAGAGGGACCATGCCACCCTTCCCTCCTAATGAGATCCTCGGGGACTCCAAACCATGGGAAGCTGATGGCATAGCTGGTTTAAACCCAACCTGAGGCTGTGGGACATGCTTCTGCTCTGTTAAGAAGTGATTTTGTGGTGGTCTCCAGGGACTGTTTAGCACAACACTTTCCAGAGTTGTCTAGCACGAGTTGAAGAAGGAACAAAAAAAAACAACAACTTGTGAACAGAAATGCCTAATCTTTCATGTATATTTTGCAATCTGTGCATTTAAACTTCACCCATTAAGCCAGAGTGAACTGTGTGTGTGTTCCAGCTTCATGACTGCTCAGTGTGCGATGCAGTTTTCAGCACGTGGCGTGCGACCGGGCATAACCACCATGCTCGCACGCCACCTAGATAAAAACACTATGGGCTACCTACAGTGGCGCTGGGGGCTTCAGTCCTCCATGAACACCAGCATCGTCAGAGACACAAAGACCAGCCACTTCACCTTTGCTGTGCAGGTCAGTTACCATGCTGTCATGCTCAGAGAGGGTTTCAGAGCCACACAACAACAGGACTACATTGTCCAGCAGTATAGTGGTTGTTCATGGGACTGACTGGGTTAATGATGGTTATCTACTTCTTGACTATTCCCACAGTGCTTTTGCTGTTATCTGGTATCCAAGCCAACCAATGCAGGCAGCTCCTTTACATTCCTCATTTGCATGCAGCAAAGCTGTCTATCATTTACCAGCCCTTAAGCATTTCTTTGATTGACAAACACATCGATGTACACACAGGCTGCTCTTGTTAGCCAGAGCTCTGAATTTAATAAGCAGTGTGGATTATCTGTGGGTATGTTTGAGCAAAACAAATCAAACATCTGATTGTGAGACAGTATTTTTGGTATGAAAAGACCCACCAACATGAAAAATCAATCTGTTTTGGTTCACAGCAACATTGGGTGTAGTCGTTACAATAGTGTTAGCAATGTATTTATACAAGATGGACCATTACAATTGTTGCATAGTATAACATATATATATGTTAAATGTTTTCAAAAATGTTTTCAAAAACAATTTTTTTCTTTCCTTGTCATAGCTGGGGGTCCCACACACTTTCATTATGATGAGTTACCAGTACAAATTCCAAGATGATGATCAGACCAAGATTAAGGGCTCTGTAAAGTATGTGTCTTACATTTGGGTCTGGTGGATGTGACTTTGTCATGTTACCATATATTGCTTGAAACTGAATAGAAACAGTATGTTTTGTTAGAATTTTCAGGTCTAAAACTGTTTCCCCTCCCCTACAGGTCTGGGTTTTTCGGCACGGTGGTGGAGTACGGTGCTGAGACTAAAATCAGCCGACACAGTGTTCTGGGTGCCACCGTCAGTGTTGGAGTCCCGCAAGGTGTCTCCCTCAAGATCAAGTATGAAGTTGCTGTTACAGATTGTAAAAATATTAAAAAGCATTAAAGAGATTTTTTTCTTTTTATTAAGTGTGTGTGTGTGTGTGTGTTTTAGGTTGAACAGAGCCAGCCAGACATACTTTTTCCCGATCCATCTGACGGACCAGCTGCTCCCCAGTGCAGTGTTCTATGCTACTGTTGGACCTCTCTTGTTTTACTTAGCCATCCAGAGGCTTGTTATCAAGCCTTACGTTCGTGCCCAGAAAGAGCAGTAAGCTCCTCAGGGTCTCCAACACCCCTGAAAAACACTTTAAAGTTTCTGTATTTGAGTGGGGGGGAGAGACCTTGTAAGCAGTGGGAAATTAATGGGTATTTACCCATCCGTGAATTCAAGTACAGGATACATTATAAAAATGACAGCTGGACTTATTATTCCAGAGTGTATAAGGAACAGACTCCGACTGTACACAGTGTGAAGTCTGCATAAAGTATATGAGTGTAACAATTCTGCTCCTTTCGTCTGAATTAAAAATTCAGTTTTGTTCAGTGTTTATGCAGTCACTTTTGACTTTATTGCACATTAATAATAATGCAGGTTATGTGTAGTTTGTAAATCACATTTGGTGTTCATTTTAGATAAAAAAATATTGATGTTTGTAGTGAATTACTTGTGCATCTAACTGCACCCTCTCTCTCTCCAGGGAACTAGAGAAACAGAGGGAAAGTGCCGCCTCTGATATTGCCAAGAAGAAGCAGGAGGCAGAGTCTGCTGTGAGTACACAGCTCTGCTGATCATTCACAATGCAGACTACTTTAAAGCAATTCTAGCCTCACTGTAGAAGCTTTGTTGGTACACTGTTCTCTATCTGGTGATTTTTGTCAGTGATAAATATCTACCTTTACAATAGTTGCAGGAGTGGAGTTATTTTACACTTGATACTTTCTCTATAGGTTTTGCTGATGCAGGAGTCCGTGCGGCGAATCATTGAAGCCGAAGAGTCCAGAATGGGTACGAGTCCAGAAAATCGCCGATCGACATGACCTACGTGACCAGACATTCATTTGCAGATCGTTTTCACCAAACGTTTCCTCTTCCCAGGGCTCATTATACTCAATGCCTGGTATGGGAAGTTTGTTACTGACAACAGTAGGAAGCATGAAAGAGCGAGAGTCGTTGATGTGACTGTTCCTCTTCAGTGCTTGGTGAAGGACTCCAAACTCATTCTCACAGAAGCCTCGAAGGTAAAGCATACTCGTGAGAATGTACTTTCCAACGTGCTAGCTCTTTAGTGCTATTTTTGTTTTTGAATAAGCAGTGTATATATGAGTTCATGGTAACTCTGGAAGCTCAAAATTCTCTTAATGAGCTGCTATATTTGCCATGTTCTCAGTGTGGCCTACCAGGCTTCTACGACCCCTGCGTAGGGGAGGAGAAGAGCCTCAAGGTGCTCTATCAGTTCAGAGGCGTAATGCACCAGGTTGTAGCTGGTGATGCTGAAGCGCTCAGGATACCAAAACAATGTATGTCTGCGAGTTATTTTTCTGTTTATTTTCATCATTACTCTGTGGTATTGGTGTAACCTTTTATTTCAGTCATTATCGAGGTCTTGTTTCAGTCACTATAGTAATCCAAAGTGTCATGTATTTGTTTCTGTCTCCTGCGTTGTAGCTCACCGGATTGATAACGACACTTAGGAACCGTTTATCTTCAGGACTGGAAGGGACAGCTTGAACTGGAGTAAAGGAGAAATGGATGTTGTGTTATAATGACTTGGATATTCCCTGTGGCCTAAAAGTCATTCATATGCATATTTATCCATTATTTTGTGCTGTTTTAATTGTTATGCAGAGGCATGTTTAAAAACCAAGTTCACAGGAACGGTGCATGAAAATTTAATTACTTGCCCCCATTTGAAAATGATGACCCCTTCGAAAAGAAAAGAAAAAAAAAGATAAATTTAATCCTGTCCTTATAAGGAAAGAAAGACAAGGGAAAGTATCCCACTGTTCGAGGAACGAACTGTACTGGAGGATCTCCAGGACACAGCAGTGCTTGTGTTCATCCCTCTTCTGATGGAGCTCTTTTACCTAAACTGCACCGCCACCAGAGGATGAGTTTACTGCTTAACACGTCGCCGAATCTTACTAAAACTGGAGAGTTGTCAACATCCACTCTTTGTTAATCACATTTTTTTAAACACCAGCATATAAAGCGAATGAAATCAGTGAACTGGAGAGCTTAATATTGCCCTGAATTTGACATAAAATTCTCGTTTGTGTTTGGCTCATTCTAATAAACATTCACCGTTGCATTTTATTAAATTCCAGTCTTGGAAAAACTTGTCACACATTTGCTAGTCTGCATATGACATCGGGTACACTAAAATACAGCCTGGAGATACTAGAATACATTTTTGAGTGGTCCTACCAAATCAGTAAACAGTAATGACATTCTGATGGTTGGAGAAACTGATGTAAAATTACAGTGAAATGTGAATTTAAATTGCAGTAAAATTGTAAACTACAAACCTGCAAGTAGGGTTAGACCTTGCTCTAAGACTTAAATAGTTTGAGCACTGATGAATAATAAACAATGATATAAGGTCTACACTGTCATCTTCCCTTTTTAACAGTAGACTCAAGCTATTTGAATTCTTTACAATATCATGATGAAGTACTTTTAGTGCCATACCAAAAAAGGTACCAATTTCCTGCTTCCATGGTCATTCTAGAACACGCTGATGCTGTTTTGGAATTGTTGGTAACATTAAAGTAGGAAAATGTGTCTGGTAAAAGGTGAACTGTTTAAATGCCTTTCATTGAAAGGCTTGAATGTACAGCATATCTTTGTGTTTCAAAAAGTTACCTCTTGATATGGGGGTGGTGGATATAAAATAAATACTTAAAGTAAAATGAAATGCCTGTGAATTGTGTTCTTCTTGGTACTAGTATTTGATGGAGGTTGTTTTGTTTTTAACAGTTACTCAACTTTGTCAAGAGTCAGTCGATTCTGTTTCTCACCCAGATGTATCTTACATGATTTTAGTTTCAATTATGATGCCCACAATCTGTATATTAAATACAAGTTAATTGTGGATTGTTGATTGCACAGAGCAAGCATGACCAGTCAAGAAAGGTGTTTGATGTAAATCTTTCTCCTTACTTTTATGAAAATAACTTTAATTTAAAACACTTTTTCAAATAGGGATGACTGATTATATGGCAGTAGACAGTACATGTCCAGTTGACGTTGTCTAGAATCTGTGGGTATGTTTTCATCTGAATTTTTAAGCGCTTCTCAACAAAGTCAATTAACATGCAACACACAATAGTGAAAAAATACCTAGCTGTATGGTCCTGTGTTTAAATACTTGTCCTTTAGTGCTTTAGTTGTTTTTACATATTACATATTAATTCATGACAAGGATAGCTTTCAGTTCAGAAGTCATTGTCTATCCTTTCACACAGAATCCTTGAACTTCTTGATTGCATATTGTGTCACTCTGTTTAGGCTTGTCATAGTAGTAGGTTTCTTGAATTTGTCCTTAATTACCAAGCAGCGCAAGTGCCTTTGCCGCGACATTAGACTAAAATCACGCCAACAACGAAGGGTCATCAACTGTCTTTGAGCAGAGTGTAATCTCCGTTTGATTCTTTTGATCTCTTGAAATTTGGTCTTCAACCTCTTTCTCAGCCACTCATTCATCTCTAAGGCATTAAACAGGTGAGTTTTTGCAGCGCAAGGGTCCGATAAGGCATAACTGTGGTCACTGAGCCCAAAATCCTGGGGAAATTAAATCAAAGGAAAGAACTGATGGTTATTATAACTTTAGTGGATAAATAATGCAAACTTTACACCTCAAATATTTAATTGCATAACAGATGTTCACCTTTGGAGTTGTGGGATGGTGAGAAAGCCTTTGCAGACCTGTATGATTTTCATGTGAAGCCTGAAGCGAGTCCTTTCGCACCTCTTCACTCCGATTATGGTCGCTGACGCTGAGCATCCACTGTGATGCATATCCATGGTATTTAGAAAGAGTAGGTTCAAACTTCTTCAGTCTCTTTCTGGAATGTCTTTGCTGTGTCAGACACATACACAAAAAGCACTTCTGAGCTCCAGACAAAACCATGCGGGTTTCTTAAGGCTATCCATTATCCTCCGTGGTCTATTTACCTTAGCATCATGAGTTGGAAAAAGAGTTGGAACAGCGTTCCACAGTAGATTTTTACGGTTGCCTACACCACTGAAACAATCAGGCGTGAAATGAAGTGAACAAATAACCATGTGCTTTCTTGGATGAAAGTCGTCACGTCCAATGTTGTCTAACCATTGCTTCAAAACCGATGGCTTACTGAGTGGAAATCTGATGAAAGAGAGATGAGATAAGCTTCTGAAATAAAAGAATACAACGATTCTGACTTTCTGACTTTCACCTAATTACAAAGTCTTCTTACACCATATACTGTAATAAAAAAAATATCCGGCTTACCTGTGGAATGTAATATCTGGATTTTTGCTACTATACCTATTGGTGCAATTATACGCGGAGCAACTTTTCGGCATTTTTGCCCCGAACAAAGATGGCGTATCATAAGTATCACTGTGTCGAAATATAATGCGGATATTGCCTATGGTACTTCTATATATTATTTATTGTGTATATAGAATTTCAATTGTTTCTATTTCTTCAGTTATGATGTACTATCTAATATACGAATTAACAAGAATCCCATTAAGGGATCCTATTATTTATTTGCATACAACACTAATATAGACTAATGTAAAGTTAGGGTCATCGCTTATTTTCCGGTGTTAAACGCCCTTGCATTTCAAAATTAAAGCTCTCACACCCAAATAAATGTACATCTTCAGTCTCCTTTGCTTTCACGAAGCAAAAACACTATGACAAGGCCATAACAACATTACTTAGAGCTTTTCATAGATAAGGGATTATCACAGTTTTACTTAAAAAAATTAAACTTCTGCTTGAAGCGTTATCATAGTCTACAGCTCATTCACTACTTTTCATGCTTGCTTATAGGGTGTTACATTTGTCTGGAATAGTGATAATTTTATTCTCAAAAATATATATATTAAATAAATCGAATCGGGTGTGCCTCTGCTGGGCTAGAACCTGCAGCCACAATGGTCTTTTCCATTCACTCTCCTGGTCTACAGGATTGCTTAAATCTTATGTACATTAGATTTGTACATTAAGGTGTTTGATTTGAATTAATTATATGAGAACGTGCACGAACCTGCGATGCCATTTCAGAATGTTACTAACATGTGTCAATGGTCCCACGAACGGCTCACTCACGACCAGAACGTAAAAATTAACCCTACACAGATTGAGACCAGGAACTTTTACTTTGAAAAAGAAAAAATCTAGAGGAAATCAGCGTATCGCAGTCTATTCTTGGCATCAAATATTCTATTATGACTAGGTTTAATAGATAAAACAAAGCACATTAACTACTAATGGGAGTATCTAATGAAATTTAGTTTATGTAGCATTATGTTACACATAACGGCTGATGTACTCGTTTGCATGATAATGGGCGGGTCCCCAATTCCGGCTTGATACGTCAGAGAGGCTGCTGTGTAGTGTTGGCTGGAAAAGCGAGTAAAGAGGGGGATGGGGAGAATTGTTTTGTGTTGCATTCCTGCAGTGTGTTTGACCTTTGACCTCGTAGTTGGGTTCTCTTCTCCGTGCATTCCAAAGTGAGGGTTTCCTGCAGTATGCCAAAGGAGTTAGTTTCTGTTGGGGCGCGACTGTTTTGTGCCCTGTATGTGTTTACCAGCTAGCTACTAGCACGGGAACGTACAAAGGCTCACGCTATCTTAGCTTAGCTAACGTTGTAGCTAGCAATAACAGATTGCTTCAGACGAGCCTTTTTTTATTACTAACGGAGGCGCGTGTTGTTTAAAACGATCGGAGCAGGAAAACACCTTTCTCTGTCTGATCAAAGAGGAGGAGGAGGGGTTGAGCACGTCCGATATTGCAGCAAGCTTGGTCAGGTCAATAGCTTGCGCGCTTGCTTGCTTGCTAGCTAGCTGTATCACGCACACGTTTCATATCCGCCGTCTCCGAAATCGGCAAAGCCCGCAGAAGACGCATCCGCAAGAGAAGACCGAGGAAATGAAGGACAAACAGAAGAGAAAGAAGGAGCGCACGTGGGCCGAAGCTGCTCGCATGGTAAACTGTGCATGTTCGTCGCGATATTGTTGTGTTTTTTTGGGGTTTTTTATGCATCACTTTTAAGGCTTGTGGTTCATCTCGTCATGAAAGCCTGGACAAAGCTGTCTCGCGGACGCTCGGGCTGTTCTACATGGTTGGATATGCACCGCAGCGGCTAGCTGGCTACGTTTTGTAGCGTAGGTTTTTATGAACCATGTGTGCATTTGAATCGTGTTTGGGTTATGAAATCGGTTCTGATTTTAAAATGACATGCCACACTATAGATAAAATAGATTATTACCAGTGATCGTTTTACTTGGAAGTGAATGAAACAACACAACTTGTAGCTTAGCAGTATTAGCAATACTCGTTTGACCCTTTGTTTGCAAGTCTTGTAATAGCTAGCTTACTAGGAATGGGTAAAACTCCTATCTGGTTAGTCGTAATAATTAAATCCAAAATCCATTTGCACATTGCAACAAAGCCCATTTGAACAACACGTTTACCCGATACAATTTTAGCATTACCTGTGCGACGTTTAATATCCCAATTGCTTAAAACTGCAGGCCGGTTAATTCTACACACTTCAATGCAGCTTGGCCTTGCTATATTTCTAGTCTTACGATTAACTTAACGTCAAAAAATAAGCAGCACTTTGTACAATTAATTAATGTGTGGAATACATGTTGTCATTTAAATGCACTTAGCTATATAGATTAGCTAGCATATATAAACAAGATCTACAGACAGAACATTTAGGATAATAGTATGAAGTTGCTTGTCAAACTCATTACCCTCTCAGGAGTTTGGGGTTTCAACTGAACGTGTATTTAAAAGGTTTTATCATTTCCTGCAGAATTATTGCCATTCTGTAAAATCAAACTTTTGAATAATTGAGATGTACATTTCAGTAAGAGAAATTCTGTAATCATTTGCTCCTGTGTCAAAGCTGAGACGTTTGAGACGCGTCTTAAATCTCCATTCAAGCCATTTGTAGTGGCCAAAGCTTCAACATTGCTGCTATCAAACAGATAGCTATGTAGGTTACATGCAATAACTTGTATTGCTGTTGAAAGACCATATGACATCAGAACCCAGAGAAGTGCTTCCTGTTTCAGATGCTCCAAAAACTATGAATTCTACCCATGAATGGAAGCCAAATATGTTTTTGCTAGGTCACTGACGAGTGAAGCAGGCTGTTGTAACATCGTCGTCATTATTGTTGTTGTTGTTGTTGTTGTTGTTATAATGCCTCCCGTTGTTCTCATTTGTTAGAAACAGTTGGGCCTGCTGCTGTTCTACATACTT
>JAOXYF010000023.1:2924634-2946394 GCA_028565775.1 Sternarchorhynchus goeldii
CCAAATATGTTTTTGCTAGGTCACTGACGAGTGAAGCAGGCTGTTGTAACATCGTCGTCATTATTGTTGTTGTTGTTATAATGCCTCCCGTTGTTCTCATTTGTTAGAAACAGTTGGGCCTGCTGCTGTTCTACATACTTAACAAAGTTGATAAGATTTTACATTGTCAAGTTATTATTACCAAACAAAACTATACTCATTTGATTTAATCCTATTTCATGGGTCTAGATTATCTACTGACGCATTCTAACAGATGTCTTGCTCAGGACTTTGGATTTGGCACCAGTTTCTTCTTGAAGAATCTGATGATGAACAACTGAAAAGAGCACTCTACCCAAGCTTGCCTCAACTCGGCGTCAGCCTCTCTACCACTCAGTTTGTGGCAGGCGCTGACTTAGAATTTGAAACATAAACCCACATCATGCTGGCACAGCCAGTGTTATCTAGTGGCATGTGCTGTTGCAACTAGGGTTACCGTTTAGGGTGGGTTACAGTGCTGGTGCGTAAACTGCTTCCACATATTCTGTCATACCATGTTACTGGTGACAGTTGTGTATTTCATTGGTTGGAGCACCCACAAACCAAAAAGCTGATGCAATGAACAGTAGTGTCTGGTCTCCCTAATTACTATATCCAGTCCTTGCAACTTATCTTCTATTTCTTGCATCAAGTTGAATATGTTTAGTGAGCTGTCAGGTGAGAACAGTTCACTTTGAAGGGTTATAGGGTGTTGGTGGAGAGCCACTGTGTTGTGTAGTCTAGTGGTTCAGGTGGCGGGTATCGGCTGGTTGGCGAGGTACAGTCAGTCAGTCAGGCACCACAAAATTCTCCCACCCACCAGTAAATCCAGCTCTCTAAGGCAGATGCCAGCATGTACACTCACTCTTCCTTCCCCGTCTAAATAGATTTGCCCATGCGCATGCTCAAACATAGATGTATGTATAGGAAGTGAGAGGGCTAATACCTGCAAAGCCAGAAATTCCGTTTTTAGTTCAGAGTACACACCCCTCCAGTCCACTGGATTCAGTGTGTCATGCTGAACAGAGAAATAAAGTGTGTTGGTAATGATGGCATAGAATCTAATGTCTGTTTAAATTCATACAGCAGTACAGTAAGCCTGGTTGTGAAGTGACAATTTGGGTGGCAGCCATGTCCTGGTGAAAGATACAGATGTTTTTGATCAGCTTTTAGTGGTCGAGTGTTGCATCGTCTTTTGTCTGGTCTATCGTTTTTGGAATGTCTCATCTATACACCTCCATTCTATACGTCTCCATTATTACGTTAACAGCCCGAGCTCCAAGTCATTTAGAAATCCCACCGCACATTCCTTTTATTGCTGTATCAAAGAACATTTTGTGCTCATTAGTGCATGTACGGGATGTTTGTCGGCGCATGGCAGGATCTGGGTGGGGCGGCTCCTTATTTTTTTCTAGAATTGAAAGGCCTGCATGTTTGTGGGGGAGCAAGAGCCACTTCAGAGACGCTGCAGCCTTCCTCTAAAACGCATGCAAGCTATGGAGTCCCATCCATGAGACTGGGCTCTTCAGCATCTGTCCATAAATTGGGTAGATTTGTTTGTCCCACTTTGTTTTGGTTTGATGTCTCTGATCATTAATGAAATGCCCCCAAATAATTTTATAACCTACATTTATTTACCAATTCATTTTTGACTGGTTCCATTTTGTGAAGGTTTTTTTTTTTAAGTAATAAATTATTTGTTTCGCCTTTAACTGGCAGTAGCACTTCACAAAACCGAGAAAAATGCTTTGAAATTGCCGGCACCCAAAATACCTCCTTGTTCTTAATGTGTTCTTATCCACTGTCCTGTGTTAATGCTTGAAATAAAACCCGGACACTTATTTGCTGTGCCGTCTAACGTCTAGACTCTGAATGTATAATGACACATCATACGAAATGTGCTCCACTGCCATTTTGTTCATGCCTAGTAAACGCACTGGGAGATTTTTCTGGGTGAATTCGGTGTGACTTTGGTCAGGTTTGGTGAAGGAATCCAAGAATTGCCAGATTTCCCTTCCACATTGTTTTTGCTTGTCTGGTTTTTCATGACTGTTCACGTAGACATTTTTGCTGGCATGTTCTCTATATGTATGTGTGGGCGGTTGTGTGTGTATCCGTCTCTTCATGCAGCACAGCAGCACTTTCCATTCCATTTCCTCTTGGTGTCCTTGGCTTCAGATTCAGAACAGCATCAGGGATAATTCTGTAACATACATTCCCTATTGTAACTACCAGGCGGAGGGGGGTGTTTTTTTGGGTTTTTTTTTATATGTATTATATATGTAATATAAACAGGCCTTAGGCCAGAGAGAATTGTTCACAATAGGAAAACCACGTGTCTTGAGCAGCTAAACGCAACTAGCCTTGTAATGAGAGAAATAATTAGTCACACGGCTGTGACTAGACAATTTTCAGTGCAGTGTGATTGCTGCTTACATGGGCACATGTGTAGGGGGTTTGGGCTGGTCTATGCCCAGCACAGTTACTCTAGAAAATAATAGAATATGGATCCACCAATCAATGCTCAGAAGTGCATGATTGTGTAAAGCTGTAGTAATCCGAGACGGTTTGATGCTGCATGAGTGTAGAATGAATACGGTGCTAAAAGCAAGGCGTCTATTAGAGGAATACCACACTGCCAGTTGCCACTGCCAACAAGAACCAAGTTTAGATTTCGAGCTGACGTAGTTGGGATCAGTATGTGTAGAGCTACGTCCGCGTGGTCCACCAGTGAAGTGCCGTCCTTCATCTCCTTTCTCCTTTTCACCTCAAAGGTTCTTGAAAACTTCTCGGATGCCCCAATGACTCCTAAACAGATTCTCCATGTGATCCAAACAAAGGGACTCAAAGAAATGAGGTGTGTCCTCGATGTCCACCCACATTCAGACAAATCTTTATGAACCGTCAATGCTGGCTGTGTTCAAGAACTGTGTATTTAATACATTTGTCTTCTCTCCCACCCCTCTGCTGTTGGTCTGTTCTTTTTTTTTGTTGGTGTCACAAACAGAAGGTAAGTGAATTACTTGGTTGTTTTTATTCATTTTTACTGTTACTATTTATGCTTTCAGCTCTATGCTTACTGATCTATATCTGTCTTAAAGTACTTAACTCTCTCTCGCTCTCTCTCTCTCTCTCTCACACACACACACACACACAGTGGCACAGCCCCACTGGCCTGCCTGGTCACCATGTTACACTCCCAGGTGCGAGGAGACAGAGTCAAAAACAGCATCTTTTTTAAGCTGCCAGGAAGGATGAGCCTCTTCACCCTAAAGGTAAAGATGGTGCATTCACACTCGCTTCCTCCGTCCTTCAGCTGTCGTGTAGGGTGACGGAGAGTCGGGCTTACAAGCTCCACCTCGTGGTCTTTGTCCACGCTTATGTTCCCCTCCCATATCACCCAGAAAAATGCCCTTCAGTGGACGAAGAGCCCACCCACGGCCGAGACCCCCGACCCAACCGTTACGGCAGCAGCTTCGACAGCAGCCACGGTCGGAGCAGCGGAGGGGGCGGAGCAGGAGAGTTGTGACTCCACAGAGACAGCTGCCGCTAGTGGTGAGAATGATGGTGTGTAAACCTTTGCTGATTGGTTCAATTAGTATAATTCAGTAAGAGCCTTTTTGATTCCATGCTGATTCATTTAGCCACTTGAGCAGTGTGTGAACAGGTAATGGGTGCATATGAAACAAAAAAAAAAAGCCGTCCTTTCACACATGGACCTGAAATACAGCGCATTAGAATAATCCAAATGGTGATGAACATCAGATGCCTTAAGCTTTCAGAACACGGGATACCAGGGAAACATTGATTTTTATTTTTATTTTTTTCCTGAGGATGTGTGTTGCCATGGATACTGCAGCAGCACATGTCATCTAGCAGTGACCTAGATGAGGGTGCTTTGGTGTGTGTGTGTATGCGTGTGTGTATCTGTGTGTAAGAGAACAATTAGAGTTGAATTATGGAAGTGTTTTATGTTGTATACATACTTGGCTGAGCAGAAAAAAGACATCTGAAAAGTGTACCGTTACCATTCACTGCCAATGTATAGTTTCTTTCAAATTGAATTTTCAGGGCCGCTGTCTGCATGCTGAGGACATCCCTTTGCTTATGGTCTTAGGACTGTTCATCTGGCTGCAGCATGTTCAGCTCTTGTAATTGTCGATCCACGGCCTGTGCGCGTTTGTGCTACAGCAGGTCTCACCGGGTCTGTCTGCTTGTACTTGGCCCCTCATTTCCCTTTTTTAAACCCTTTTCCATTGGGTCCTTTTAATAGCTGCACAAAGTGTCGGTTTACTGCATCGTTTAAGGTTCACGGTTAAGGTTCTGAAGCACATGCACACAGCAGACTGCTGTAATAATGTAATAAGCAGATAATCTTGTGTTCTGCAGAATGTAAACAGCAACCCAAAAAAAAGCATCACTGCTGGTTTTGCTTCCCTTTCCAGCCTCGGTGGACGAGACTTCGTCCAGTGCCTCCTGCTCCACAGAGCCACAGAGCCGCCTGGGTCGGTCCTCGCAGGTACTCTCAGTGCCTTAGACCACTCATTAACACCTTTCTTAACCAGCTGCACCCGGTTCGCAGGACATGCGGGATGTTCACCTCCATCTCTACCCATGGACATTTATTGTTAATCACATCTCTTCAAATCCCATACCATCAATGTACCCAGCAGAATATTTGACTTGAACCCCCCCCAATGCTATAACAAGATACTCACATGTGTGGTAGGTACCTACTGAGGTATGTAGGGTTTAGATGCGATCACTTGAGCATTGATGATAAATCCCAGTAATTAACAGCTCAGTGGTCAGTATGAAGAGGTAAATTTTCATTCGTTAGTAGAGAACTTCACTTGATCTCATTATAATTTGATGAACTGGTTTGTTGTGAAAGCAGAGAGTACACTACGCCGTTTTAACGGAAGTTCAGCTCGCCTCAGTGTTTGCATCGCCACTATTATTGTAATCACATCCGAGCTCTGAAAGTATTTATTTATTTAATGGGCATATATGTTTGCCATAGTTGCACTTTTTACTAATGACCTGAAAGTTTTGGGGTTTTTTTTCGTCACACGTCAAACACGCATCCATTAACCTACCAAAGACCATTCATTCATTGATTCACTCATTGATGCAATAAATGTCTCTTCTACCATTTCCTTCATTTTATGTAAGTGCATGGGTGTTTCGTGTTTGTCGCTCATGAAATGTTTTGTTTTGTTTTTCTCCTCCTCCTCTCTCTTGCAGTCAGGGAGACAGAGGAAGAAAGCCGTGATGATGCCTCGTGTCGTTCTTACTCCACTCAAGGTCAACGGCGAACACGTCCCATCAGGTTACTGCCCTTTCATTCTCTCCCATATTTCCTCTTTTCCTCTATTTTCTCCCCTCTCACCCCTTCCCCCCCACCCCACTCTGCAGTGGTTTGTTTACCCACTCCCTCTGACCGTGGATGCTCTATATCTGACTGGCCTGACAGTGTTTGTAATTTTACGCACTGACACTCTTTAATCATTTACACTGCAGCCTTCTCAAGGGCAGTTTCTCCACAGTTCCATCCTGCTGGCAGCACCTCTGTCTGTCAGTTATCACTAAAAACAGCATCTTCCCAGAAGGCACTGACTTTTTTTTGTTTGTTTGTTTGTTTGTTTGTTTGTTTTGGTATCTTGCTCTCAGTTACCTCTGCGTGAAACCAGTGTTTCTGGTTGTCGGCTCTGCTCTAGGCCCTGTGGATATCTGACCTCTCTGCTTTGCATTTGCACCAACACTCCAGATACCCACACACCCTTGTCGTGCTCTCTCTCGCTCTCTCTCTTTTGCGCTCTCTCTGTATGTCTGTCTCTCTTTTCTCTTTCTCTCTCTCTCTCTCTCTCTCCCTCTCCCCCCCTCTTCTCCCATGCCATGTGTGTATGCGCGCGCGTGTGTGTGTGTGCGCGTACGCGTTCACTAGCCAGCACTTTTTTTTTTAAATTTAATTTAATTTATTTAATTTTTTGCCTGCCGCTCCAGCCTCTTCAGTGTCACTGGCTCCTCTGCCTGTGCTGCCCCTCCCACACTCCCTCGTTCGCAGAGTCTCACCAGCCTCCCTCCTCCCCCCCACCTGTCCCCCCAGGAGCTGCAGGCAGGCGCAGGGAAGGGTCTAGGGGGGGTCCCGGCCCCACACTGCGAGCCCGCTCCGAGCTGGGCTGGAAACGCCCCCAGCACTTCAAGAGCATGCGTGGCCTTCGTTCAGGTACAGAGGATGATACCCCAGGACCTGATTGTTGCTCTTTATGCCTTTGCCACCAGTTCACTTACCCCTCCCGTACCTGTAAGCTATGAAGTCCTACATTCAGTCCTGCTTTCAGGGTGTCATGGGCTGAAATGATAGGCTGCTAACAGTGAAGTGAGAGAGAGTTTTTCACACCCAACATGGCCGTGGTTTTCCATCATCATTCCTTTATAACTGCTTGATGGGTGACATTTAGAATTGTGAATTTCAACAAATGCCTTTAAGTTTCCATTTAATTTTATTATTTTGTCGTTATTACTTTTGACATTTTGAATTTGTTTCAGATGTTTTCGGACATGTTGGAATGTAAGCAGTGGGGTTAAGCGGACGGGAATTGTGCTCGTTTGCTGTGTATGATAACTGAACTCTGTTGGCTGCATATTGAATGCAGGGCATGATCTGCCTGCTCCGTTGTGCATTGTTCAGTGTTGTGTCTGTTCTGCAATTTTTGTTCTGACTACAAATGAAGTCTTATTGTAATACTATACAGAGCTCGCTGAAACCTCAATATTAACCACCTGTTTATCACAGATCTGGACCTATCAGTGGTTTGACTCCTTGAATGGGGAAGAGTCACAACCACCAATTTTTGAATAGAGTGAATAATCCTGATCCACAGAATATTTCTGCAGCCAGTTGCTTCGGCAACAGACACAAGGTGTTAAGAAATGCCCACAAGGACGCACTACACCACAAGCCTTTTGAAGATCACTTGGCTTTGAGCTGTGGAGAGGAAGTGCTTGCATGTGTTCTGATCCCAGATTTGAATTTGCAGGACCCATGAAAAGGAGCCGGGGTGGCGTGGAGGTTGACTTTGAGACGCCTGGCTCGATCCTGGTCAACACCAACATCCGCGCCCTGATCAACACGCGCACCTTTGCAGCGTTCCCGCCTCACTCCCAGCAGCAGCTCCTTCAGCTCCTCCCAGAGGTGGACCGGCAGGTACGCCTCTCCCACCAGCCCCCTCCCGGCCACACCTTTCCCCCCTTCCCTGCTGTGGAACAGCAAAAATATATTCTCTGTCAAGTCATGAAACATTTTGCTGTGGTTTTTTTTTTTTACTGTTTTAGTCTCCACAATTTCATGCTGCCTCCCTTGTTAATGCTCAGGTTGGCCCCGATGGCCTCGCTCGGCTCAGTAGTTCAGCGCTGAATAACGAGTTCTTCACTCATGCCTCTCAGAGTTGGAAAGAAAGGCTTGCTGAAGGTGAGGGTCACCTTCATACTGGAACATGGTGCTTTTTTTAGGTGTGCTTGCCTTCGGTTAACCATTTCAAATAGCTGTGCTTAAAGGAACAGAAAAAACAAAGGCTAACTGACTTAAAAATATATATATTTCCAAGCATATGTTGCTAAATGGTTAGTGGCTATGACCAGCAGTTGGAGATTAGAAGTAATATATGTAAATGTTCTTCCTCTCTCAAAGGTGAGTTCACACATGAGATGCAAGTTCGTTTTAGACAAGAGATGGAGAAGGAAAAGAAAATGGAGACATGGAAGGAGAAGTTTTTTGAGGAGTATCATGGACAAAAGTAGGACCCCTTGACACATGTGACTCAACACTTCCAATGTTCTTGTTTATAATTACACTGGTAACTTGATTTTTCTCACCACCTTCCCCTATAGGTCTGGTTTGACCCAGGAGGAGTCGCTGAAACTCACAATGAGCGATACAGGAGATGTAGCTGCTGGATCCATCCTGGATGCAGACACCTCTGCTGTAACCACACCCAAGAGAAGAAGCGTTGGGAGAAGACGAAGAGAGGGTCGTATCAGGAGACGGTCGCGTGCCGATCTGAGACGCAGGGCTCGCCGGCCACTCTGCAAGAGCGCTCCTGCGGCTGGGGCTTCCGCGGAGCAGGCTGAGGACCTGCCGTGTTCAGATGTTGTGGCCACGGTTTCATCACCCGTCCCGGAGGCTGCCACGGTCCAGGGAGAGGTCATCCTTCCGGCAGATTCAGAACTGGAAGCCCCAGCGGAAACGCCTTGTCCAGAGGCTCCCCCCTCCCCTGTGCCTGTATCCACACCTGCTCCTGCTTCCACGAGCTCCGCATGCGACGAACCAGAGGCCTCCGCTCGCCTGCTGCCCGAAGTCACCGAGCCTGCCGTTGCGTCCACCTCCTCTCCTTCCTCATCATCTTCCTCAACATCCTCATCCTCCTCTCCCTCCTCGTCTCCCTCCTCCACCTCTGACCAGCCAGGACCCTTTGCCGCAAGTTCCGACTCCTCATCTTCCTCCTCGTCCTCGACTGCCGCTGTTGCCACCGACCCCCTCGATGATGGAGCCTCGGTCATCACCACGGGTACAGCGGGCACCGGTGCCAGCAGCAGAGAGAGCAGCCCAGCCGCGAGCCCTGCCACTGCCAGCCCTGCCATCCAGCTCAAAGAGCAGAAGAGGAGGCCCAACGAGTCCCAGGCCTTCACCAGCTTCCCCGAGAAACGGGCGCGGCTGGATGAGCGTCAGTCCTTTCGTAACACAGTTGACTGTGTGCACTCAGAAAAGCCACAACCTACAACAGAGGAGCCCAAGGTCCCGCCAATCCGGGTACGATGATAGTTTCAATATTTCAGCCACGGCCGAGATTGTGTTACTACTGTTTGAAAGTATTATTATGGTAATAAACACCCTTACAGCATAGCTGTCCCTAAATGTGTTGAGGTTTTTGTTTTGTTTGAATTGTTTTTTTCCCCTCTGGAATCACTGTATTTATTTATAACTTAATCGTTTGGTTTTCTCTCTCTCTCTCCTAGATTCAGCTCTCCCGGATCAAACCGCCCTGGGTCAAAGGGCCGCCAACGTACCAAATCTGCCCCCGCATTGTGCCCCCCAACGAGGGGTCGCGGCGCAGTGGGACGGGGGCGCGCACCCTGGCGGACATCAAGGCCCGTGCCCAACAAGCCCGTGCCCAGCGCGAAGCCGCTGCTGCTGTTGCAGCCGCTGGGGACGGGGCAGGGCCTGGGGGGGGCGGCCCGGGGGGTGGTACTGGGATACCGGATCGCACCAGCGGGCGACGTTCGAGAGAGCACCCGGGTCCCGTTGAACCTGGAGGAGGAGGAGGAGGAGGAAGACGAGGAGGAGGAGGAGGAAGAGTTGATGTGGAGGAACAGGAATCACCTGCGAGCTCTCATTCGTCTGGAGCACAACTACAGCTGTCCAATGTAGAAACTCCAGAAAAGACTCAAGCTTCTACTCCGCAGACTTTACCATCTCCGTCCTCTGTGTCCTCCAATCCATCAGTGCTGCCATCAGAGTCACCCAAAACCTCCATACCATCACCACCTGAGACGGACAGCCCAGCCTCTCAGGACCCAGTGGAAGATATCTGCGGAGTGGAGGAAGTGGCTGCCTGCTCTAGTGATAAAACCTCTGAGCAGACTTCAGACACTCCAGTGCCTACTCCTAGTGAACCAGAATCTGTAGGCAGTCACCAAGAGGTCAGGGGTGAAGAAGCAGATTCTAGTGACGCTGTAGTGGTGTCTGTCAATGACGTGCCTGTGCCCAGTGAAGCGGTTAATCTAGTTCCCACATCCATACCTGATTCACTGCCTAGGTTTGGTGCTCAGGGTGTGGACGTGATCCGAACCTTGGCAGCATCATCTCAGTCTTGGGAAGGTGAACAGAATCTGAGTGAACATCGATCTGGCGCTACTGCCGTGATCCAGCATGGCTCAGACATTACAGGACCCAAAGAGATGCTTGTTACAGCCCGGAATGGTTTTCTAGAGAGTTCAGAGGAGCGAACAGTTAGAGAGAGAATATTGCAGGAACCTAAGTCTGAAGAGGTTGAGAATCATGGTAAATATGGAGCAGCCTATGAAAGTTCTCTCCCCTCTCTACCAGAACACTCCAGAGAGGAGGATGCTGGGATGCACAGTGATTCCACGGAGACAGCATCGGACTTTGAAAATGAAAATCAAGATGATGAACCAGTGGACTGGCATAGAGATGTGGACCATAATGGACTGCAGGCTCAGCATATGAAGTCCCACAGTCAGCCTGTCATTCAGACACCGAGTCGACTTACCTCATGCACTTTGAGCCCTCCCAAGCACCAACACCAGCAGCCAGTCATTCAAGCCCACGTCTCTAACCCTGCTCATGGTCAAACAGTCATTCAGGCTCGTTTCCCTAATGGCATGCCAAACCAACCAGTAATACAGCCACACAAGCAGCACACAACCCACAGCCATGGCACAAACCATGCCCAGGAGCAGAGCTCCATTCCCCAGACCCTCACCCATGGGCAGCCATACCTCACACAGGGAGAAAAGGACCAAAGCAGGATACATGGTCTAATCGAGAACAGCAATGGTGGAAAGCCATTCATGCCAGTAGATGATGATTCTAAAGCATTCAGCAGAGGAGCTGAAGATGTTGCTGGATTGAAAAACGCTTCCCAAGTTACTACTGTCAAGAGAAGTCAAGGGTCCGCTCGGCCCGTTTCGTCGGTAGAGGCTAACAATCCTCTGGTTACCCAGCTTCTTCAAGGCAGTCTGCCTTTGGAGAAAGTTCTACCCCAGCCACACTCAGTAAGTAAGCTAGAGATTAGTCGGCTTCCGGGGACATCGTTAGCCGTGCCATCTAGCCACCAGCCTGGAGGACCGCCCAGGAGCATGGCTCCCCGCTTTCGAGCCCCAGCCGAGACAGTGGGCCTTATGGAACCTGGTAGTTCAGAGTTCCAGCACAAAGCCCCTTCTGTTCGGGTGTCCCCAGGACCTGTACGGAATTACGGTCCCTCCCCATCCGGCACAGCTCAGTCTCGAATGGCCTGCTTGTACGAGGAGGCCAGCTCCCGGGGAACAGTTGTCCAGCAATTCGTTTCTCAGCCACCAGGAAGCACTGTGCCTCCTGGTGCGGTACCTGTCATTACCTCCCTCCCTTCCTCCTCCTCTTCCTCCTCCTCCTCCAGGCATCCATTGGACAACTCTCAGAGTGTTCCAGCCATGGAACCAGCTGTTCTCAAAGAGCACCCCACACCTCAGCCTTCCAGGGGTGAAACTCCAGAGAGGCCAGCAGGAGGTTTTCAGCAGCACTCGAACAATCTCTCCCAGCCTGCATGCAGAACCACACCTGAAGCTCCCTCTCCCCCGCGTGGTGACCTTTGTCCCTCTGAAGTTGTACCCACTGTAAAGATCAATTGGCGCCCATCCAAACCTCAGCCACCCCAACCTCAGTCCTACCAGCAGCAGCTCTCCCTGGCTACTGTGAAGAACGAGGTCTCTTCACGTCCCTCCTGCCAGCAAGCTGTCACCAAAAATTCACAGGCTCCTATTGCTGGCAATGGCTCGGTCGTGGTGGTAACCAAAAAAGAGCCTCAGAACTCCATGGACAGTTACATGACTGGTGCAGGAAGTGGGGGAGCAATGGAGGGGCTTCTCAACATGGAAATGTCGCTTGTTAGAATGGCAAAAAAAGAACAAGGCAAAAATCCCTACAGCCGCCACCCGGACTCTTCAGCCTCCCCAGTCTCCTCCTCTCCTTCCTCCATCTCTGCCTCGTCTCTCCCCTACCATCTGTATGGAAAGCTGCCCAAACTTCAGCAGAGCGGAGGTGTCCTCGGCGGAGGCGCTGGAGGGGCCTCGTCTGGCTTTAGCTACACGGCTAACGTGTCCGTGGTGGATGGTAGCAGCTTTTCCCGCAGCATAGCGGATAGCGTGCTTCAACTGCGGCCGCGCGTCGGGGGTACTGGAGGCCAAGCCACCGCTATTAGCATTCAGGCGTTCGCCGACAGTGCTACAGAGGACGTGGCCCTGAAGTGCTCCTGCCGTCTCAAGGCCATGATCATGTGCCAGGGGTGTGGTGCTTTCTGTCACGATGACTGCATCGGCCCATCTAAACTCTGCGTTTCCTGTCTGGTTGTCAGATAGTGTGTTACAGCACCTCCAAACTGAGCCTGAAGGTCCAAGCAAAACCCCTTGGCCTCTGGAGACTTTCTATTCTCTTGCCTGTTGGCCAGAAACCAGATAAACATTTGGACTCAAGTGAGCAAAGGACATGAGGTAGGACTCTTGGTGTGAATACAGGCCATGTTTTTGGTGATGGTCAAGGCAAAACAATGGGGCTGGAAAATGTCCTGCAAGATTAAATTCAGTCTGTATTTTTGCTTCATATTTTTTCTATTGCTGTTATGATGGTGTTATGATGTGTATTATTATTGTTATTATTATTATTATTATTATTGGTATTAAGTGAATTTACATGGCACGGTTGATTGTAGGTTGTGCCTTTTCTTTATACGTTTTTTTTCACAAAACATTTACCTCATCTACATGACGCCAGTCATCAGTTCAGTGTGAAAATGGTGGCATTCATGTTTGCGTTTTTCTCTCACTTTCCTCTCTGCAATGAGAGAGTAAAGTTATTTTGTGTGTCTTGTCTTGCAAAGAAATATTTTTTTAAATCATTAAATAAGCAAATTACTTTTTGTTATTTTGTAAGTGCTTCCCTTTTTTTTTCCCTCTCTTCTTTTTCGTTTCTTATCCAAAGTGAAGTCTAGTCTGTACTTGGCGGTTAAGCACAGTATTCTAATCTAATAAAACTGAGAATGAGCATTTCCCTCTTACTTTGTTTTGTTTGTTTGATTTAATTTTGTTGGTTTTGGTTTAGTTTTGTTAAGTGAGAACAAGAATTCAGATGTTTTAAATATTGATTTCTTTAGAAATCTTCATTTTTTTCAACAGCACATTTAACATGAAACCAGAATATCAACATGATGCCTTGTTTAAACTTGGCCCTATCCTGACCCTGCATAAAGGGGTAACACTTATAATGAAAACATCAAGAGAATGTGGCAGCTGCAATAAGTACTCAAGAAGGGTTGCAGTGAAGTAGTATAGGCACTGCTTCACAATCAAGGAAATAATTCTTCTGGGTCACAATTCCACACGAGTGAAATGATTGGCTAATCCTGGGAATGTTTGTATGCACTGTGCATGTATCGGCCGGTCACAAAGTTGTCCTGTCTTACTACAATGGAAAGTGTTTCTTCAAGTGTTGTGATTATACTTCAATGTACTGATCACTGTTTAAGAAGCTTAAGATGACATCGTTAGTACATATTTTATTGAATGGTCCTACCACATGTATACAGTTTTTTTTATTTTTTTGACATTTTAAAACTTTATTTGATTTTACATCAATAGTCATACTTATATATCGTAGTACATACAGCTCTATAAAAGGAGATTTTTCATTCTCTAACCACAACTGGGGCATTTTTGAAAACGACATAATTGCAGAATCGAGGTTTTGTTTAGCTCTGGTCTTTGCCACATTTGGCACCTGTTCTTGAAATATTTCCCTGTAGTTCATGGTGTTCTGACTTCACAAAAAAAAAAAAATTGTTTGGGTGTTTGACATCATTTTACAAGTAACTGATTGGTATAAGCAGAAGCATGTGAAACTGTCAGTTTGATTCATGTCAGTTTTGTACAGACTTCACAAACAGGATGACCAGTTTCTATCCCAGCAAACACAATCGGTGTGCCAAAAATATTTAGACACTTTTTTTATGATGCCTCAAAGAAGGTCAATAGTGGCATTCCTAGATTTTAAATACGTAAGTACATGAATAATCTCAACAACTCCACATACCCATTAGTTATATTTTTGTGCCCAATGTTGCTCAACGTGGCACACAGATGTACATTAAGTTGAAAGTATGTTGAGGTAACACAAAGTGCAGTTTCAAAGTGATTTGGAAAAAAATTTAAATATCTTAAAAAAAAAAAAAAAAAAAAATCAGATTAGCTCTGACTAATTTTAAAGGCAAATACTGATGTTAAGGGAACGACTCGTTTTAAGCTCGCTGAGCACAGAACACCAGCGGTTCCCTTGAAAGAACCACAAAGAGCATTTTTCAATTCTAGTTTTTTTTTCCCCTTTTAAAAAGACAACAGGACTTGCATTTGCAAGTATTTTCACCTTTCACACTCTCACGCAACACTGTATAGACAGATTTTTCCTTTCATCTGCTTTTTCATTAAATTGATCAGTCGATAAAAGAGCAGAAGAGGAAATGCACGACAAAATCACAGCAGGCTCTTGGCCATTTATTTCAGAATACCACTATTGGAATAAAAAGTGAAAAACAGAGCAGTTTAATATTGGCTCTGTGTGTCGTCATTAGGAGTCAGCAGAAAGAAAACTACAGCTAACTTATAAGATGCTGTGTGGCCCGTTACCTGGACGGTAACCTAGGAGACGATATTGATTAATAAAGGTTAGCAGGCAGTGAGAAACTTATGAACATATCAAATGGCTGTTCAATGAGTCCCTTTTTTCTGGAGTGTTTGGTCAGAACTGAACAAACCCTTTATCAATAGTTCTGGTTGCATAGTCATTTCATAATACGAAGTATGTTCAACGTGGTTTTCATTTTGTATTGCCCCCCCCCTTCATTTAAAAGAAAATTCAGAATGACATTTTTTGACGATACAAATGGCATTAGGTGCTGTTTTTTTGTTTGTTTGTTTGTTTTTTTTAATTGTTCCACTGTCTAATCGTAAATGAAGTACACAATAACTAAAATTCCAATTGGGAACTGTCCTAAGTTACCCCAGGCAAAGAACTATGTTTATTAACCGAGATAATAGTGAATGTACTGTTCATATTCTGTTCTTGTGGTGGACGTCTTTGAGCACTGTGTGAAAAGCCTGTTTTTACCTTATCAAATTCAGTAAGAGCTTTAATAATTCAGTAAAAGAGGAGATTTTGCAATTAACATTTTACATATGAGAATGGGTCTATATGCTGTGATTGAGGGAAGCCATTTTTGCTTGTCAGCAGATGCCCAAAAACCGATGATTCAACCATTATAAAGTAAACTTGTGCACATTTTTGCTGACAGGGCTGGAGTAGTCCAGGGGTGGGGCTGCTGATGCTGTGGGCACTAGTGGCCAGTTTGTGACTGAACTGGGCAAGCTGATGGCCTACTTCTCTCTGTAATATAGAAGGTACATCTTGAGTGGCTCTGGGAGAGGCAGGCTAAGGATCCTCTCCCTCAGGAGGTTAACAGGAGCCTCAGTTAGCAGGACTCTTCCTTCCTTTCTCCTCCCATCCTCGTCATCTTCTACCTCGTCCTCCTCTCTTTCACAAACGCCCCTGCAGTCCTCTTCTTCGTCGTCTGTCCCTGGATGGTTGTTGTCATTCAAGGGTCCAGGGATAAGGCGGCTCATGAACACATAACGGTTGGTCAGTAGGGTTGAGTCACGGTGTTCCCTTCTCTGTTTCACACGAGACCTCCCTTTGAACCCCACCCTCCGGGGCAGGGGCCACGATCCAGAAACTGACTTCTTCAGAGTTTGCCGGATGGAGATGCGAGCCAAGTCCTGGAGGCTTCGCACCTCAAACATAGCAGCTGTACAATATGAAACACCATATTGACCAAAGGATCTAGTCAAACATCAGCCGGAGGTGAGTAAAACCATCTCAAAGTGTTTCATTTTTTTTGTAAGCTCTTAGTACTAATACTTCTATACATAAACTAATGTCCATATAAATGTGAACTTCTATTATAGCCTACTTACGTAGAGGAACTGTTCTGGGTTTGCCATTTTCTCTGTGTTTTGGAAGCACGAGAGGTGCAAAGGACACAGCAATGATCTTCTTTGTCTCCCATGTGTTATACCCAGTGCGAGTAATTTTAGTAAGCTGTGAGAAAAGAGATAAATGTCAATGATTTTTGTAAGTACATGGAAAAAAGTGTGTAAAACCCTTAAGGATTAATCTGGACAAAGAATAAAGATCATTGTGAAATTTTGCTGGATAATTACTATTCACAATAAAATTTTGACCACGATGTCCTGTTGTAATCACTCTACAAGATACACACTCGTACACACTCTTGAACCTCAGCAGCTTGGGCATTGGTCCTGCCACTGGACGCCATGGTGTTTTCATGGGAAAGTGCCTCCTTGCTCACCTTTTCTTCTAAAGGTAACACCAAAATGCCTCCAACTTTCAGGAGGTTCTTCATGTAGTCTTCATGTTCCTTCTGAACACCTGCGCCGCAGTACACCCTGTCGTACTGCCTGCTCTCTGGACCAATCTCCAGACAGTTCCCCATCACAAACGATGGCTCGCAGAACTCAAACCTGATGCATGAAAGCTCATTAATGTAACGGAAATCGTATCGCGTGTTCTGTACCGACCGGTGCTAAGTCATAACACAAATTCAGTAATGCCGAAACCTGTCAAAGCTGTCGCTTGTCTTGATAAAGCAATCCAGCTTCTGATAAGCATAATCGATGACGTCAGCGTGTAGTTCAATGCCATGATTCACACCAAATGGACCTGCAAACAAGACGGATGGCTTAACATTTAGTTACTGAGCAACAGAATGATAAAAATGCTATTTACCTTTACTCACCACAGCCCCTTTACCTATTGCTTTTGAGTAGCTGTAATATTTTTCAGTGTTGGTAATGGCTATATTGGCTATCAAGACAGAAACTTGAATGTTTGTTCCAAGAACTAAATTTATATTTACTTATGTACTGGGCATGTATCAACCTTTGATAGGCCATTACTTACTTACAATAGTAGTATATTTACGGCTGATATTATGTCTCTATTTCATCAAGAAAACAACTTATTGCACCTATAAACCACACATAACACAAGTTTCCTATTAAACCTTTAAAAGCTTCACTCCATAGTTCCAACTTTACCTAATATGAGGCCCACCATGGTGCTGAGGTAGCCTGTTCCACTTCCCAGGTTGAGGAAGGACAAGCCAGGCTGTAGATCCAGGGCCTCCATCACCTCAGAATAGATACAAGGCGCAGAAAGGTGGATGTTACCATGTCTCCAGGCCAGGTCCTTGTAGGCGCTATCCCGGAACTCCTCAAGATAGTAGTCAGCACGGTCAATGGCCCTGAAAGCACATTCCACGAGCTCCGAACGAATGTACTGGGCCTCCTTCAGGTTGTCAATCAACTCATCATTGTCTTCCCCTGCACTCACAGCTCCACCCATTGTAATTATTGCTGAGGAAGAACACAAGGAGCCAACACAAGGAGTTACTGAAACCCCACAACAAAGAGGCAATCTGTAAATCCTGCATGAACCGTCAGGAGGCCTATATTCTTTGTTTGGCATTTACTGTGTGTTAAGAATACTGTGAGATCAACATGTCAGCATCAGGTTATAATATTCTTAGGACAACATTACAGTTTCAATAGGCTATCGGATGGTGGTGCTGCGACGCAGGAAAGCCTAAACTTCCCCAGAGACTCTACCTCAGAAACTGCAGAACTGAGGAATATTCCCACCAATCCTCTCGCGCGCTCAAAATGCAGCTGCGACATTAGATAACAAAAGCATATTGTGCACTCATCGCGTCTTTGATATAAGCTCGGAAACCAATGACACACTAAATCACATGAAAACGACCTCTTTTAGTATGTATTATTTGAAAGGATTTTTATATCGTTTTAAATCGGAAGTTGTGTAGATAATAATTTAACCCAAATAACAATATGGCATTAGGCTACATATGTGCAAAAATAACTGATGCCGATGTTTATGTATTTCATATGATTTTCGACTTACCTTAAAGGCAAATAGTCGATCTTGCTGGAAATAAAGATCTTCGTAAGAGATGGGCACTGTGGTTAATTTGATCTCCTCCGCAAACAAAGAAACTCGTCACGAGCAAAAACACCGGCAACTCAGCCTCTGACCACTCAACTGAAGTAACGTTTTAACGATTAGGTTAACACCCGTTGTATGTTCTGTTAATGCTCTCCATTGTTTTTATCCTGTCGGTTTTCTTCCCATCAACATTCAATACGAGTGGCCACAATTCTGGATGTAAACATTGACCAGCTGACTGACTGACGTCACACAAACAGAAAATGTGAGCTACAGACTTATTTGAAGTCATGTGTATTAATCTCAGTGAGTCGATGTAGATTCAGTCGATTTAAACGTTAAAATAACTCGCCACAGACGTAGATAAAAATTATTAACAATGAGAGATTACCTTTGATGAAAAAAGTACAAGAAAAAGTTTATAGGAAGACAAAGGCCCGTAGATTTTCTAAAATCGCAATAGCTAGTCTCTTGAAGTTATGTGTTGGGCACAAATGCAGTGAAAAATAATAACAGTAATAGGTAACTTCCATTTTGCAACCAGCAGATGTCAGCTAAATCCTGAGAAAGTGTATCATAATTACCATTATTACAAAAGTTTCAATCAAGTTTTTTAATAGCAACTTAATAACAGGTGTATAAAAATTAACGTATAGTGACACAGTTTAGGTGATAGAATTCGTTTTATTTTATCACCAACAGACGGGCAAAGTCTATCCATATGCAGCGATCACTAACACGGATACATTTACAAAATAAATATCGCAACTAGATCTCCATTCAATTTTTACTTAAATATTAAATAAATAATAAATACATCATACTGTATCTGTTCAACCCACTTCACTGTGGAGGGTGTCAAAATACTTTTATGGAAAACAAAACTCATTAAATAAATGAGAATATTAGAAAATAATATAAAAAATTGATAGAAAATATTTGCACTTAAAAAAGAGATTAAAAATCCCTGTCTTTAAAATAAATAGGAAGGTTATAAAACACTTGCTGTGGATATTTTAAAATATTGCCACCTTTCTCAACACAGAGGGTAACTATTCTCCTTATATTGACTGTTAAAAAGCTGCTTATAGAATTTAGTTGTGTAAAATAAATATGTTATTAAATAGACACTGATGCATAAATTAACAAAATAAACACCAAGACATGAATAAATAATAACTTAAATTTACATATCAAGGAACAAATTTAAATAGTAATAATTATAATAACAATATGATAATGAACTACAAACTATTTGGAAGTGCAATATCTATGTTTTCAAATACTATGACCATTTCTAAATGGGACTGGAACAAATTTTCACCAAATGTGAGACGACATTATCACACAGGATACAAACAATAGCAATGCTGCATTCTAACCAAGGTTCATAAAGGGGGTGTCAGGAATTCTGAAAGTACCTTCAGCAGACATTGAATGTCAAACACTCACACACACACACACGCGCGCGCATCAGTCTCACAGCTTGTTCATGTGTTCATGACAACCTCTATTCGCTGAGAAGAGTAAGAAAGGCAGATTGGGACAGGTGTGAACTGTTCACTAATAAGACTTGATCTCCAAAAATAAGACAAAGGTCTGTGCCCAGTATCATTTTGAAGGACTGTCCCAGTATCATACTGGATTATGTTGGGGCTTTTTTTTTCTCATCAAAATGCTAAAGCAGCAGGACTTCATTTTTTTTTTTTTTATTTGGTCCTTCTCTCCACTGGACCTCGCACTGGTCTTCATCTGTCACATACAAAACCTGAATGTCCTTTAACAGTACGTAAGTCTGTTGTACAGCCCACAGTGTCTAACGGTTGTCGCACTCTTTTCCACTGTCTGTTTGACATCCCCCCCACACCTTTTTTTAAACTTCTTCCTCTTGGTTTTTTGTTTGTTTGTTTGTTTTGTTTAGTTTTTTGCTGTATGCTTTTCTGTTTACACTTCGATGCCTTTCACGGCCTGGTTGATGGACTCCAACAGGGCCCGGTTTGCAGGGTTCTGATAGCACTCTTTGTTGGTGAACATTTGGGTCAGAGTGTCTACATAAGTATCAAAATTTTGCTCACTGATGGGTTCTTGCTGCAATGAACAAAAGTAGTAAAATTATAAACAAAGTTGTTGCCCACTTCTGTGCATGACAGGACATTAAATTACACTTGATAAAATGACCATGTTACTTAGTGAAGGGAAAAAAAAAAACACCCTGTATTTAACCATACTCAAATATGCTACAGACCACAAACGATGGAGTTCATATTCAGCAGGTAAGAGAAAAGTACAGGGCATCTCTCTTTTGTAGGTCATGTACTTGGCATTAGACATTGTATTGTACTGTAGTTAGCTAGTTTACTCACCATCTGTGGGAGTCGGACGTTGGCCAAGCTACGAATAAGTGCCTGGCTCAAGCCAGACAGCTCCAGGAACAGAGCCTCATTTTTCTCTTCAATTAGTTTATTTTCCTCCTCCATGCTCTTCAGATTCTTCTCCATTGATGAGATCTACAGAGGAGCACAGAACTATAGTCTGAGATTCAGAAAACATCTAAGCGTCAAATTTATACTTTTATGGTTTAAATTATGATTTCCGTCTCTTAATTCACTCATGCATGTTCAGGCAGCAGATACAGAATGTGCACTCTAGCATGTCATCACAGGTGAAGCTGAAGCACTCTGCTGAAGCATTCCACTGACCTGTGTGTGTAGGTTGGCCACGTCTGCCTCCATCTCAGAGTTGGACTCATTGAGATCACAGATCTCTTTGTTCAGTTGCTTTATGTCTTCATCATTATCAAGCACTGAGAGAAAAGAAAAGCACATGATAAACATTTGTGAGAGGCAACAGAAAAATCCCAAATTCCCAGCTATCTCCTCTTACCATCGCTTGCCCTGAATTTCTTGCTCACGTAATCATCTCCGGGGAACCTTGCTCTTTTCTTGTTAGCAGAAGCTCTAGGACAACCTGAGAGGCTGTGGACATACAGGACAAAAGGAGGTTAAAGACTGCACCATACTGTGGTTCCCTGAAACCCAGCCTTGGGACTGCTTAAATGACTCCATCTTCTTCTCCACTAATGAGATCTGGTTTTACATTTATATTAAAATTCAGGTTATGCGGCTACCCATCCTTACTGTACCACTAATCGTGATGAGCTCTGTTCAAGAAGTTCAGTTTCCCTGTTACAATTGCACATTATACTGAAATCATGATTCGGCCTACATTTGACTTTCAATATAACTCACCTAGAACTAGCTATATCTACCTCCAGTCTACCCTTTGACCACTGTAGGTTTGTTGAATGGACTGTTAGACCCTTTTCATCCTGGGCTGTACCTGCGGTGGGTGAGGAAGCTTCCATTGGCATGGCCCGAGCCGTCACACCCTGGGGTGGGGCAAGTGGGGCCTTCTGTCTTGAAGGACTTCCAGGAGAAGGGCGTGCCATTAAGCAGGCCCTCCTTCTGCCTGCGTGCGGCCAATGGACACCCGTATGCACTGCGGTGTGTGGCATACTTTCCACTGATATGACCCAGACTGTCGCAGCCAGGCACTGGGCACCTGAGTGAAGACAAGTGAGTTCAGTAAGACTATAACTAAAGCACATTAATGCAGTAATAAATATGAAGAGGATGCAGTAATAATGAAGTAATAAACATGAAGATGCAGTATTAATGAAGTAATAAAGATGAAGAAGATGCAGTAATAATGAAGTAATAAACATGAAGCTGCAGTATTAATGAAGTAATAAAGATGAAGAAGATGCAGTATTAATGAAGTAATAAAGATGAAGAAGATGCCATATTAATGAAGTAATAAAGATGAAGAAGATGCAGTAATAATGAAGTAATAAACATGAAGCTGCAGTATTAATGAAGT
>JAOXYF010000023.1:2946494-2956628 GCA_028565775.1 Sternarchorhynchus goeldii
AATAAAGATGAAGAAGATGCAGTATTAATGCAGTAATAAATATGAAGAGGATGCAGTAATAATGAAGTAATAAACATGAAGATGTAGTATTAATAAAGTAATAAACATGAAGAAGATGCCATATTAATGAAGTAATAAACATGAAGATGCAGTATTAATGAAGTAATAAACATGAAGAAAATGCAGTATTAATGAAGTAATAAAGATGAAAAAGATGCAGTAATAATGAAGTAATAAGGATGAAGAAGATGCAGTATTAATGAAGTAATAAAGATGAAAAAGATGCAGTAATAATGAAATAATAAAGATGAAGAAGAGTGCCAAAGTCAAATGAAAACCCTGTTCAACAGTGAGACTGAAAGCTAGGCATTTATTTGAAAAACATACTTGATCAGCTCTGAATCTTCCTTGTCATCCTTGGTGGGCGTTGTTTTCACTCCCCCCTTCTTGGCACGAGGGCAACCAGACAAACTGCCCACAACAGGGAAAGTACCATTGCATAAGTCAGAATTTTGTCATGAATGACTTTTAGTGGAATGGCACTTGTAAGCTAAGGATTATAGTTTGGAAGGTTACAAGTTTATAATAGCAAATACTAATGTAGAAGATTACATTCCTTCTTATGTTGTGTGATCTGACACCAGCCACAGTATACGTCTGTCTTGTAGAGGCTATGTCTGTTTCCGTTTAACAACAGAATATTGTTCTTATAAGAGGTTATAAGACTGGTATACCTTCGATGGGAGGCGTAGTTTCCAGTGATGTGTCCTGATCCATCACATCCTGGCGTGGGACATCTAGAGACAAGAGACACAGGTCAGAAAAATCATAACACTCCCTTAACAGAGACATAGCTGTTAATGTAACATGTAACTAAACATGTAACATGTTTACATAACATGTAACATGTTTACGTTGCTTAATTTTCCTGTGTTCTCGCCTTAGCTTACTATGGCTTTTCTTGAGCTACCAGTTTATAGTCCAGTTTTGTATGAAATAAAGATGGTCTGATACTTCTCTGATACTCTTAATTTAAACAGTGACCAGAATAACAAAATGACAACAGCTATGAGCCAGAATATCCAACTGTTACAAGGTTTTAAGGTCCCTGTATATGGAAAAGAAACCCCAGTATTCTAATAAAGTACTGTGCAGAGTGCAGTTATTGTTATTTTTAGTTTGAATCAACAGCAGAATTCAGTAGTAAGAGCAATTTCTAGTGTGGTTGAGGATTGAAGCCAGTGTGGGAATGACTGATTAGAGGGAAAATTAGCACACAGACATACTTGAGTTCACCAGTGTGGGCAGCCATGAGGGTCCGAAGACTTTTATCAGCAAGAGGACACCCAGAGAGACTGGAAGAAGGAGGCGGAGCAGAAGAAGAGAGAACAGTGACAGGAGAAATTTGAGCGCAAGGCAGAAGAGGAAGATATCTCTCACCAGGCTGCTCCTGCATGTTCAGTATGATTCTGTGGGTGCGTGTTTGCTTCTATTGACTGCTTTGGATAAGAATATTGAAAGAGCGTGTGGACTGACGTAGCATGCTTGAAAGTGAATTGAACTTGTGCTAGTGTTATTTATAGTGTTAGTGAAGTAGTCGACAACAGGATTAATAATCGCGGTGCATGTTAAATGCTTCTGACAAGTGTCAGCTGTTTGTGGTGCAGACCTAGTGCTGATGCTCAAATGCACCACATGCTTAGTGCTGCAGAGAGCAGAGATGGAAAAGCTTTAACACAGGATTGGGTGGGGGAAAAAGGCACCTATTAAAAAGACAATAGGTGTAGGATCAGTAGGGAGTTTGAGTTACAGTGTGTTATACCTGCGGTGAGACGCATAGTTTCCTGTTATGTGACCACTGCCATCACATCCTGGAGTGGGACATCTGGACAGAGTGGAGGACAGTGTTATGGTTTAGCAGAAGGTGTTAATTATTGTGGGATTAACTTTCCTGTGAACCCCAAATGATTTCTACTTTGCTGACTGTAAAGAGAAATGCTCACAGCAGGAGTTCTTTCTTGGTGTCCTTGCATGGGAGTTTGACCTTGAAGCTGGAAGTGGTGACCTCACCAGGGTACTTTCTGTCCTCCAGATTTTCTTGTGAGACATCATCATCCTCCCCTTCAGAGGAAGCATAAGACTGTGTGGTGTAATCCACCTGTAAACCATGAAACAAGACAGTGAGGAAAATCAGCTAATAATAACCCTTGTTCAGAAGGTTTCATATTTATATTTACATTCACATTCACATTTGAATGTTTAATGAAGCATTATAAGGTGTCTAACCACCACCTGAAAAAAGCAATGGAGGGCAAGAGTGAGTCCTACACTCATAATATATACACTATAACTTATGCATGTAGTATTAGTAAAGATAGCTGAAAAATACTAACCTCTTCAGGCTCCTCCTCTTTTTGTCGGCTTGTCTTGGTATAGTCAAGAGGCCCCTCCCACTCCTCTACTTTGTAGGCATGACTAGAGTGAGGCGAGGTGACACCATGCTGTTGTGAAGAAGATGAAGATGAGGAAGAGGGGTCAGGGGACCTCACACCCTCCCTCTTTGGTTTTTTCATGCTGAGGTCCAGTGTGCCATTCTCATCAACCTCGATATCTGTGTCCTAAAGATAATGAGAATTAAACAAGAAAGAGCCCTTATAGAAATGCATATAGAAACTTATGTTGAGTCTGGAGGGATTAATGCCTACTCCAGTTAACTGACACTATATCTGGAGTTGTTTTAAGACCTGGTTGTAGGCCTGGTTGGAGAACACACCTTGGTGGTCTGGTCCTGATGCTTGGTGCTGAGGTTCTCAGGCCTCTCCCAGCAGCGTGTGGACAGATTGAGGATGGCGGTGGCTGCCATGTGAGCAGCCTCAGCATCATGGGAGTAGTCATACCCACTGGACGTGGACGAGGAGCTGCTCTTGGCATAGCCTCCAGATAGGCTCTGGCTTGGGGAGGAAGCTTTGGGGAATGGTTTTGCTGTTAATCAAGACAACAATATGTGTACACATAAATCTAGTCATTTATCTAAGAGAGTCCACTGCTAAAGTGGCTTCACTCTACTGAGTCTAAATATCTGACAAGCAGATATAGATGTAGAGCCAACTCACATTTGAAGGCTTTTGGTGAGGTTTCGCTGGTGGGCATCTTTGGGGCGAGCATGCGCTTGCCAAACACCTGCACGTCAAAGCTTGCATAGTCAAAGGACACCTTGGAGTACTTCTCCAGCTCCTTAGCCAGGTTGGCTCGAGGGGTGGCAGGCACCACATTAGGCCTGTAGCTACCGTACTGAGGAATCTCCAACTGTTTGACAAAACACATGGGCCTAAAAAAGAGAAAAAGGTTAGCCTCTGGGTGAGTTTTAAAAATGTTATGTGTTTATTCCACAAGAAGTTATCCTCAATTGAATTACATTTTAATTTAAATCTAACAATCTTTTAAATCTTACTTGAAATCACTTTAGCATGATTGTTTTTCAGATGGTGTACTGAGGAGATCTGTGTGAAGCAGACAGCTTACCTGAGTACTCGGTCTGAATTTGAGCCTCCAACTGACTGCTCACTGACTGAAGCCTGGGCCTGAGATGGCTTCTCATAGTTCTTTGTGTGTTTCCCTGCAGCAGCGATTGGGCAGCCAGATAAACTGAATAGAAAAAAATTAACACACAGTGTAAAGAATACTGTTTATCAGAGAGAAAAACGGCAATAAAAACTATGACAGAGGATCGGCCAATGAAAACTAAGGCAGAAGATCAGTACCTGCGATGTGTGTTGCGGTTGCTGTTGACATGACCTTGACCGTTACACCCAGGTGTTGGGCATTTCAGCACATTCTCATGCATGGCCAAGACTAAATTTTAAAAAGAGTGTCAGAGACAGCATGAAGAATGAAATAAATATTTTATATATAAGGTGAAGAGATTCTCAAGTCATTTCTCACTTTCAGGTGGGACCCTGTCCTTGTGTGGGCACCCAGAAAGGCTCCGGTGGTGAGGGTACAGCCCAGTCACATGACCTGTCCCATCACACCCTGGTGTGGGACACTTCACTTCTTTCTTTTCTGATCTGGAACCTTCTGTTATGAAGGGGGAGATGGGTGGAAACACATCAAGACTTAAAAAATGTATCCAGTTACATTTCAAGTGTATGACCACAGCCATTCATTCATTCATTCATTCACAGCCAATGTAGTAATAGTGACATGTAGGGACTGGGTTAAGAGCACAGTGTGTGTTCACGTTACCTTTACCATAGTATCCCCTGCGCAGTGTGTCTTTGCTGCCTTTCTCATCTGGGCTGTGGTAGCTATGCTGCTCCGGAGAACGGCTCTCCTCTGAGCTGCGTGCTGTCTGCTCTGCCTTCAGGGCAATGGCCTGCTCCAGCAGGCCCAGGTTCCCCCGCGTCATGTCATATGTCTCAGACTCATCCGTCACTTCCGACTTGTGAGACATGCTGTCTACTTCCTCTTCTTCCTCTTCCGCGTCATCGTCGCCCTCGTCCTCTTCCTCATCTTCCTCTTCAGAATGTAGCTCTATGACCACCGTGGGTGAGGCTTTGCTGGGTGCTTCCTCTCTCTCCTCTTCTTCGTCTTCTTCGTCCTCATCCTCATCTTCTTCTTCCTCCTCAGTTAAGGGAGTGTCTGCCTTTTCACTGTTAGTTATCATGGTGTCTGGTTCTAATACCTGAACTGGGGAGTCAGTAGCCAAGGCATTAGGGGAATGTACAGAGTCCTCATGGGCCTGCTCTTCTTCCTCCTCTTCTTCATCAATCTCGTCCTCCTGATCGTTTGCTTTTTCCTTGGTTTCTTTGGCCTGGACTTTGTTGAAGTCTCCACTGAAGTATTGATGGTCTGAATTGTTCTTCTGGCTTGAGCATTGCGTCTCATCCTCCTCATCCTGGTCTTCATCTTCCTCTACATCTTCTTCAGCTATCTGCACAGGCTCATCGCTAGCTTTTAGTTGCTGAGTCATTCTCTCTTCTTCTGTCATATCTTCTCCTACTTCTGCCTCCTCATCTTCCCCAGCTTGGATCTCAGCAGCAACTTGAAGCCCCTCCTCACTCTCTGTCTCCACGGTGACTTGCTGGATAGGGGGGGTTTCAGTCTCCACCTGTTCTTTTTCAGTTTCCTCCTCAGGTGCTGAAGTAGGAATGTCTTCAACCACTACATTTTTATCTTCAGTTTCTTCTTGCGAACATTCCTCTGAGGAATCAATACATATAAGCTCACAAATACAGGGAGACTGACAGTCACATGTTCATAGCAAGGAACTGAACTGTGAGGTAAAAACCCATACCTGATTTATGTTCCTTCTTCTTGGGCTCCTCTTCTTTCTCTGCTGTGTCTTCATCAGACTCTGTGGCTTCGTCCTTTGGTTCAGTCTCACTGTTTGTGTCACTGTCTGCATTGAATCCATCATCCATTGCTAGTTTCAGGGGATTGGGCTTTTTCTTAGAGGCTGACTGGTTCTCTTCTGCCTCCTGGAGTTTCCTTTTCTTGGCCAATGGGCAACCCAATGCGCTGTTGAAATGAAAAGGGAACAAACTCAAAGAGGAAAAAACTCAAAAGCTTTCTGGTGCCTTTACTGGTACATGAACAATATTTATCGGTTTTAATTGACACTGTGGAAGAAGGCCTAACTGTCTGGCCTATTTTACCTTCTGTGTCGAGCATATTTTCCACTGACATGACCCAGGCCATCACATCCAGGAGTGGGACAACTAGAAATACAGAAAAATAGAAGTTCAATTCATTTACTCATTTGTTTTTACTCATTTAATAATTGTGTGGTTTTGCTAATATTTGATATAGGTTTTAGGCTATTTATTATTTGTTCAGTGTACAGTAACATGAAAGCTATAAATGATAAAAATCAGACCTGTATTCTTGTCCCACAAGCTCAAGCGGAACTGAGACAGAGAAAGAATTAGAAGGTTTCTTTATATTTTACCTTCAGTAAAAAAAACATCACCAATATAGCTACATCACAAAAATCTCTGCTTGTGGATCCTTGGAAAGTACACAGCTGAACAGAGATTTGTCATATAAAAATAGCAACTAGCAGATCTCGCATAAATAGGTCAGACGGAGTAGACAGGATGTGTATTTGGTTTATCCACACCGAGCTGCACATGGTGAAGTGTTCTCACCTCTAATGCCTTTTGAACGTGTGCGTGTCCGCTTCTCATCTGTCTCTTGGCTCATCTAAACAGTACACATACTCAATGTTTACATAGTTATACATACATACATACTCAGCTATTATACTGAAGTTGGTGTCTCCTTTTCTCTCATTTTGTCTTTCTATCTTTTTGTCCTTTGTGTAGTACTAAAATGATGATTTATTTTTTGTTTAAAAAACTGCTTCATCTGAACCTAAATGTCAAAGCATGATTTTAATTCCATCCTAGTCCATGACAATAATACATCTAATGGATCTTGGGTCTTAGTAGAGTATGATGTTACCGGAACCTTATATCCTTTAAACTCTTTGATACTGCAAAATCAATAACAGACTTCCAGGCAGTTCTTTTGACATGCAAACCATGACCTGCTGAGAGGATTCAGAGGAGGTGTGTGAGAAAATGAAAGAAAAAGTACTTAGGGAGAGTAAAAGCAGCATAGATTTGAAATAGATAGAGAGAACCATGCAGAAGCTTTGGGGGGGGGGATGGAATTGCAATGAGGCTGTAGCACTTTATATGAAGGGAGTAATAAAAATACCTCAAGGTTGTTCACTGTATGATAGCTCTCATGGTGAAATATAGAAAAGAGCTACACTTGAAATAAAACTATTCCATATCCGGAAACACTCTCCCCCTTCCACACACACACACACACACACACACACACACACACACACACAGAGCAAGGCAAAGCACAGCCAGTTTATTTGTATAGCACTTGTCATACACAATGCTAATTCAGTGGAGCTCCTATATCTCACTTTGATTCTCCTTCTCCTCTTGTTCTCCCAGCTGCTGACTCTGTCCCCTCTTGTCCACCTCTGGCTCAGCAGCTGCCCATGAAACTCATTTTCTGTTGCAGGAGAGGGACAAAGGAAAAACAGCCCAAAGTCCTTAGAAGAACATAGAAGCATAGCAGAACCAAGTAATCTCAACATATCACATTGCGAAGGTAACATTTCTGCAACATTTAATTGTAGGTGCACAGGTTTAATGTAAGCAGTACTGTTTATCTAGTATAATATTTGATATGTTACAAAATGAATATATTAACTGTCACTATCACAGCAACAGCAAAACTTCGTTGAGATCATCAAAAGTAATCAAAAACAATGGGAAATATTTTTTTTGTATGAATATGTCATTGATCTGTGGGTAAGTATTAGACAGTTCTCTGGGGAAAGAAACACGGAAGTTCTTTATAGAGCTTTTAAATAGTACATCATCATGTGTCAGTGTCTGCGTGCCTTCGTAGCTCTGGTGTCGATTATATGTTCTGAATGAACAGGGATGCGACCGCGACCCAGCTGTTTCGTTCGGCCATTATTACATGTCTTCTGATTACGTTTCAAGTGGCACCTGGTGCACCGACAGTTTACGCTCACGTCTCAGGCGTGGAGGGGGGTTCCCCAGAGAAACGTGGCAAATACAGTGCAAAACAGCACAAACAAAATGCACAACGTCGGTTTTTGTCAGGTGGAAACCTTTTGTGTGGTAGTTTTGGTAATCACTGAATAGTTTGATACATTTAAATGCAGTGTAGTATAAGGGGAAGGGGCAATAACTGCAAAAATACTTCATGTGATTGAATTACATTTGTAAATTCCAAAATCCTTATAGTTAACATTGATAAACCATCTTGCAGTTGCTTGATGAAAATAACAATAAAAACAAACATTGTGTTTGTCCTAAAATAGTGTTATTCATAACAGGGAACACGCCGTTCACCTGTAATAAGTTTGATAAGGATTCTTAATTCGATATTTTTCTGCACCAGCTCGGTCGTGATCTCTAATTGTGCTGTAAAATACTTTGTTGTATTTTAGATATTGTAGCCTTTCTTTTATCTCACGATCCCTTGACTTAGAATAAGAGCAATATGATGCTGCGCGTAACCTCTATTCCCTAGAACACCACGCCTTCAAATGACTTCAATCAGTCGATCCGCAAAACCCCCTCCATTACTAGACTATAGCGCCCATCGTAAAGGAAATCTCCACTTCATGATACCCACTTTATGCACAACACACTGAGGACGTATAACATATGGCGCAAGATATGATTCCGTGATGTCGGCTATCAACATTCTGTTAAGAAAAACGGCCTTTATTTAGTTAAGAAACAAGCGCGCTTGACGCTGTAGACTTGAACGAAAATCAAGACGCCACATCTGGAACGCTTAAAATGCCAATCCATACCATAACACCAAAAAAGGTATATATATATATATATATATCATATATATATATGATTATTAACCACAAAAACATAAGATTAGCCTACAAATAAAAAAGAAACAATACTACTGCACGTACTCTCCAGTAAGCGTCTGGTGAATCATTTTGTTTCTATTCCTGGAAAATTAGGCTATGTGCACAACGTTAAACTACAACTCACAGCGCTCAGATGGTTTAGCTGTTAATCTTTTAACACCAGTATACACATTCTGGGACGTGTATTACAAAATACAGGTGTATTAAAAATCATGGCCTTAAATTACGCCGAGCGAAAACTTCCACTAATTCTGTTGTCAGTAGTGTTTGAGTTGCATATTAAACTTCCACTATGAAGTAGGCTAGCCTACGTCATGGACGCATTCGTTTAGAGATAGCGTACGGTAGTCCAGGCCTATCTCTTCGAAACTAGCACACAGAAAACGACCATACATTTACAGAAATAGCTATACACATACAAACGGGTTGCACGGCTAGTTCAATCGTAGATACGTATATAAAGTTGATGAGCTGTTTAAACAAAGCAACGATATGCTACTGTAGGCTAGTGGTTACTGGAAAATGTATTCTTTATTTAGCCAATAAACTAATTACACCTACTCAACCCCATCCACCCCAAAAACATAAAAGATAAAATCAGGAAGAACGAAGGCAAGTCGAAACACGCTTCGATAAAATATTAAGAATACGGCGACCATTGACGACAATAATCGAGTACAATGGATATTCCGACTGGTTAAACGATATAAAATGTTAGCACAAACTATTTTGGACACTGTACTATTAACAACCAAAATACGCTGTAAAAGCTAGGTAGGAAAATACCGTAAGCTTTGTACCCCCACCGACGACGTATTTTCGGAGAGATGCAAGCGGCCTCTTGCTCTTCGTAGCTGTAACTTCAGCACTGTTCCCTTCCCCTTTAGATAAAGCCTTTTGCTGACCGTTAGAAACCTTAAATAATCCGACCAGGACTATTCGGAAACGTCTTCATGTTAGGAGCCCGGTCGTGTATATTAATTTGACGTTTGAATGTCACCACGTACTCTTCAAAATATTTCTACATAATGTTCGTCGGCGAGAATAATATTAACTTACCTTTCGCTCACAGGCCCATTGTTCACCCCTCCTCTACCCTATGCTGTGACATCATCATAGTAAAATGTACAATACAAGAAGGGATGGGCCTCCAGCAGACCCCCTCCTTCACACAAACGTCCCTCAAAATTCTAATTCATCTCAACTTAAACAAAATTGTAAAAAAAAAGGATAAACATAAATTGCATACTCTGGTCTACTGGCCGGTGACGAAAATAATCCATCAGCCATGTTAAACACCATACACATTCTATGCTATCTGAAGTCATGTTAGCCGCTTAGCCGTGTGCCATGTTCAAGGTTCAGCACTCTAGACAGCGCTTTAACTCGTTTCAGTACCATGGACAGGAACATTACCGTGGCTGCCTCCTCGGAAGCAAAAGCGTTAGCCTGCGTTCGAGACCGTGCTTTGACGCTTTTCCGCGAGGTAAATACGCGAATACCACGACGTTTAAACCAAACTTAAACAAAACGATTGGATTCCACAGAACAACTTATTGTTATTTTCTGTGAACATCCAAAGCATATGCCGTTTTAGTTAAATATAAAATGTTATTAAATATCTTAGGTTACCTTTATAGTCGTCAGTAGCTTTCTGCATTCCATCTCGAGTGAAT
>JAOXYF010000023.1:2958824-2996838 GCA_028565775.1 Sternarchorhynchus goeldii
CTAGATAAATAAAGTTCTAGTATATATAAAGTTCTAGATTATAAGTGTATATGCAATGGATAATGCACATATTCACACATATATATATATATATAGATAGATAGATACATGCATACATATATGTATGTGTGTGAACTTGTGTCCTCTCTCTCTCTCTCCACATATACACATACATATATATATAAGCATTTATTTATTATATATATATATAAGCATTTATTTTATCTGTATACACACATACACATTCAGGTAAATGCAAAATGCAACTCTTGTCATTATATACAAATATTGTATGTTTGTGTGTGTGTATATTTGTGTATAACAAAGGACTAGTGTAGATATGCAGGAGGAGTTTTAGGCGTTGAAACAAAACAGATAATCAAAAGAGGCTGATAATTAAGACCTGGGAGAATGTTTCTTGGTTTCCATTATATTAGACATTGCATCAAAAGGCCTCTCTATTAATCCGTTAATCAACAAATCAATCAGCCAATCACACATTCAATGAGACATTCAAACAGCATCACTGGATACATCACTTTATTTTCCCTGCAGTCTTGATCTGTGCTCTCTCTTTCTCTCCTTTCCTCCCTCCATCCCTCTGTCCTTTAGGCCAGTGCAGAGGCATATGTGCTAAGGTATTGCCTTAGCCCATGGAAGCCCCAGTCCATGCACTGAAGTCTGAGCTCCACATGACAGATGGCCCTACTGATAATGATGCTGGGGTACCCCCCCCTTCCTGCTGTTGCCATAGCGAGGAGGGGGACTGAAGGATGTATGGAAGGAGCCAGGGGGCGCTTATTAAGGCGTCCGCACTTGGTGGACACCAGGCTTGTGGAAATGGTAAAGGCTTTCAGAGAGTGTTTTAAAAAGATTTTTGGAGATGAGAGTGAGAAGGCGTGGGGCTACAACCCTGCTGCTGCCATTCCTTTGTTTCTACACATGTAGCTGCAGATATAAACAGTTAGCGACTTGCAATTTTATTAATTATGCCTAAATCAAATTTATACCTGAGTAATTTTATTCATGTTTTAGAGAAATATGAAACCCTGGTATATTTTCAGACAGGCATCTGTGTATTTAGTTTCTGATGGCTTACAATTTCCTTTCATGCTTCAAAAATAACAGTTGTATAAACTGTTTAAGGTTCTACATATAATACACAAATGAACTTTCAATAACTTTTTGGTTAATGTGTTTCTTTGGTGTGAGATAAGATGGCATCTGAACCCTACAGAAATGTGCAGTTGTACCACTCAAAAGCCCAGACTACAGGAAGAGGACAGGCCCAAACCTGAACTCCACTTTCTCTCTCACCCTCTCTGTCTGCCTATTTCTCTCTCTCTCTTCTCCCTTCCTCTCTCTCTCTCTCATACACACAGCGCCCCATAGCTCCATTACAATAACAAAGGCTGCCCACACTTTGGGGCGGAGCTAAGAGGCCGATTTCCAGGGCGCTGTGAGAGGCTCCCTTAATGAGCTGTGTGTGTGTGTGTGTGTGTGTGTGTGTGTGTGTGTGTGTGTGTGTGAAAAAGCACTTCTTGGCACAGCTGTCACCCTGGAGGGTGATATCAGGCAATTGCAGCTAGTCTCTTTTTAAGAGAACTGTGAGAAAATACTGGGGGAGGGGAGGAGAAAAGGAAAAGTTAAAGTTTTGTCTTAATAGTTCTAGATTATAAGTGTATATGCAATGGATAATGCACATATTCACATATACTATATAGAATTAAATCTACTTCTTGTATATTTTTGGCATTTTTGTACCAATAGCAAATAAACACAAAATGTGAAATACTATGTCACAAAGAACTCTCCTAAGTTTGTCAGTTGTTCATTTTGAAGAGTAAAATGCAAAAATTCAAATTATGATAAACCCCAAATGTTATTGACTGCAAAAAGAAAATACAGCAGTAAATATCTATTTATGGCTCAGTATTTCAAATTGAAGCATTTTGAATGTGCAGTGAAACTTTACATGAGCAAAAGTAACAGATGTCTTTTTTTGGAAGACAGCTCAGCACATTAACACAATTGGGGACAGTGACATTTTGATTACTCTTGGAAGACCAAACAACACTCCATATGAACTTGCAGAATCTAAAAAAAGAAAAGAAAAAAAACTTTCTAGACTAGTGCCATGCCAAGAAAATGGCCATAATTTCAGTGATAAGCCCTTTGAGCTGCTAAGCTCTGGGAAAAGCAGCTTAGCAGATGTCCTAAAGTACAGGTTTTCTTGTCTCAGTGAGAGAATAAGACAAAAGTGGCTGAAGAAGTAGGGGACAAGCTCCTTTCAGTCGTCCCGGCCCCTCCTGCCTGCTCTCTTTCCACAAGACAATCTCCCTTCATCTCGTGCCTCTCCTCCACCTGCTCCTGCATCCCCCAGCCTTCTCCATTAATTAAACACGCTCACTTTCTGGACAGAAGTCAAGGCTTGATTAGTCAATTTACCCCCTAGTATGATGAATAACTTCAACAACCCCCCCCCCCCAACACCCATGCCTCTCTGCACTTGCCCCCATCTGCAGCAAGTCTTGGTTTTGCAATTATGTAATATGGCGTTGCCAGCCCCTTTAAATTTAATGATCCTAAACGTGTTAATGGTCTTTTGAGAGGGCGAGGGCACTCGGTGACGTACTCTAAATGTCCCCTCCCCCAATCTCTCTCCAAAATATCCATGGTTACTGAGATGGCACCTGTGCCTTCCCAGTGTGGAGAATAAGGTCACCATCATGCTATGGACTATGGCTTGAAATTATGGGCTAGTCAGCAAGTCTTGCTTTGCCTCATTGCAGTTCCCTTCCCCCACTCCATTCAGGCCCATAGTCAGATTGGCCAGGCATCTGTATGCAAATTGTCTTAGATCTTAGTGGTATAGAAACTATATCCATCAAAATGTATAAGGACCTAACTCACTGCTGCTACAAAGAGTAAGTTGGAGAGATATTGTGGGCATCAACCACAGACTTGTTCATACTTTCATTCATACTTTATAATCAGTCACCATCTGCAACATTTCATTAAATCGTTATTCTAAGAAAAAAGTAACAACACAAAAGAGCACTTACAGGGTCTAATGGGTCCTGCAATAACCAGCGCACAGCTTTAAAAAATTACTGGCAGATCTGACCATTAAAACCTAGCAAGGCTTTGGTAATTAACTTTTAAATGTTTTTATTAATTATGTGTTAAAGGAGTTTCGTTTGCTTGTCTCTCCTACAATCTAATTGTACATTGATAAATGTACTGCATTTATGTTTTACATTGATAAGAACATCTGAGTGAGCACAAGGGTCAGATATGAGTCCTGTCCTTTTCCTCTTCCGGGTCCTGTTATGGAGCACAGAGTGGCAGCGTCATGCTACTAGAACCATGATGCCCAAAGCTCGACTCCTGACCTCAGGAGGTATGCAGTACACAGACTTCATGACCCCGGTGACCTCTTGCTTTCTGCTTCCACAGGAGCAGGTGCTGGTGAAGGGACAACCCCTGAGGGAGATCAAGGCACTGTCATTTGGTATTCTTTAAGGTCAACTCCTATCTTCCAGTTTTTCTATCACACACGTGCCACTTTCCCAAGAGACTGAAATAAAAAATGAAAAATGCAGTAAAATGCAGTTAAATAATCAACATTACTTAACAGTGAATTCAGGAGTGCAATGCAGTTTTGTTATACACATTCACAAATCAACATTATATGGCACGGGTATAAAAGGCTCTGATGGTGTTTCTTAGTGAACAGCAGGACTTATGGTTTATAAAAACATTGTTCTCTAAAACTCAGTAACCTCAGATCTAGTCCTATAGCAGCCCCCTACCATATTTCCCAATGGGGGGATTTAGGTTAATTTGCATGTTGTTGAAGCTACATACAGATATCTAACAGGAAGGCTTCCCTTTACAGTAGGCTTTTTTATTTTAATGAAACTGTGTCCTCACATGCAGGCAACTTCACATACACTGACACACATTTACGCACTCGTGTAAGCTGGACGGACGAGATAAGAGCATAGCAGCTGAAATCTGGCTCTTCTCTCTCCGGGCAGCGCAGCAAGTGAGAGGTGGCGAGCGACAGGAGAGACCACCCGAGGTAAACTCATTAAGGAGCCCATAAAAACCTTCTGTTGGGATGGCAGGACTCTTAGAGATACTCCACCAACAATGCAGACAACAACAGGAGCGGCAAAAGGAGATACCCACAAACAAAAGAGGCCCTATAATTAGCAGAGTGCTGGCCTGTCACATATGCTCCTGGAGCAGAGCGTGAGGAACAAGAAAGAGAAAAATGAGGCAGAAAAGAGACACTGCCCTGGGCACATAGACAGCAGGGCCACTCAATGACTGCTATACCATAAAGACACAGCACAAAGGAGCACAGAGGCTCCACCATGGAGTTTAGATAAGAACTTCAGTGGCATGGGGCCTGAGTTAATGTATAGCCTGGATGTGCAGTGACAAATCAGACTTCATTTTAAAATCACAATGCCTTATGAAATACATCAAGAAAAAAAATTTATAATGTATAAGAATGCAGAGTAATGCAAGATATAAGGGTAAAGTACTAATGGACTTTGCTTGGTAACTTTTGATAGTGTATTTCAATCCAGTTTTTCCATTCAAGTCTCTCTCTCTCTCTCATGCTAGTCTCATTCCTATTCCAGCTTCTCTCCCTATCTAGTCTCTCTCTCGTGCCAGTCTCTCTCAGTGTTTCTAGTGTTTCCATTCCTTTTCCCAGAAGGAAATAACAGAGCAATGGCAGACATCTTGCATTTAAAATCACTCACATTTAGGATTTTTTAACTCACTGAACACTTAATTAATATGTAACTTAAAATGACTACAATTGATATTTTGACTGGCATAAAAACATCTATTAAGCTAACCACAGCAATACCTAGTAGATATTTTAGATGCCTCTGCTCTATTAAATATGGATTAGCAAACTCCACCTTGTCACTTGCAGTGTACTGTGCACTGTTATTTCTAAGTCTATATCCAGAATAAACTGCACTCTTTTTTCTTTCCTTTCCTAACCCAGGTCAGCTCAATTCGGCTTGATAAACACCAGAAGGCTTGAAAGAGGAAGGTTAGAACCTTGTAAAAGTATACATTGGTCATCATTCTTTTGGAAACTTCTTACTCTATTCTGAAAAAGAATACATAAAATTAGTATGTCAGTATTCTGACATATTTCTGACATTGTAATTTTATTGAAAGTCCCCCTGGTCTTTTTTATGCCTATTGGAAATCTATAGGTTATGGTATTGATGAAGCATAGCACATGGTTCACATGGTTTATGACCTTGCTGAGCTAATCAAACAGGATTGACCCCCCTCACCTGACACATCTGTAACCTTTAAGTCAGAGTTTACGGAGATCATGAAGTCATACATGTCAGTGAAAAGAGAGATATGGCTCTGTCTCGACCTTGAGCCCATGATATTTCACATGAGCTGAGCCACACATCCGTAATGAGGAATGGTCAGTTTAATATTGTGACAGGTCAATATCACTCTATCCTGCTATTACAAAAATATCATAACAGCTACATGCTATATTTCAGAAAATTTGAAATATCATTTTATATACTAGAAGTGAGTTTAACTAGTGATCTTACCAGTGGGGCTCAAGTTTAATCACTAAAACATATCATGTTCTACTTATGAGAAACTCACATCATGTTTTACTTGTAATTTTTTTACATTTACTTTAATCTCCAGTGTCTTGGCTTTCATTTAGATCATGAACGCTTACCTTCAACACCCCCTGCTGGAGATATGCACAAAATAAATAACAGTTTACAACCAGAAAGAGAGGGAGGCAGGGAAGTAGAGAAAGGAAAGACAACACTCTAGACAATGTTGGTACGCTGTAGCAGTACAACTTCATGAATTTTTATGACACACAACACCAGTCACAACAAAACTTTCCGCACTTCCTGAATTAGACTCATTGCTTGACATGTATCTCCACTTCATATCAAACAACAACAGAAAAAAAAAACTTTACCTAGTTGATCTGCTTTTTATTTTGCACTTTGCCAAATCCTACAAAATGGGCTTTTAACCAAATAACACTCTACAATTGTGTGAACACTGGGAAGGAAAATGCACGATACATTAGTAGTGAACTGTCTAAATAACACTGGGCACTTTACCTTTACTTTGCTTCCCAAACTAAAATATGTAGAATTGTATGTAGAATAACAGCAAATTTACTGTTGACCACTGTTACACTTTGGTTATAATATTGGTTATAATATTGGTGAGGCAAAACAACCCCAAAATGAAAATACTGTCAGCTTCTCTATGAGCCTGAATCCTGTTTCCATAGGCAACAGGCTAAATGGTATTGTTTGTCCTTCAGTTTAAGGTGGGCACTGTTATTAGAGCACAGGCTGAGGATATTCGATGTTCATAACCATTCATTCTGCAATTACACAGCATAATATTTTCTTTCATCATGACAAATTAGTATGTTGATGCAACTTGCATTCATGTTATTTGTGAAGTAGAGACCTCAGTGTGAGTCAGTGATGGTTGTAAGATGTATTCAGGATGGAAACTGGAATAGTCCTCCTTGTTCAATATTATAGTAACATTTGCTTGGTGATTCTGTATTTTTTGTAAATTTTTAAGGGATGTTTGTGATTTGATATAAATACTTTTTTCACAACAACTAGTAATCACAGAAATGTTTTGAATAATTTGCTTGGTTAGATGGAATACCCTGTGGTGTTGGAACTGGGTTGTAACCTGGCAGTCAGTCTGCAGCTAAAGGGTGTTCAGTAAACCGTTCTTTAAATGTCACTTTGTTTTATTTATTTAATTATCTGAATGCTGATTTTCTGTCAGCATAATAATGAATCATATAATATAACTGAATCTCCCCTAGTAACTATGGTCATATGGAATGAACTTCTAAAGGTGTGACACTTCCCCCTTACTTCCATGCAGGCTCATTTTAATTCATAATAAAATGATCCAAATCAAAGAAAAAGAACACTCCTGCTCAGGCATGTTTTGCACAACATGTGTTGTTGCTCCCCAGGGCTTTGTTTATGACTTAACATCTGAAACTCATAATTTAAAATGACCTTGTAAAAAATACATTAATCTGTCAATTCCATCAGATTATTCAATTCCGCAAGGTCATTTAAGGAAGAATCTTACAACCACAAGGAACCTATTGTCTAAATTACAAAATTATGTTTTCACTTCTAAGGTAATTGAAAGCTCTATCAGAGATCCATAAATGACATTCTGAGAGTATTAATGATTTAATTTGTAGCCTTTGCATATTAGTAACAAATTTGTCATTGAATGGCTGTTGTAAAGGCCTTCAATGACAAATGTCAGCATGAAATTTACTCAATTACAGCATATTTAAGAGATATTTGCTACTTCCTTCTCCCATTATCTTTGCAAAATATTACAACGACAAAAAAGAAAATTAAAGCAGTCACATCATGACTGATTTTAGTAATGAACCTCAAATTAAGCTCTTTTTACAACTTGGGAATCTTGTATAAACACATTTGGAAAGAAATCCACAATTTACTTCATAATTTGCTTGTGTGTCTTATATATAAAAGCTGTGTGCATAACTGAGTACCAAAAATGTAATGTTCTTCATAATTAGATTCCAGGCAATGTCTGAAGTCAAATAATATTGGCTTTAGCATTTGAGAGAAACCTATCTAACATAAACGCTGGATTCATACATGTCTCCAAAAATAATCTCCAAAATTCTTTTCAGTCTTGGAAACACTGATACTGTGTATCATCAAAACATATTCCCTGAAAAAGAAATTGCCTGGAATCAGGACACATGTTCCATTCTGCTTGGTCTTGTAAACAGAGTCTTCTTTAGAGTTTAAAGAGTCTTTAAAGAGTCTTCTTTAAAGAGTCTTCTTTAATATATGAAACAAAATTCCAGAAACCATGAACTTGTTGTTCCTAACCTCTTGGTCACAACCTGATTTCATTTACTGCCGCAATTCAGTTGCTTTATCAGAAAGTAATTCAGACCAAAGGTACAAAGATGGTCAATGTTCCTTTTCAAAACTGTTCCATTAACTAACATTAGAGAACTTTATAATGTAAAGTACAATGACCTCAACTTTGAGATTCATAGCAATTCACAAGTCATTCTTCCTCTTTCAGTTTTGGATTAGTGTTTTGTCATACTCCCTAAGCCTTGCAGGTGATGCTGGGAGCATTTAATTGAGGCTTAAGGTCCTTCTAAGTCCCAAGTAAACTAATTAGGTTCCAGTTTTGTTACCAACCAATTATAGCTCTTACCTTCCACCCACATAAGGTAGTTCTCTCAAAGAATCAGCACAGTCACCTTCATGCTAGCCAAAGTGTGGTGCAACTCTCATTCAGTAGAGGGATCACAGGCCATCTTGTAAAGAAAGCTTCAGTCCTCTTTAGAAAGCTCTTCTTGATAGGAGTCGGAAGGAAAAAGCATGTCTCAGAAAGGGTGAGTGTTCTGAGAAGAGACGTGCTTATGGCAGTACAAGTAATTACTATAAGATCGTCAAAAATGCTTGACTGAACTCGTGGTAAGGTGGTAAGTCACAGATAATGGATGTTGTTCAGCTACATCTGTTTCTGCCGAGCTACAGTCATGCACAAAGAATTTTTTTTTTATATTGAGACTCCAAAACAGCATCTTTTCAGGGTGAAAAACACACTCTAATTTGTTCAGAATCTGTGTTTGGATGTTAATGTTTGGACCTTTAATGTTTGGATCAGTTGTCTGGAGTCTTATAAATAGTTACTAATCTTCCGAAATGTCTTTAGTACTTAATTCTCTTCTCCCAGCAAGACGCATGTTTTTGTCTGTAGCATTGTGCCACTGCTTTTTAGTGATGAAAGCTGTACTCATTCAGGAAGGGCTAAGGGCTCAGATGCACAACATCAGTTCCCTGTGAGAATAAGACTTTAGACCAGTAGTCCTGTTTTTCATCAGTTTCCAGAACACCTTCACTGTACTGAAGCTTTAGCTTGTTTTGTTTTTCAGTTTTAATGGCTTGTTTATCTGAAAAAGCAAGCAGAGGTGAAAGACAGCAGGCGATGAGAGGAAGAATGCTGCCTTCAGAGCATTGTAACCAGGAAAGTGTTATATATTTGTTCAAAATTCTGAGCAGATAATATCCTTAATACATTGCACATGATGGCAATCATAGAAGGTTTATATGGTAAATCCCTTAAGACGTGTTCCTACATTGCTAATTTATGTTCTGCTGAATCTGTTTGTAAAGTTGTAAAGTCTGCTTCCTGAATCTGTTTGTAAAGTTGTAAAGTCTGCTTCCTGAATCTGTTTGTAAAGTTGTTTAGTATTATAAGCCGGTTCCTGGCAAATGAGTATGTCCTTTCTGCCGGCCTGGACTCAAATTATGTTAAATTGTGCCTTTGACATCATATCCTGCATATTGCTCTTTGTTAGTCCCAGCACCCCTCCACACACAGCCTACTCTCATAATGCATAATACATTGAGTTTTTACTGTTTATCTTAAAGTAAAAAAAATATAGCATAAGTAATACTGTTAATATGTATTACTTTTAAAAACCAGGCTTACCTCACATCATTCTATTTCCTTTATGGTATAATAAAAAAAACATTGCATAAAATTCAATATACTTTCTCAGCTGTAACATGAACATGTTGCAACAGACCTTGCTTCAGTTTTTTAAGTTATTAAAAAGTCTCTTCTGCACCTCTTGGGCACAAGCAATTAATTACCTGCATAAGTCACTGAATCTAAAGAACCGTATTTAAACAAACAAACAAAACAGCATCATTATGTTTTGTAAGAAAGTGGGTGGAGTGAGAAAAAAAAACACAATACTACTTGGAGATCAAGGCTCTTTCTAGGTGTGTGACTGATCGATAAGAGTTCAACTACTGAATTTCCATATCTATTGTGTATGGAGTGAGCCTTGGGCTTTGGAAGCCTATTTTACTCTTAATTTTGAAAACAGTTGGATAACAAAAAGAAAGTGTTATGTGAATAGGCTTAGACCATTACATTAGGGGAATGTTTAATCTCATGGAAAATGGTGGATGGAATGTTGAGGAACTCTGATGTTTAATTATTTTCAATGTGTCTAACACTTGGTGGATGGAGATAAGATTCATGTTTCTGCTTATTCTCATGGTCAGGACTAACGAGACCTTACCAATGGTAGTTTGATCACATGGAGATGCCGGTTTGTTCTTTTCAGAAAATATTAAAAAAAAAAAAACCTGCAAGAATAGCCTTTCCAAATAAAAATACACTCTTGCATCAGACACAGTAAAAGCAGTAAGCAGGGCAGACAGAGGTGTTTCAAATACTAAAGCGTAAGCGAGATGCTTTGCCTACTGTGGAGCTCTTTGATCAGCACCCAGTGCATTTACACTGGAGCGCATAACAGAAAACGTCGTGGCACACTATTCCTCGTGATGAGGTACCTTTGCTCTCGAGTTCTTCAGGGAAAAATAACGAATGTTTACCTGCAAGCGGTACAGTCACCTTGGCATTGCCCCTAGGCAGCATGGAACACAAGTTTTGGGGGTGCCTTTTGCAAATGGGCATATCAGCATTAAATGAAATAGCAACAGGTCATTGGGGTGAGACCGGATGCATGTGCAGGAATCTTTTAATGGAGGCAGTGCCAAAATGCAGTGAAACATTTCTGTGAGACAACAAACTGTGAGAACAGTTTACCACAGGCTAGGCATAATTCAGACACTAAGAATAGGCAGGTTGGTACACGGCCTGGCAGCCTTCTGTGGATCAGACTGAACTTGGGGGAAAAAACGAAACAAGCAAGGTTCAAGTAACAGGTAGACGCAGCAATAGAAAGGGAAGAAAAGGCTCAGAAACTCACCTGACTTAGTAAGAGACTTAGAAGGGTTGGAGTAAGTGATAGTTAATAGGTGGAGACTATACAGAAACAACAGTCTGGAGACTGACAAACACATGGTGCTGGAGTGCGGTAAGGGTGCACGGACAGGGGCGTGAAAAAATAAACAATAAATAAAAAATTCTAATAAATTCTCTCATAAATAAAATAAATAAAAATAAATAAATCAAATCAAAATGGTAAATAATACACCAAAGGGTTATTATAGATTTACTGTTTTGTTTTGGTTTTCGTACTTAATAAGACCATAACATAAAAAAGGCCATATTTAAAAAAAATTAATAACAGAAAACGTTTCTTTTACCTCTGACAATTGTTTTATTCTAACTGGGATTGTAAGGCTGCTCAGTTCAACTTGCCATGGAAAAACCCATTAAGTGATTATATTCCAGTATATATTCATGTGAAACCCCCTCTTCACCGAAAAACCTATCAACTATCAACATGTTTGGATTTTCATCATCTACAAATATCTATTCATATTTCAATTATCCATGTGAGTGTTTGTCTCATTGTTTCCAGAGTGTTTGTCTCATTGTTTCCAGAGTGTTTGTCTCATTGTTTCCTTCCCTCTACTTCCTTTCAATGATGACTCACTTTTGGCATTACTGACTGCCTCTGTTTGTTAAAAAAAACAAAATTGCTCATGATTAATTAAATGTAAGAGCAGTTGCTAGGGTTATGGTAGAGTCGAAATGCTCCTCCCCTGTCAAGACAGTCTCCTATCCATCGTTCCAAAATACTCCAAAATGACTGCTTCTTCATGCAGTCTGCCATGCTGAGCTCTCGACTCTGAAGAGCCTTGTTTTTCATTAACACCTGTTAACATTATTAGTATTGTTTTTTTTTTAAATATGTATATTTACCATTTGTCAAGTTCAGTTACTGTTAAACAAAAACTAAAGTAAATTATTTGCTTAATCATAATGTCTGATTGGACATAAAAATGCTACATACAGAATCAGACCTTGTCTCTGCGTTGAGTGCTCAACACAACACAAAGCCAAAGAGGTTGAGATTGGTAGCAGTTTGTACATTTTTGTGATGTTTCTATTTCATCAGCCTGTGCAACTTTACAGCACGGCACTCCATCGTAAGTCTAGGATCAATACACAAGCTAATAGGCTCCTATGGATCACACTGAACTTAAAACCGAAAAAAATATCAAGAGTCAAATAACAGGCAGACAGTGTATCAGACAAGGTTCATGACCCCACACCCCCAGTCTGTACTGCCTAATGTTAAGGTGCCCCAGACACCTCCATATTCAGGTGATGAAGAGTGTGAGGTTTGTAACGTCACTTAGCACCTCATATCTAAAATATTCAATGACCATATGAACATTCAAACACACATGTACTTGTCTATAAAATCAGGATAACCTTTTTTGCAAGAACTTTTAAGCACACATTTTCTTGATACTGACTGATAACTGTTCACTTCCGCAAACCATTTGTGAATATATGTACCATTTATTGATTATCATGTTTCAGTGTGCCTAATGGAATATGATTTACATTGAGAAAGGTGCTTTAAATCATTAGGTAAATACACTATATGCACTGTTCACTGACATCCTGTTAGAGCTAAACCTAATGGATTGTGATTTATTCTGAAAATGGTGCTTTAAATCTCACACTCATGCACTTTTCGATATACCCTGAGATTATGAAAGCCAATATCCAAGACCATAATACGAGATAAAGAAGGACAGATTCTGCTTTGGTTCCTGACACCCACTTTCTCACAGTTTCTCCAGTCTGACTGATTTTGTAATAGTAAAAATAACACTACGCACTATTTATAATGGAAATCAGAAGTTTCACATGTATTGATGGAATATGCATGTCACTGTATCTGAATTACAGGCCTGTGCTGTTCTTTATATTGTCTGTTTAATATACCCAGAGATGATGTTCAGAAATTGTATGCATTTTTATTCCCTGCATAAATATCTATATAAGCGAAGCAAAAAAAGCGGAGAGCAAATTTTGATAAACATTTCTTAGACGTTTTGAAATTCCATGTCTTCCTTTAAATCTGAGGCTACTGGATGTTGAATATAGTATCAACCGACATCATTTTCTCATCATTTTCCGACATTTGTATTTCTAGAGTAAACAATATTCTTAGTATGCTTGGAGGATATTCCATCCGGCAAGGTCTCATACGAGTCTAACAAAAGTACTGCACTACCCAACCGTGCCACACAATCACCCTGATTAAGATTTACTTCTAGTCGCTGCTACTAGTAGTTGATTATCGTGTGTAGCAGGGTCGGGTATAGAAGAAACGATATGAAGGTGCATAGAAGCTGTCTTGACACCTAATACCACTCTGACGGGGTAGAAGAAAAGGACTACCAGGTTTGCTGTATTTCCAGGTAAGACCGACTACTTCTGATTAACCTGCGCTAAAGTGCATCACTTTTATTATCCAAATATAACATGTCCAAATAGAACACTTTTTTTTTTACTTTTTTGTTTTATTTAGCCCAACTTGTGCTAAATTTTTAATGTGTAACACGCGAATGTATTTGTTATGGATTTTATTGAAATGTAGTTTACCTTATTTGAAAACCACCGTCTAAATTTAAAGAATCGCTTATAGTGTGTGATTTAAATTACTATCAATAGCGGTTATTAAAAAATGCGTGCAGTGTTAATGTTAAATATCTGTTCTAATTCTCTCTCAGTTTCCTCTTCACTTAAAAAGTGAAAATGGATAATACGTCGATTTATGGAAAAACGCAATCTACATGCAACCTATCTAACTATTACCTACCCAACTGTACATCTCCGTCGTGGATGCTGTATTCGGACTTTTACATCTGGCTGCCGGTGATTTATTCGATCATTTGTGCTGTGGGGCTTACAGGCAACACGGCAGTCATTTACGTTATCCTGAAAGCCCCTAAAATGAAAACCGTCACCAATATCTTCATCCTGAATTTGGCAATTGCTGATGACCTTTTCACGTTAGTGTTGCCAATCAACATAGCAGAACACCTTATAAACTACTGGCCCTTCGGTGAAATTCTGTGCAAGCTGATTCTTTCGATAGATCATTACAACATATTTTCCAGTATCTATTTCCTCACGGTCATGAGCGTCGACCGTTACCTGGTCGTAGTATCCGCTCTGCATTCCAAGCGCATGCCTCACCGGACGTACAGATTCGCCAAGACTGTCAGTGTCTGCGTTTGGTCTTTCGTAATCCTTATCGTCATGCCCTTTACCTTCTTCGCCGGTATTTTCGTGACTCCTGACGATCCTGAGAACAGGAAAAGCTGCGTGCTAAGTTTTCCAAGCCCGGAGAGTTTCTGGTTTAAAGCAAGCCGGATCTATACATTGGTCCTCGGCTTTGTGATACCTGTGTCCACAATTTGTATTTTATACAGCGTAATGCTCTACAAATTGCGGCATACACGCCTGAATTCGAATGGAAAGGCCCTAGATAAAGCCAGAAGGAAGGTAACCGTGATGGTCTTCGTAGTACTTGCAGTATGCTTATTCTGTTGGACCCCATTCCACCTCAGTACGGTGGTGGCTCTTACCACAGACTTGCCCACAACCCCGCTGGTTATCGGACTCTCTTACTTCATCACTGGCCTGAGTTATGCAAACTCCTGCCTCAATCCATTCCTTTACGCTTTCCTGGACGACAGTTTCAGGAAAGCTTTTAAGAAGTTGTTGGAGTGTTGACCTTTGAAAAATAAAAACCATCTTGGGAAAAGCTAGCAACCAGAGTCTTAAGGTAAATGAAAAAGGCATTGCTGGCTACAAAACCAATATACCATTAAGGCAGCAAAATGCTTATGAATATGAAGAGCACTGAGACTACCACTCTTTCAAAAATGTCTTAAAGTATTATTTGTTGTAGACTGTTTTTGTATATACATCTGCAACACCAGCTCACTTGCATTTCCACAAACATGAAACAGGGATTTGTACAAAATGAACTTTCTCAGTTTTGTAGACTACTATATATTGAAAGTACAAATGGATTTTTCAGTTGTTACTATATTATATTACATCTTTTTGACTGTAGTTTGTATTGTAGTGCGTTGAATTGTCACTAATCTCACATCTCACCCCATGAAAAAGGACGGATGAAAAACACTATGAAGATGTTCATACAAAAAAAAAAAGATTTCAATCACATAATGTGTACTTATGTTATAACCTGCTGTATATGATTGAGAAAAATAAGTGGTAAGCACACCTGTTTGTTTGTTTTTAATTAGCAATCATGTTTAATATTGCACTTTGTTCTTTCTGGAATAACTGACTGTAAGCTGTTTTAGCGTCTGGTAAATAAAATATCAACCTCTTGCACAAAGAAAGTATCTTTTGTTTTTGTACTCTGGTTAAATGTTGGTTCTTGAAATATGACTGAGCTGTTAGAGACCTATTGTGTATTATCTGGTACAAGCAACTATTTTTGGAAAAATATAGGGTAGTTTGCATTGGGGAAGAAACACACATGCTTAAAGAGTTTGGTTCGAAGATGTAACTTTCCAAGGCCAGAATTCCCCATCCCTTCAGCCTTTTGCAGATTCAAATATGTAAATGGGTGGTGTAATGCCGCACATTAGCAACAGATGGCAGTGTTGCTCTATCAATTCTTGATTTGACGTTCTGCTCTATATTTTCTGTTGTGGTGATTTTTTACACGTGATTTATCATTCCATTCGTTATATCATGCATGGTGTGTGAATTCTTGATCGGAAACGGCGTGCAAGCCTGGAAAAAGTATGATGTAAAACACTCTGAGTAAATTAATTTCAGATGTAAAAAACGTAATTCTGAACGTATAAATTTTTATTAGAAATCTATAATGCATGGATAACAAGAACATTTTCCGTGTTTGTCCAATAGTAATTACTGACTTTGAAGATTTGTGGTGATGTACTTTGCCTAGGCTTTGCTTGTAGAACTACTCAGTACAGAGTGTTTGGGTTTTGATTTTAGCCAGTAATGTTTATGTATTTAATTCAAAACGTTTCTGGTAATTGGTGGTTTTAGCTTATAGAATCAGAATCAACTTATACTTTAAACTGCTCAACAGAGTGTCAGGACACAAGGGCACTGACATTTCTGCTAACTGGCATTACTGATAACTGACATTACAGACAACAATGGAGTACATAAGGCACAGGACAATATAACAATATTTGAAAAATTCTAGCTTATTGTGCTTGATTATCTGGATTATGTATGTACCACACCCACAAACATAAAACACTTCTGCCTTTCAAACATTGCCTCTACTATGTAAGGTCTTTTACAATGACAGGCCCCATGTCAGCAATTGCCTCTGTGCTCTCTCTACCCTACCCCCCCCATACACACACACACACACACCTGCCTCTGTGCTCTCTGTCATCACTATCATTCATTCATCTTCTCAAGCACCTTTTCTCATTTCTTTTCCCTGGCGTGGTTCCAACTCTCTTCGTTGCTGTTGTTCGCCGCATGCAGGATGAAATTGATCGCCTCCCGTTTTCCTAAGCGGCCTCTCCATGGGGACAGGAAACCTCTCCTCATTCATCTCTCTCTCGAACTTCAGTGCTGAAAGGAGTATGTGGCTTATGAACAACTCGTGGTTCTGTACTGTGGCTATAAATATTCCTGTGCTGTTTCACCCTCCCATCGCCTGCTTCCTTCCTGGTGGGCAGCCAGGAGTGAGTGAGCAAAGCCACTCAGAGAGGCGTGACACAGGTAAGTGCAGTGATCATATTTCTGTCATGGTTAAACACCCAACTCCCAGTAGTTTTGTGACAGGGGTTCAGTGATTATATTTCACTGAATACTCATGGGTAACAGTGGCTCTAAATGCTTAGCATCTCCACATATATTCATCACATTTTCCTGGTGTCCTGTTAGTCAAACACTTCACCATCTCTCTCTGCCTCATCAGTTTATGGTTAAGGGAGGGTTAATAATTCTATTCACCATGACAGAGTTATTCATTAATATTTTATTAAAAAAAAACCTCCACTACAATGTTTGTTTCTTTTTGGTTATGAGAACACAGAGGTTTGTGTCTGGTGTGTCATTCTGTTTTAAACAAGGTCCTTCCTTTTGCTTTTGTCCTGGCAAATGTTTACTGGCTGTTTACTGGAATAGAAGTATAAATTCACTGTAATTATCTACTCAAGCTGGAATACATTCAGGTTATAATTTGGCAGGCAGTGCAGAAGAGTAAAACAGTCTGTGGTTTCTAATGAAACTCTACAGCACAGCACAGTTCCCCTCTAAAGTGAGCAGAGGGTGATACACTAATACCAATAAAACCAGAATGTAACAGTGTGCACTTGAGACATATTCAGATTGTGGAAAAAAGGAGGAGAGATGGTAATCTTTCCCCTTTTGATATTGTATACTAAAATGATAAAGAAAATTAAGGTTTAAAGGTTTTAGTTTATAACTCCAAACACCACAGAGTCAACTTTTTAGGCATCACAGTTAGCATAACCACAACTAATAATGGACAGCTGATTGTCTTTTTGTGTGGACTTTTTTGCTTGATTTTCTCTTGTCTTTTGAGTCTTTTCTTTTTCCAATGGTACACAAGTATGATTTACTTAACTGAACCGTGTATTCCTATCAGAAAGTTAGACTTTTACATAGTGTGGGACTTCGTGGTCAATGATCAACGTCACATGTTGCATCTCTGGATTTCAACAGGTAAAGGTTTCAAGAGGCAAAAGTATATTTTTCATGGCTCACTAATTGACTTATTCAACCACTATAAAAACTGGTAATTCTTACCATAGATCAACAAGAACAGCCCCATCACTAATTCACCAGGTATTCGTTTCAACATTTACATAGTCATACGTTAAAAATGTTTACACCTATCATATAGAAACATATTTAACTACGAGACCACTGAGTTGCGTGGTGTTTCAGCTACTGCGATCTATAGCTAGGGTTGAACGCAATCTTTTTGTTTCACTGATCTCGACAAAAAAAATCGAATCTAATCCAATTTATCGATAAACCTATCGATCAAACACAACTTCTCGCGTGACTTAGAAACGAACATCTCTTTGCAGTTTTCATCAGCCAGCGTCGGTGCTGTTGCTGCACTTTCAGGAGCCGGGTGAACGACTTTTCAGTAGTAAGGACTAGTAAGGACTTCAAAAGCCAGTACGATACTGAAGCATTACAGGCTTGGTCGGGTACAGGGTAGGTTCCAAAACAATAGACATCATTTTGCTACTTTAAGATTACGTCTGTGGCACTGAGGATGAGGTAACACCTTGGTACTTAAGCACGTTTCTGTTTGCTGATGGTTGGATCTTTTCCGTTTGTTTGTGTGTGTGTTTGTTTGTTTGTTTATAACAATCTTAGGTTTTCGTCGCGATGGAGCTACCTGACGACTTAGCTGGTGTTACAGATGCGATAGTATTACGACTGATCAACGAAACGCTTTTACAAGGAAATATAAGTGCATTCGACGACACATACGGACTTCTTCCCACGAGCGTTAGGATATCTATTGTAGTGGTCTATTTAATTGTATGCGTGGTGGGGCTCGTGGGGAACTGTCTGGTCATGTATGTCATCATCAGGTGAGGATGTTTATATATTTTGAAGCCAAACTCTCTCTCTCTCTCTCCACATAGGTGCATGTGCGATACAATCAGACACACAGCAGGTATAAAATGTGACAAAGACAAATGAATAGTTTTGCCCAAAGGGTTAGATTTAACTTCCATTGACATTACAGGCAACATTTTATGCTGTTTTTCAATGGTCAAGTCACGTCTTTTGGGTTAACAAAATTTAAAGTTTTAAATGATTCTGTTCGGTTTTACATGATCCTTTTCTCCATTACTTGGAGCACGAGAGGGAAAGGTGTTGATATTTTGTGATTCTTTTTGAGGAGAAGGAGTAAAAAATAAGCAAAATAAGAACATGACTTATAATGAAAACACATGTCTGCATTCACATTGGCACCTATTTGTTAGTTAAATGGTCATAAAATCAAATAGTTTCTCCCTGAATGATAGTGAGGTTTCAGAGTTATTTATTTGATCTATAAACCTTCACCAGGCTGATGTTGCCGCAAATGGGAACAGAATTACAGAAGTGCACAAAAAACAACAGTGTGTGAAATGGGTTATTACCGCACTATTGTCACTGTGTTAATAAAACACTTAGAATTAATTATTTTTCACAGTTTTTCAAAGGGTGTCTATGGTGTGACAGAACAGCCATTTCACCTCCTAAGATTTGGTGTAACTTACACCACTGATAATCTTCTCTCATTTCCCCCTTCACATCAGTGTGATTAAACATGTAATTAAGAAAGAATCCCATGCTTGCTTAATGTGCCATTATAATTGCTTCATAATTACGATCCAGAAAGTACATCCTGCTACAGCAACCAGATTGCAGAGCCAAACTGCAGAAGACAGTGGGCCTTATGCAACAAAACACTTGTACAACAAGATTTGTTATTAAGATTTGACTTAAGAGCTTTTTAACTTGACATAGTGAACAGTTTTTTTTTCATATTTAAAAATTTTCTATTGGCCTTTATATTCGGTCCTGGCCTGTCCTGCAGTTTATGTACAATTTTTCCCCTAAGGAAAAAAAAATATCTATCTGCCACTGTTTCTACCTGTAAATTGTGTGACAGTGGGCCCCCTACAAGAAATGAATAGAGGAGTGTTACACCATTTCTTGTTTATTTCTGTCACTGTATGCACCGTAATTGACAAACAGCTTCAAATGGGCTATTTGGACAGACCCTGATTTTAGGAGGCAGTGCATGAAACTGATTCAAACTGTGATTCAAATTCCATTTTTGTAGATGTAGCCAGTATGGTAGTTAAAAAGCATTTAAAAGCGCTTAAACTCTGAATGTGAAGCACCTTTGATGAAAACTAGCTTTGGAAAAGGAGGGCAAAAGATTGACCAATCGGGTCAGTGGAAACAGTGACCTGTCTGTGACATTTGTCTGTGGTTGGTCTTAGAAAAAAATCTCTCTGTGGACCAGCCAAGCTACATTTCCATTCTCACTAATGGTCATGACATATGAAAAGTGACTGAAATAATGGGGCTTTGCAATCCAGTAAGGCCTCAGAGTAGAGCCACTGACACTCAAGACTGAGAGGATCCCGGATGGATGCCCCCTGGTGGGCCCCCAGCACAGCTGTTCCTGTCCCACTGGAAGGAGGCCCAGACGTTACCTACTAGAGGGGGTCTATGTCACAGCTGGCCTGGGAGTGTCTGGGTGTCCCATAGGAGAAGCTGGAATCTGTCACAGGGAATAGACATGTCTGGGCTGATCTTCACATCCTGTTACCACCGCAACCATGAAGATGCTAATTCACAGTTCGATTTCACACTCACTATAGGGTTCTTGTTAGATAGGGATGGTGGTACTCAGGTCTTGTTACAGTTGTTATTAAATATACTATGATTTTACTTGGACACTGACACCTGTTGGGATGGGCAGTGTTGACTACTATAGCTTATTATGTTTTAAACCCATGACTGGAACTATTTGAGACAATTTTGAAGTTCATCATCTCTTTGATGTATGTAGCTTTGTAGCACAGTGTTCTTTCCCTTCACTCAAAAGTGAAAAATTTGTAAATCCTTTTTTACAAACACACATCTTTACTGAATATGGCCTTAATGCCAAGTCCATCTTCATATCAGTTGATTCCGACCAACTGCTAGTTTTGTTTTTATTTTCTCCACCATTCCTACTCCTATTTACACTTCATTCTAGCTCTGAAGCCTCTGAAAATTGTAGAATGATGGCAAAGTTTTTGAAACTGAGTAAAAGTTAACCACGTTGGCCTTAGTATTATGTAAAGGATGACGCCCAACCGAGTTGAAAACAGAAGTGGTAGAAACAAAGAACATCACATGAAGCAGAGAGACATTTCCTCTGCCAGATATATTTCCTTCTTTGGATGTTTTGGCAGGTGTTACCTTATATCTTATATAGCTTATTAGTTGTAAGTTATTTAACAGCATTTATAAAGTAAAACTTTTTTAATATGTTTTGGTTCTTCATAACTGACTCAGGAAAGAGTAAAAAAAAAGAAGCCTTTTTTATGTAACTTTGTTTTTCTACATCTACATACCTAAATTCAATTGCTTCAGTTTTAGCTCTACAAAAAAATAATTGAAAATCTGTCGTGTATGATTTTCTAGATGATGTATGCAGTTATTACTTGCATGTGTGAATCTAATTAACATTCAGACATTCTTAAACATTTATTTAGAAATGCTTTTTCATAAATCCTTCCATGTACCATGTACTTCTATATTTAGATTAGATTAGATTAGATTCAACTTTATTGTCATTGTGCATGTACAGGTACAGAGCCGAATGAAATGCAACTATTCAACTATTTCAACTATTTGTACTTGGCACTTGGATAGTGCAAGCACCTCGGGACATGGTGCAATCATACAAAAGAACTACGATTAAAACTAAATGTAATATAAGAATATTAACACGTTCTTATATGAGGCCCAGTGTGCACATTTAAACATGGCTACACGTGGTCATTGCTGACAGCTTCAGCAGGGGCAATATTGTGAAGACTATTTTAAAACTCGTGTTGCTAGGCTGGTTACCAAGCGTCTTGTGCTGAAATTCCACTGTTGCCTATTAATGATGCTCTGGCTTCTGTACAGTGGAGAGATAGAATTTCAGATTCCTTTTGATTGGACTAGAAATGTGTTTTGCTCAGTTTCATCAGAATTCATAACGAGATTTATAACAAGCTTCGTCTCTGCCTAATGGTTCATTCGCAATGAAAGTTGTGTTGCATTCAATTGTTTGTAAAGCATATATGTAGACCATATTTGGCCACAATTAACAGAAAATAAAGTGTAAAGTAAAACAAATACAATACAATTGGTACAATACCACACAATAGGACTTTGAAGGACCAAGGCAGTGGTCAGTGTCATAAATAAGCTGATAAACACATCTAAACACAGTCTGGAGTGCAGAGGGGAGGAGTTGATAGGCTGTTTACTAAAGATTCTGTGACATTCAGCTGTAGTTTTTAATATCTACAGCAACATAAGTGGAACAGCTGGTAGGTGATCAGGCTCAGTGATCAGTTTCAGACTCCACAGTGGTGCAGAGGGCAAATGAACAGGAGCTCTTCTTCAGGATCGACCTTGAATCAATATCAAACCAGACAGGAGGGACAGTTATACATCTCAGTACAGAAAAAAAAAAACACCCACACAGCTAGCTACTATATATACTGATATAGCTATACATATCAGTACATGTCCAGTGAGTACACACACACACACACACACATACACACACTGGATGGCCATTTTATTAGAAAGAGAGGAAAATATCCAGAATTTTTAACTGTATGTAAAAATTCAGTCTGAAGCTGTCGTCTGAAGCTGTTGGTGCCTTTTTGCTATTGGTACAGATACACGAAGATGAAGACGGCCACCAACATCTACATCTTCAACCTGGCACTGGCTGATGCCCTGGTGCTGGCCACTTTGCCCTTCCAGGGCACTGATGTTCTGCTGAACCTCTGGCCCTTTGGCCTGGCTCTGTGCAAGGCAGTGGTGGCCATCGACTATTACAACATGTTCATCAGCGTCTTCACTCTGACCGTCATGAGTGTGGATCGCTACGTTGCCGTGTGCCACCCGGTGCACTCACTGGCTGTGCGCACACCCCACAGGGCCAAACTGGTCAACGTTGCAGTGTGGGCGCTGGCTTCTGCCGTTGGGGTACCTGTTATGATCATGGGGCAGGTGGAAGTGGAGTCCAACGGTAGTCATCACTTCACGTTTATCTGTCACCCTCATTCAGCCCAGTTCACCACACCAAGCACCGTTTTGTTCATTCATTTCATGTATCTGCCAGACACGTGTGATTACATTTTAATTTTCGTCTGCATTTTCACATCTAAAATTAAACTGAAGTTTATTCTGCCTGCTTTTCTTATGTTTGTTGGTGTTTGTTATGCATTTGTGTGTGATGTTTAGCAGACCTTGGGTACTCTACAAATTGTCCTCTTGTGAGTGTATTTGACTGTGTGTATGTCTGTGTGTGCTCAGCGATGGACTGGCACCCTGTCGTGGGTGTTTCTGCCCAGCACCTGATGTATTCCCCTGGATGAACATGGGGACCCCCCCGCCACGACCCTAAATTGGATTATGCGGTTCCGATAATGAATGAGCAAATATTTAGCAGACCTTAAGGAAACAAGATTGATCTTTTAAAACAAAAGTGTAACAAAAAGTGTAAGTTTAACCTTAACATGAGAATTTCATCACTGAGCTTTGCTTCCCATTTCATTGGACAAGGTCTGGATTCCCAAATATTTCAGTGTTAACACAGTGTATTGTCTCAATTTATACTTTCAGTTATTATAAGTGTCATTCTGTCATTGCTACTAAAGACTCTTTGTCTCTTTTTTTTCTCTGTGCGCAGGTACTGAGTGCATGGTTGTCCTACCTGACCCTCTAAGCTCTTCTGAGCCTGTGTTTGGGACGTGCATGTTCCTCTTCTCCTTTTTAATTCCAGTGGCCATCATTAGCGTGTGCTATGGCCTAATGGTGCACCGCCTGCGTAGTGTGCGCCTCCTCTCCGGCTCCCGTGAGAAGGACAGGAACCTGAGGAGGATCTCCCAGATGGTGCTAGCTGTGGTGGCTGCCTTTGTGCTCTGCTGGATGCCCGTGCAGGTGCTGGCTCTGCTCCAGGCCCTGGGCAAGACAGACCTTGGGGGCAGCCAGACCACAATTGCTGCAATGCACTTCTGCATCGCCCTGGGTTATGCCAACAGCAGTCTCAACCCCCTCCTCTATGCCTTCCTCGATGAAAACTTCAAACGCTGCTTTAACGAGTTCTGCATGCCAGCTGGCTCTGGCCTGGAGCTAGAGGTGCAAAGGAGGAAATCAGTGAGGAAGGAGGGGGGTGCCAGAGACAGAAAGCAAGGAAATGGAGGTGTTATGAAAACTGATGCCATTCCCAGATGTGAGGAATAGAAGTGGAATTGCCTATTAAATGCAAATGCTAACAGTCTCATACTCTTCTCTAGATAGATGTATTTTCAGGAAATATACCTCCCTGGTGATTCTAGGGTAATACTATTCGTTGGGTATAAAATAAAATAGTGGGACGTAAATAATGGTAAACTCACTCCTGATTTGGGACAAAAGGGCTTAGAGTTTTTTTCTTGTGAAACTATCCATGCCTTTTACAGTACTTTGACCAGTATGAATTTTTTATCAATTCTACAGAAAAGAATGCTGCTTTTGTTAATATTAGCCAAACACATAAATGTGAATGAGCTAGCTATATATCAGTTCGGTCTGAAAACCTATGGCTGTAAAGGTTTAAGATTATTAAATGTCGGCAATTTAATATGTATCTTCAGTGTGAGCATTTTATTTTAAGTTTTTAGCCAATTATTGTATTACACCTCGCCCATGGAACTGACCAGGTTGTATGGGTTTATTGTTTGATTTTAATAAATGTATTCATTATATTCTGTATTCTTTTCAGTATTGTTTTCTTGATGAATAAAGAAAGGCTACATGGGATATTTTGATTCATTGCAGTAAATCATTAATGAATCGTTCAAATAATTTATATTAAAGTCTTAAGGCTAATTGATGAGCCAATATTGTTTAAACGGGTCATTTTATAATTAGTTGCCTCCAGTGTGTGCTGGCGAGAAATATAGAAAGTAACCCTATGGGTAAAATCTTTATTAATGATCATAGAAGTCACAGGACATGATTTACTTCCGGGTAAATGACCTGCCTAGCCGTGCTGTGTGGAAATCTGTCCATCAAAATGTCATCACCTCCGTTCACGTTAGCCATGCAGTGTTTTTAGATCGAAAATCTTTATTACATGTGAGAATCGACTATTATAAATGATAACAATCAGGGAAATATGTTTCATGATTGTCCTATTTAAATGCGCATTGTTTAAATCTAATAGTATAATAACGAACAATCGAGTAGGCTATCGTTTAAACCTTTTTAAAAATCTCTTTCAGACTTTTAGATATACAATTCAATATATAGCTATTTTCTTTCATTTTTGGTTCTTTGTGTGCCTTTTTAGACAAACGATTACACAGTTGAGATAATAGTGTTAATTTGTACTATAAAACGCGACAACAGCGACTAATATAGCAGCACACCTAAATAATTTCTTACCGACCTATTTGCTATATTAAGTATATATATTTACGCGTTGATCTTTTTGATCCAATGTGCATTAAACAAATAGACTATAGGTTATGAGTTACAATTTTGTCTCACACTCCCCTCCTCAACTCTCTCCCACGAGGACTTTCCACGTGGCGTTTGTTTATGTTTCCCTGTCGGCGTGTCTCTGTGCCTTTGTTTACTTCCGTGTGTTCATGTTGCCACGCATCTCGTGTTGTCCACCTTCCCCGCTTTCACCTGTATCTAGTTCCTTTACACTCAGTATGTGTATAAATAACCCTCTGTTACTTCCGGTTCTTGGCCGTTGTGGTGAACACGTTGTGCTCCTTATGTGGTTTAGTTTGTAATCATTGTGACATCCATGTACATGTCTGGGTTTTCGATTTGTTGTTGTATGTTCTGTTTTAGTTCCTCGTCATTCTCCTCGTCACTTTTAGAAATATGCTAATGTCCTCCGTTTAAATACGTGGGCTGTTAGAAGCGAGCAGACTCATTGCATATGCATAGGTTATTTTATTTAAAATACCCTAACATCTAAACTAAGCCTTACTGTCCTGTAACTAGGACTATGCAAATTCTCAAGGGAGAGTTATAATCTGGTTTCATACAGTTTCAACCAATCCCTCCCATGTTATCATAAATATGTAAGTCGCTGTGATAAGAGGGTCTGCCAAATGTTGTAAATGTAAGAACACAGACATGAGCAGCAGCAAGGAGAGGAAGAGAGGGAAGGCTAGAGGAGATTAATATCAAAAACCAGTGGAATGTGCCCCCAGCAGAGGTCTCCACAAATCGTGAACATATTGTACTGTCTATTTACTGTCATCCTCCCATCAAATCCAACTTCTGCTTCCTGTTTGTCTGTTTCCTTTAAGTTTCAGCTTGTCAACACTGGAAACCTGTAATGACACAGTAAATTATCAAAGCCACTGCATTTTAATACCCCAAGCAGGGTATTTCTCCCATGCTTTCTTCACCCATGATCTGGAGATCAATCCACTCATTGGCGGATAGCTGTTCAAAACGCAGTGTGCATGAACCGGATGCATCCTGTAAATGAGGCCAGACCCAGTATCCGTGACAACCTGAGCACACTGCAGGTGGAACATCACAGGCTTGCTGTTCACTGCTCACATCAGCAGTCACTCAGATAGACTGTAAAGGGATACAGTGATATGAGAGCTCTTTTTCTTCTCACTTCGCTCTGCAGTGCGAGTTTTCGAGGAGATAGGGGGGAGGTGAACTCAAGCGCAGAGGCTGACTCGGAGATAACGAGGAAGGAACACCACACTTAATGAAACACCTCACTGCTTCAAAACTGTATTCTCGAGTTTTTCTCGGAAAGAGAAGTGCCAGTGTGGACTTGTGATCAGTGAAGCGTTCATAAATTTATTGTATTGTATACTTTCAGTATAATCCTGTTAGCCTTATGATTGCTCTTTGTGCATTGCTGTATTGCATGGTGCATCTATTTAACCTTCTGTGAATCCTGTGTATCACTGCCTATATTACATTATGCACAGCATGTAAGGTGTTTTGTAGTTTAATAACTGCAGACCATATAGTGACACTTCAGCAAAGTAAGTGGAAGACTGAAAGAAATGATGAAAGAAGACTGTGACTGTGATTGTTGCTCATCAAAGACTTGTCTCATCAGTACAGATCTGTCATTATTAAAGTCCTGTCTCATCGGTAAAGATCTGTCTCATTAATAAAGACCTTTCTCATCAGTAAATATCGCTCATTATTAAAGACCTGTCTTATCACTAAAGAACTGTCTCATCAGTAAAGATCTGTCTCATTATTAAAGTCCTGTCTCATTGGTAAAGATCTGTCTCATCAGTAAAGATCTGTCTCATGAGTATTTTGTAATAAATCCTTGTCATGCTACCAGCTACAACAGAGCTCATCATTTTTAACTCAGCATATTTTAAACTATAGAGGTGCCCTCCCAAAAAGAGGTGCTCTTGCAAATTCCAGCAAAAGTTCAAAGAAAATAGACCAGTAGTCACTTCTATGAAGGTGAGACATATGCAGAAAAAATGATGTAGTGTTTCTGCCACTGTGTGGTTGGTCTTGGTCCATGCAGCCTGCCGGTCCTTTCAGATTTGGTTTATATGGTTAATAAGAAACTAGAAGTGCCCAACTGGGGATGACCTTTGGGTACATCAGCATTTAGTACTATTTTATTTATTTTAGTATAAGTAGTATTTTATTAAAAAAAAAAAAAAAAAAAAAAAAAAAAGACATGGATATTATAATAATTGTTAGGTTTATTGTTTTGTTTTAAAGTATTTTATTTACTATATGCTAAATTGTACATTTTCTTTCATATTCTACTGATATCATTTGTTTATTGGATATTATAAATGTTTAATTCTTAGTTATCAAGATATACAACCTCTGCAGGAAACATTTTAATTCATTGCAATAAACCATTAATGACCCATACAAATATTTTTTTATTACAGCCTGTAGGCTAATTGATAAGCCAGTATTGTCTAAGCAAGTCCTCTAATAACACCACAAAAAATACAGATTTATTTCTGTATTTTCCCTTTCTCCTACCCCTAACCCTGAAGAATGATACAGCCTTATCTGTAGAAGAACTCTAAACTGCACATCTTGTGCCCTCCTGTGAAATACACAAAGAAGTTTGTTTTCATAAAGAAAAATAAATAAAATTTATTTTTTAAATATGTGAAGCAGACCTATGCTGTTTTCTACCTTTTCAGAGAGGTATTTTCATTTTGTCACTGACACTAACAAGCCAACGCATTAGTGAAAACCATTTATAACCATTTCTAACATATTTCTAAACTGATTGAGTTATTTTGTTGCTCACTTTCACTGCCAGTTTAAGTTTCTGCACTATGCAGTATAACATCTTAAATTCAGACTTAACGTGTATGAACCCTGGATATTCAACATCATGTGATAGTGGAAGTGAGGAAAGCATGTGAGTGTTGAATGAAGTGCTTTAATTAAAAAGTCTGCCAACGAACAGTTTGAACGGGAAGTTACACTGTCTTTAACTTTATTAAAGTTATAAAGTTTATAACTTTATAAAGTTATTTTTTCACTCCAACAAGTTGAAGAAGCAGGTCAATGTTATCATTTTAAATAATGCTATTTTTAATTCTAGGTTGATGTATTCCTGTACTGAGCCAGCAGGTGTCAGCATTGCCGCACTGGTTCTTGCTTACTAGCCCAGAATTCAGGCTAAACTGCCTAATACGTCGTCATGGGCTCGAGCACGCTACCTGTCTTAACTCAGCAAACGCCTTGACATCAGTTAGATAAAGGTGCTGATGGGAGCAGCAACTATTTATTATGTCAGTGTTTCTCCTTTCTTCCATAGGCACGTAGTTTAAATTCTTGCCTTAACCGGCTCACGTTTTCTTAATCTTGCGCGTGTGTTGTCTGCCTTTCTTTGTAATGAAAATTTGCTATTTGGAATGTGTTGTATGTGTAACGTTAAGCTATTTATCTCCGGTTTTTGTTAACTTTTGTTAAGTCCACGTAATGGGGCAATTTACAAAAATACAGAACCACAAGGGCGTAATTTTTCTGATTTTCATTTGCTGTCGTTTCTTGCTGTCGACTGCATTTGTCGACTTACATTTTGATCGCTTATATTTGGAATCTATGTTTTGTTGTTTCGCAGTGTAAATAATTGTAGGTCTACTCGCCTGGCTAGTCAAAGAATCATTATCAGTGGCAGCAGACGTTTATATCTTTATAAACACAATATATACTTCGAAATCAACTGCTGATTCTTAACTGTTTATTGCCTTTTATCACAATCTAAATAGCCTGCAGGCATTTAAACAGTTCGTACTAGTGCAGTAGTGCACGAATTGCTTTGCGCGGATAAAATGGAGTAATAAACTACAGAAATATTGAGGGGTATTAGGTGAGGAGGAAGATGTTGCAAACGGGGCACGGTATAGAGGGCTACTACTCGCGGCGTATTACACAAACATTTAGGGAAACAACTAGGGGGCGCCTTTCCTCATAAAACAATGGGACAAAGACCGATCTAGTTGTTCGATTAGTCCTTGTGAAAGCATAGCGCTGTGTAGGTATATATTTACTCGCAAGTATCAGTAAGTACCCCCATTTTTTTCCATCCGTCCCAGTTGTACAGCATCGCCAGTATTACCCCAGAATACATTGATTTACCAGATATTTATATTTCGTTTTGATTTATAGTAATAGTTCTTTGGTACATTTTATAGCTTCTGAATGGACCTTTCGTGCACATATTTGAATTTGAGTGCAAATCCAAAGTGTCTGGTCAGAATCAATATTGAAGCATATTCAGGGCACCTTACGACTTAGTCCCTCGGGGCTGGGAATCATCCATTCAAAGTAGTAGCCCGCTTCGTTTAATCGTTTATCACAATCTACATAACCTGCGGGCATTTGAGCACCTCGTACTCGTGTATTATTTGGTTACCTCACTCAGATAATGTTGAATGACAGACCGGTCGCAAAACAATTGCCGAGAGTTAAATGCTCAAAAAGGAATAACGAACCCCGCTTTCACTGCCCTCTTGCTACCTTCCTGTCCCTCCCACACACATCCTACACACAGACATACGAGCCCTCCCTCCTTTACTCCCGTCTCTCTTTATACTCTCTTTTCTACAACAAACATGGCCGCGAAATCAGATGGTGCTGTCGACTCCTTGCAGAACGAAATCCCGCCAACGTGCCTACCAAGTCCCGAGCAACGCTCGCCACAACACCGGTCTGCTAGGAAGGAGTACTCGTTGCTGGACTGTTGCTGGACCCTCTGCGCTCTCTTGGTGTTTTTCTCGGACGGGGCCTCTGACCTGTGGCTGGCCGCGGACTACTACCTCAGACGGGACTATTGGTGGTTCGCACTTACGCTCGTCTTCATTATAATTCCGTCCATAGTAGTGCAAGTTTTAAGTTTCCGATGGTTCGCTTACGATTATTCAGACTCCAACGGAACTGGCACGGCGGCCGCGGCTGCTGTGGCAGCGTCCAGTGCGGAAAGCCATTTCAGCACCAAGGGCAGCGATCAGCGGGGCGCTGGCCCCTCCGTTGCGGTTGGGGCAGTGCCTGCCACAGGAGCCCGGAGCAGGGTCCAGACCTGCTGCAGAGCCTGCATCTGGCTTTTTCAGAGTCTCGTGCACATCCTCCAGCTCGCTCAGGTCTGGAGGTAAGTGTGAACGAAGTATATGCAATATTTTATATGCATATGATCACAAGATCAACAGCATGAATAAAGGAGCACGATGGCACACTGAATTGAAATCAGTTTACCGTACGCAACTGTGAGCTAATTATGAAGGACGGTAGGGTACGGGGAAAAACATGTAGGGTAGGGAACGTATGGGCTAATTCATTCTGCACCGTCTTATATATTCTTTCTTTTCCTGGTTGGGCTTCTCACACCACCTGAATCTGTCTCTTTTCGGCAAAAGCGACGCACAAACGCATTAAACAGACTAATATTCTTGATTGGAGAACGTTGCTAAAAGCAAAGTAGTGTTTTGTTTCACTGGGTCGTTTTAAACGAATAAAATCTATAGTCACTTCCTCGTCGGTAGCATGCTCTACCCATGTTTTTTTTATTGTACTTGCTGACAAAAAGAGAAATTATACAGTCTTATGCGTGTCATTCGGAGCTGGTCACTTAGCATTAATACAGTAACCAAATGTCAGTTGATCACAAGCTAAGGTTGAGTTATGAAGATTGCTGTGAAGAAACGTCCTCCCCATTATCGCTGTCCAGCACTTCCTGTTGTCTCGTGCCAGTTCATCATCTCCTAGCCATGGAGGTTGCGAGCCCCTCCTCCTTCTCACAAGCTTCTGGGTCAATAATCTCCCAGAGAGAATCGTCTACTCATCCACTCATTCAGGCTGTCAGCCAGAAATCGCCTTAAGCATACCCTAAAATCCCTTTGTCTCTTGAACAGTGGAAAAGACAGGCTAGGAAAGTAGTATGAGAATCCTTCAAGTCTGTAAATGGTTGCCTGGTACCACATAGGCACTGCCCCCCCCCCAAAAAATATGTGTGTGTGTGTGTATGTGTATATATATATACATACAGTGTATGTATGTGTGTGTGTGTGTATATATATATACATACAGTGTATGTATGTGTGTGTGTGTGTATATATATATATATATATATATATATATATATATATATATGTAAAGCCAGAATTAGTGGAGAAAAAAACAAAGATTGCTCTGTACTGTTGCTATTTCTGTCTCAGTGTGAAGCAACAGGAGCTCACTCTGGCACACCCACTCATATGTTCAAGAGGTGATTATATCCCTCAACAGTGGTCAGATGGTGACCGTTCTTCAGATGGTTTACATACTGATTAAAGGATGGTCAGACTCTTACATGGACCTCACGCCAGACTCCACTTTTTCTTTGACAAGTCAGAAATTCTGAGAGTCTTTTTCACGCTTGGCACGTCAGAATAGAATTTCTACTTTTACTCACTTATGGCTCTTATTATATTTTGATACAAATCCTCCACCCATCTCACACTCTCCCACAACCGATATAGCACATTACCCTGTAAACTCTATAAAACAGCCACCTCTTTCTGTTTAGCTTATGTAACATGACATCTTTCTTGGATCTGTTGTTTGCTAATCTTCACATTGTGGGTGTGATATACATATTGTTAGTGTCAATTATTTAATTATTTGATTAGTGGAGCGCAGTGATACAGTGCATGGGATAAGTTAGATGCCACTGTAAAAAAAAGTCGTTTATTTAGGTCTGAGCCTGAGGTTCGTATTATGGACACAAGTCTAACTTGTATTTTGAGTTATAGGGAGCCTGTAAGGTTGGATGGTTGTGATGGGACAGACTTCTGTTTAGGCGGTGTTGTTGGAGGCCCTGTAGGGTGGAGAAGGCTTCTTACCACTGGTGGTCCTGTATCATGCTCAGTATGTCAGGCACATTCAGTTGTCTTTCTAGATTAACGCCATTATTAATCTTTCTGGATTAACACTATTGGCCCTTTCAATTGCTGTCTCCTCAGTCTTCACCTTTCTTTTGAGATTTATTTCCTTTGTAAGGGATCCAGATTTTCCTTTGTTTCCTTTATGCACTGGTAGTTTGTAAATATTTAGTCATTCTAAACGACTTATTGTGGATGTTGAGGGAGAGAAAGAGAAAGATATGACTTTAAGGAAGCAACTGGTGTGTTTCATTCATACCTTACGTTTGATGAATTTGACTTGGTCATACTTTTTTTCTCTAATACCCATATAGTGGATTATATTCAGTAATATCACTGAAATAATACTCAAAAGGGGAACCTTTCTGAATCAGGTACAGTAATATCTTACCTCTTATCTCTTTTTTCCTGCCTTCTTTTATCCCCCTCAAACTTCTTTTGCGTGGAGAGTCATGGTTTCACTCCCGTTTGTACCCAGTGCTAAACCTGCATGCGTCCATCTCCTGCCGGTGCTGCAGCACTGGCCTCCTCTCCGGTTCTCAGAATGAGGCTTTGTTATCAGGCTAGCACACAGAGCTCTCCCAGCACTCTGTCTTTGTTTGACTGGAATTACTGCTAATGCCATTAAAGCTGACACTGGCTCTGGGCTCCTCACAGCGGCTCGTTTGCAGGATTACTGCTGTAGGTTTTATCTGCCGCACTTAACTCAAAAAGGAGAGGGCTATGAGCTGCTACTTATACAAGCAGGTGAGCAATGGATGATAATCCCCTGAATTGGTCTTGCGCTCGGCTTAATACTATCACAAAACGTGTTTCACAAGGAAGGGAGGTTTAGTTTTGTGTCTGTGAGATGAGTGTATTTTATGAGGGGCATGCTGCAAGAATGAAATGTTTTACTGGGAACATTTTTCCCTGTGTTAACCCTTTCCTAGTTACCTGGGTGCTTTGACAGGTGGTTTTAAATCCCCTCTTCCATTTAACTTTAGCTGGGAACTATTAGTTTAATTCACAACCAGTGAAAGAGAGGCAAAGCCATGGCGACGGCAAGATAAATGGTGCCTGCATGTTATTTGGCAATACTGGAGGAAAAAGACGCCAGCCATAACAACTGACAGCACAGGAGAAGAGTGCCTTTGCGTAAGAATAACACCTTTAAAAGTTGTTTTTTAAACTTTTGTCAGCGGTATTGTCAGTAAGGGATAAGGTTATAGCTCAGGACACATTTAGGTTTGGGTGTTTGTGTAATGCTTATTGTGCACCAGTGCTTTGTGGCTTCAGTGTTCTACCACTTACAGGAACTGAAGGCCACAGAATCGAGTTTGTATATCAGTTGCATTGTATCTGGTAATTGGTGTTACTGTACATTAAGTTGAGTATTTAGTCATGTTGCTCTTAAATAACTCCATAGTTTTTTTGGTTTGAAATATTGGCCCAGTGTAAAACAACAGTGGGTTTAGAACCAATTTTCCCTGCAGTAGAACTATAAATAGACCGCACACACACAAACACATACACACACAGGAACTCATTTCCAGTTGGGCTGGCATTCAAATAGACGTTGCATGCGTGTAGAGTATTAGTGTGGGAGTGTAAGAGAGCTAGGACAAAATGCACAATAATTCTCTCATCTGTTATAGTGTGATAATTTTTAGTCAATAAAGACATGATTCAACCCCTCTGAATATCAAAGTTAAACTCTCCTGAGCTAAACTATGGAAGGCTCACCTGTAGTGCCTGCGGCAGCTCGGTGAAGAGCTTCAATCCCATTTTAGACCCTTTCCAGAGATGCAGGCAATATCAAATGTGTTAATTCAGAGACCCAAGAATGAACTTTGATAGGGGAATGAACCTAATAAGATTCCAGCTGTGGCTAATGAGTATGTGGCAGACAGGGCATAATACCGTCTGGGTGGGTCTTGATGTCATTTTGTCTAATCCGTGAGTGTTTATGTGGTTAAACAAGCTTCAGGGAGGATCACTGATAGCAGTGACATCTGCAACTGTACATGCATAATACATATATGATTCACACCCTGTTTCATTATCTAGGCAGACATGGGTTAAAATACTGTTTATTAAATCAACCTTCTTTAAAATCTGTATAGTTTAGAAAGTGCATAGTGCAGCTAAGGCAGTGCACAAATGACAATGCAAATAGGAGCCAGACTTTGGAATGTAGGTCACAGAGTGAGCACAATACAGTAGGGGCTCTAAACTCCACTGATATGTCAGTTTTGTATTGAAAGCTGTAAAGTGGAAGGGAAACAGGAGACGACAAGTATACAGTCTGTGGAGTAAAAATCCTTTGACATTCTGTCAAGATTTCCCAATGTTTTCCGTCATATTCTCATTTATTCAAACTTAGCTGTCAGGCAGCCATCTGAATAAATTCAGGTGAAGATTCTACATTGTGCTATATTTTTATTGAACCTATAATCCTGCAACATGCCGAAGCAGAATCTGACACCTGTCCAGTCCTTCTGCATCCTGCTTCCAGCTCTCTGTTATTGCTTAAATTATCTCTTAAACACTTATTGCTAGCATTGCAGTTGCTAACACTCTGTGACTGACAGAAATGCAAATATAAAGACACACACATTTGATATAACAGTGAAACCTCAGATGACACAGTGCTTTTGCAGAAACGTGATTGTTTCAAGATCAGTAGTGCCCCTGATCCCAGACAGAGACACTGGAAAAGGCCAGTTAATTTATTTAGCTCTTCTGTTTAATGAATGTTACATTTAATTCTTGGCTGAACCTGTTAGAGACAGAAGCTGCCAACTGATACCTCTGACACATTCAAGACTATATTTTATGAGTCATCAGAAATTGTGGTGCGAATGTGATTTCACAATACAGTGAATCACAGAGCGTGTGTACATAGATTCAACTATTGTCAAGAATTTAATGCTGTCTGCAGTACCGAAAAGAAATGAATTCACTCAGCTTGTGTACAGATGGTATAACACAACCGAACAAAAATACAAGAGGGTTAGAGGATAGGTAAGTACAGTCAGGAAGTCGCTCACATGCTCCTGGTGGTGTTTGTGTGCCTCTACCCCCAGCTTCAGTCCACAGACACCAGTACAAGGTGCCGTAATCACCTCAGCCTTGTGTTTAAGGTGGAATTAAGGCATTTAATCAACTAGCCTCTGTTCTGCCTTTTCCTCTCTTCTAGTCCCTCAGTCCTTTTTCTCATACATGTTCTTTCTTTCTTTATTTCTTTGTCTGGTTCCCTTCAGCTCTGTTTCTCTTTATAGCTCCTTATTACCCCAGTCCTCCCTCACTCTCTCAAACAACAAGTCCCATGTGGCATGACTGTAATAAGAGCAGTTATCAATGTGATGGGTGTGGCATAATTTAGGGAGGAAAATGAGGCTTAGTCAGGTATTGAACAGGATTTTGTGTGCTGAAGGAACAGAGACAGTCAATATAAGAAGCCCTAATGGCTGCTGGTGTTAACTGAGCAGCGGAGTAGGTTAATTGGTCTCTCTGATGATTGGCAAAGTGAGAAAGTGACCAGTGGCAGATATAGTGCAAAGATGAACTGTAGAGCAGTCAGGCTAGTGAAGCCACTTTGACTGCTCAACAACACGATGGACAGAAATCAATAATCGCTGACAAACAGTGGCATTGCCTTGTTCCGGGGGGGCTGAGTAGAAAGCTCCTCTCCACAAGAGCTATGTACAGTCCTTTGTGTGAAATGGAAGGCTGTCACATTATTCTCTCCAAGTGTTTCTGTTAAGCAAAGTAATAATGGGCCAAGCACGTCACTCATAATGCTTGTCAGTTGTCACCATGGAAACTGTTGTTTTTGCCTGCTGTCAGTTTCTGTGTATGTAATGATCGTCTCTGTTCTCTGCACCAAGAAACTGTACTTCCACTTTTTCATTTTCTTCTACCAGAGGATTGTGCTACTTGGTTAGAGTAGATCGGATGAGAGAAAACTGGCTCTCACGTGGTAGGTTTCTGGTCCTCTTCAGCTTCACCAAGAACATCCTGCTGCTCCAAACCAAAAAAGGAAATGAATGACACGTGTCAAACATGAGCTATTCATGCTGTCATCTCCATCACCATGGTGGCGCGCTGCCTGATTGTGTTTTGAGGAGCTGCCTTTTCACGCATTTTCATCACACAAGGAGCCAACTGGTAGACGTTGGGCAAGTTTATGGAAAATCATGAAGCGGAGGTGGATGGGCTCGCCAGTCTCCTTAATACCAAAGCACTCTTATTGTGCTCATTTTCTGAGAGAGAAGTAGTCACATCATGACACGTTCTTACCAAGAGAGACATATAAAAGACAAGTGCATGAATGTTGAGAATGTCAGAGCAGTTACTCCAGTTCGTTCTCAAGTACTGTGCCAGGGCTTTTCTCTTTACTATACTGTACCGTGTTCATTCTTTGCTGAAAAATCACTGAATTTCTGCTGTGTTCAATTGAAAGCTTAATAAGAGCCTTCCTAGGTATAGTGTTAAATAGCATAGAATATAAAAGATCTCTCTTAGTGCTGAAAGTGCTGAAACTGGGGCGGCTTGTTCTCCCATTGGCCTGTATACTCTGGCATCTATAGAGCCAGTTAGATAACATGAGAAGACATTAGAGTGCTTCCTTAGATATGGGTGACAGAGACCTGACAGAGAAGCTGAGAACAAAATGTACATAAAATCTAAACTGGCCTGATGCCTAGAGGTTAGCAGTTGAGACGTCAGGATGCTTTTCCAGGACGATTACAGGATGTTCATCCATTACTTGAATGGATACAATATTTTTCTGATAAATAGATGTTATATAAAGGTAAACGATAGTGAAATAGCGTGGGTTGATTCTCCAAGAAGTATTGTTTGTGTTCATAAACATCACCCGGGCTTAGGACAGCAGATGGAAAATGATCCATTTAACTAAATCATTAACTAAACATTTACATTATAAAGCAATGTTGTTGATGTTGTTCATGATAAATAAACAAATGAAGGAAATATAAAGAAAACATTTGTAATTATGACAAATTGATTCTCCGATGCCAATCTGAATCTGAAGCATCTCTCTTCTTTTCCTTAATCCAAGTCTTATTGTGTCTCCTTTGTTTTCCTCCTGCCCTTCTACCTTTCTCCCCCTGGCACTGGCTACGCTGGCACTCAGGTACATCAATGCCCTGTACCTGGGCGTGCAGAGCCGGTTGCGGCGAGGGCCAAAGCACAGACAAGTCTACTGGCGCCTGCGCTTCGAGAGTGCCGACATCAGCATGCTGCGGCTACTGGAGACCTTCCTGAAGAGCGCTCCTCAGCTGGTGCTGCAGCTCAGCGTCATGGTGCACACCAGCCAGGTCTTCCCTCTGCAAGGTGAGCCGCTTGGCCGTGTGTTCCGGGCCCACATCCTGATCCAGAATACCAAGCCCTGAAGTGTGGAACTCTAGAACTACAGCTACAGAATAAAATGAAAAAGAAATTCTAGTGATGAATGCGGTAGTGATGCGTGCAGTTTTTGCACTTCTGCTCAGCATTGCGGGTCACATATTGTTCAGACTGACTGAATGTTCTTTGGTGTGATTGCTAAGTCATATCTGGTTAGTATTCACCGCCACAGTGAGACTCATTTAGCACTCATTAACCAACACATCCGCCATGGGTTACACTGCATGGTAGTGCACTGCAAAATAACAGAAGTGCAAAGCTTTGCCATTGATAGTCTGAGCCATGGGCAGCAGGCTTAACACTGACCTCAGTGTAAAGCTCAGATAAGACTGCAGTGCCAGTATCAGGTGTTTAGCTGTACACTCTTACACTCTTTGGATCACCTCCAATGTAATCACAAATTTTGAACAATGGAGACAGTGGATAGCATTTGCCTATGAATATATATACATGTTTAGATTAGAGAATTGAACATTTGATTTTAAATTATATTTCAAGACATTATAGAA
>JAOXYF010000023.1:2996938-3007346 GCA_028565775.1 Sternarchorhynchus goeldii
GTCTTGCAGGACAACAGCGTACTACAGTTGGACCCCAGTGTTCCTGGAGTCTTCAGTGGACCCTATCCCATTGGCATGTTTAGATTAGATAATTGAACATTGGATTTGACATTATATTTCTAGACATTATAGAAAGGTATAAAAAGATGATTTATATCAATTGTCTCTTGGTTTCAACCATTGTGGAACTGCTTATTTTGTAAATGGACATCAAGGTAAGAATTAAAAAAACCCAAGAATTGTATGTTACACTACTCTTCATTATAAACATTTAACTACCTTGTATCTACTCTCACTAGCTGATTTATTGGGTATACCAGTGTTATAAGATCATTATATTACACTCACTAGCTGATTTATTGGGTATACCAGTGTTATAACTTTATTGTATTACAGACTGCAATAAGTCACATTCTCAGTTATCAATCATTCTTTTTTTTTTTACCTCAGTTACAGCTGTTTGTTAGGCACAGCAGTGTTGTTGTTGTTGTTGTTGTTGTTTACATATCACCATCACTGCTGGGTTTAGAGTGGTTTGCCACCTACAAATATCCAGCCAGTGTGAAACTGACACACATTGAACAGGGCAGTAAATGCTACAGGCTACAGACCCTGTACACATAAAAAGGTGTTTCTAATGCAGTGCGGTTTCTAATATCATGCATGATGATTAGCTGATATTATCTGAAATGACTTCATAACCAGATTCTGATATATTGTAGGATTGTTTACACTTTAGGTGTATATGTGGGGAAAAAAATACGAAATATTAAGCAGGTCTATTTAATATTGTACTTGCTGGGTTCTGTGACACTAAGATGTGTTAACAAGGCTTCAACTAGGATATTAACTAATCAATGTATATTAAACCAATTTCTTTAATAGAAGATATTAATGCTTAAATATTATGGCATTGTGGTTCTCTGTAACCCTGTGGGCCCTGTGCAACCCTAGCTCAAAGTCCATCTGGCAGGTGAGTTTAATTGCAGTGCTGGAGAAATCCTTGCCTATATTGGTACTCTTCAATTATAATGATTACAGCTTTGAGCACCAGTCAAAAGAACAGTCATAAATGCATTTCAAATGTCAAACAAGAAACTGCAACACCAAAGAATTCCCAGAGGTAGTGAACTCTGTTGTGTAATCTCTCTCTACATGCTGTCGTTTAATCCGAAGTCTTTTGTTCTCTTTATGCCATTTGGAAAGAGATTTAAAGAGAATTTAAGTGAGTATGTGGAAAGGATCAGTCTTTAGTCATCCAGACTAAGTAATGCTTTCAGACATTATATCCAGAAGGACAAACATGTCTGAAGTTAGCTATAACAATGCAAACATCTGCAGCTATCGCCATCAAATATTTGTAGCTATCACAATAATTTCAATTTTTATTTAGTATGGGTTCTGCTGCTCATGTTCTGTTATGTGAAGGTAAGGCTGCTCTGTGTCACGTGTTTCTCAATGATACACACTGTGATGGAGATGGTGATGCAGCACTCTCGGCTAATTCAGACATTCAAAGGCACTGAGTTGATCTGCACAGCTGCCTGATGCTTGTGTCAGGGGCATTCATTAGCAAAGTTCCTCAGTTCTGCTCCTCTTAGGCTCTGAACTGTCAGACAGTGATCAAATATTTATATCAGCTCTCCACAGCACTCAAACATCGCTTCTCTTATTTTTCTGTGGGTGTATTTGTCTTGTACTTGATATTGATTGCTTCCTCTCATTCGATTAAGTGAGGATCATTACCAACACTAACCAGTAGTCACAAGAGGAAATCCATATTGCACTGTCCATAAATGCTAAATTTCATCCCTGACATTTATTACCCCATCCTGATGTGTGATGATAGTAAAATCAATCACCACTGATACTATTGCTGATTATCAGTTAGCACTGATGCTGCTATGTCATACTACCCTATTACAGCCCATCTTAAAACTTTCAGCCTTCAGTGATTCTTTATGTACTGATGTCTTTCCTCCAGGGCTCTCTGCCTCCGCCTCTCTGGTGTCTCTTTCCTGGATGATGGCGTCCTATCAGAAGGCCCTGCGGGATTCACGTGACGACAAGCTGCCCATGTCGTACAAGGCGGTAGTGGTGCAGATGCTGTGGCACCTGTTCACAGTTGGGGCACGTGCCATGGCCTTCGCCCTGTTCGCCTCCGTCTCTCAGCTCTACTTCGGCATCTTCATAGTGGCACACTGGTGCGCCATGACCTTCTGGATCATCCAGGGCGAGACGGACTTCTGCATGTCCAAGTGGGAGGAGATCATCTACAACATGATGGTGGGCATCGTGTACATCTTCTGCTGGTTCAGCGTGCGGGAGGGCCCCACACGCTGTCGCCTGCTGCTGTACAGCCTCGTAGTTCTGGCTGAGAACGTGGCCCTCACTGCCGCCTGGTACCTGTACCGCGGGCCCCGCACTTCCGACTTCTACGCCGTGGTGGTGGTGTGTGTGGTGGCATGTAGCTATGCCCTGGGCACGTTCTTCATGTTCGTGTACTACTGCCTGCTGCACCCGGATGGCCCCATGACTTCTGGCCACCTGGGGTGCGGCGTGATAGGAGCAGGCGCCGTGTCAGACCCTTGTCTGTCATCGGCAACCTCTGCCCCTCCCCCAGATGTGGTGAGCAGCCCCCCCAGGACGTTGCAGAGGACTAAAGGGGGAGAGCAGGAAGTGGGAATGGAGGGTGGGGACGTGTTTCAGGTTCGGCCTCCTGCTGGCTTAAGGACCCCCGCGCCCCGCCTCAGCCCAAAGACAGAAGGTCCAGTCATTCGCATTGACCTACCCAGGAAACAGTACCCAGCCTGGGACGCACACTTCATCGATCGCAGGCTACGTAAAACCATCCTGGTTCTGGAGAGTGCTGCCCCAGTAACTCCCAGGATTCAGTACCGTTGCCTGGGTACACCTAAGGAGGTTATGGAGTACGAAACAACAGTGTGATCACCAAATGCTCTCATGAATTCAGACACCTGCTCCCTCACTCCACTTGCGGGGTGCAATTGCATCGGTCAGTCTGCGGAGTCAGTCCCTCCTGGCTTATCATAGCAGAGTGGTAGCAGGTAGGTGGCAGGGTAGAGAAAGTGAGAGGAAAGAGAGAACAAACAGGGCTGGCGGGGCCTCCACGAAACAGACCTCTTTCTTTGATCCTTTCCATCTGTAGAAGGATGTGGAACTGTATGCTGCTCTGGGAAAACATCCCTTCAGGGGCAATAAGTTACTGGCTCAAAGGATGAAGAGGTCACAGGTCATAGAGCAGGACATTATGGACCAGTCTACTAAAGAGAACCTGAAAACTGAAGACGAGGGATGCTAAGAGTTGGTGATAAATAGAGGGTGGAGACCTTGATAGATAATATATTGCGGCACAGAATATTCACAAAGATGGTGCTTCAAAATGTCTTCATAAAGCAAACAACATTTAAAATATAACTTGGATGTTAATAAGCCCTTATGGCAAGCTGTTCCAAACAGCATTTATTTGCCTGATCCTGAGCTTCAACTGGTAGTTATTTATGAAGTCCAAGATGTCCTAGCTTGTAGATATGGTAAAGTGTATGTATGAATAGTTTCATTCAAGGCCTTAATCAGCCCATTTAAGAGTCATGCAGCATTAAAAAAGGACCAGGCCAAAAAGAACACAAAAACAGAATTTGTATCTCAAGGATAGACAATCCTTATCTGAGTGAACCAAGACATTCCTTTAATGCAAAGGTGATTATATTGATACTTGTGCAGTACTTCACAGAAAACGTTAAGGATGAGATGTTTAAGCTTCTAACTGGTCTACAGTGTGTGTGCGATGAATCAAACATCAGTGTATGTTTACATGTTTCTAAGTAATTCTCTTTTTATGATTAATAGATGGTTAGCATTATGGTTATGTTGTCATGAAGGCTGGAACAAACTTTGCAATAAAAAAAAAAACCCCAGAAATTCTTGGATTTTGCAGTTATGAGGATTCTGTCAGAAACATAGTTTTGCTGTATCATTTCATGAGTTTCATTAGCTTCATTTAACATGGTGTCTTTTCCACATATGTGGTGCATAATGTCCTTTACATGCTGTTTCTAAACCTATGGCCTCACACCTCTTTGAATGACACAAATCCAGCAAACATCTTGTATTGGTACAGTATTAAAGCTGTTTGAACATGCAATATAATCAAAAGGAGAGAAAGAACCATAAAGACTATTAAAGGGGTGCAATTCCATACATGAGACATTTGTCTTCAGTTAGGTTGGTGAGTTCTTGGTTAGAAAGGGCCACTCATGACATTTTGGAATTTAAGAATGAGAAATTATTTGGTCAGTGCAGTATAACGTAATGGTACGTCTTTTGTGGTGCTGGTAAGTAAACTGGCGCATCCATAGACACTCAAAAATACTGTTTCACTTAGCATAAGCTTAACATGCACGGTCTCGGTACTGCGTTACCATGTTGGTGCTAGCTGCAGAACATAAACACGGTCTACAGGAGGCTGGATGACATCAACGAAGACCGTGGTACACTAGTTTATGCTGGAGTATTTTATCATAAACCCTTATACTTCTCATGTCAGTCTGTGGCTACTGCATAGAATTCATGATGGATTTCAGCTGTATGGTTTTTTTTATTGGGAAAGTAAATAAAAATTAAAAAGTGTTTACTGGCCTGATCAAAGCAACATGTTTAAGTGTTTTTTAAATTATTTATAATGAAAAAGTGATAAAACACAGCTATGTGGCAATGCTTAAAGATTAAGTGTTAAAAATTAAGCATCTCTGAAGTACAACATGGCTGTACTAATGAACAAGCGATCTTCAACTCCTGTTAGAGACTAACACTGCACTCTTGTGGAAATGTATGGAATGAAACATCAGAGGGAGGGAGGTAGAGAGCGAGAGAGAGAGCGAGAAAGAGAGAGAGAGAGAGAGAGAGAGAGAGAGAGAGAGAGAGAAAGTTATTCTTGAGTAAGCAAGCAACATTATCATCTAATGTTGTGTTGTTGGTAATGCAATATGTTATATATTTGTGTATCATCCTGGGTTCCAACACTGAGCGTCAAAATTACTGGATTCACAGGAAGATACGAAGAGAATGAAAGAGATGTTCTTCTCACAAAGAACTAGAAGAGCCGCAATTAAAAATTTATTATCAGGTCCTTATGTTGGTTATTATTGAAGTGTAATAATATTATTGAAGAAAACAATAGTATGCATTTTATGAGCATTATGCCAGATTAAAAAAAATAAACAAACATTAGCACATTTCCAGATCTGCAGACAATAAACCATAACTTAAACATGTTAGAACAATGTGAAACTAAGAAAAATAATGGATGATATCTACATAAGTGGAGCATAGCAACTGTACATAACTTTTCTAAATATATGGTTTCAAACCTCTGAGTGACACAAACACAAATAATCCATTGTACATCTGTACATCCACTGTACATTACATGTTAACTATACAACTACACATCTTCCTTTGTATTTTCAGCATATATTGTCACAGCATTTACTGAATCATGTCTAAACAATATGTCGATATGTTTTGAGGTAAATATGAGGTAAATACAAATGAGACAAATATGAGGTACATGTTAAATCTACTGTCACACAGGATCAAACCTCCATAATGAAATATGTGAGGAAAAAGGTTAAATACTGTGTGTGTAGATATGAAACTCCAAAAATCCATTCAGGTACCCTACTGCTCCAAATCAACTTTTCTATCTATGCACTAGTGGGCGAGCTACAAGCTTTATTTACCACATCAAGACTATTAAACATTTCCTTTTTTTCTGGTTGCATAATTTTTGGATCACAAAAGCAGCTAGATCACTGATTATGATGGTAAACATACATAGTGAGCACAATGATAATTTCTAGACCTGTTCCTTGATTAAAAGTGGAATGAATCTGATTTAAAAATCACAATTCTTTCAGAGTCAAAAGATGAAAATTAAATAAAATTCATTCCCACTAGTCACAGTTACTCAAGTAAATATTTGATATATCTGTAAATGTTCGTGTATTTTTAATTCATTTTTAAAATAATACTTTTGTGTGCACTTTAGTATATTTTTAGGATTATTTCTTTACGTTATGAGAATGTAAATTCATATTTACATTTTAGAGAGCTGGACCAATAAGCTGCTAGTGGGCGTTACAAGTGTCCTACTTGGTAAATTGCCGTTTGTGTTCGCGTGAGCTGTAACCAGAGCGCAGGAGAATGGCGGCCGCCGCTTGCGGTCCTCAGGATAGTACCAGCAGCAGCACAACCAAGGCACATAAAGAACATCTGCGAAAAAGTAAAGATTCACGTCGGAGAAAAGCAGCACTGCTATTTCTGAACAACATCTCTTTAGACGGACGGCCGGTGTATGCTCTCAGCAATGGAATCGCTGGCCTCAGAGAAACCGGTCACCAGTGTCTTGAGGTTGGACCACCCGTGGTTGCTCTGTCGACTACGAGTAGCTACGGAACCTTCACCCAACTGTCACCTACCTTCAGCGGAAGTACTACTCCTTTGCCGAGGACTGGTACCTATCCACCGGCCCCGGTACCCTCAACAGTAACAGCGTTTGGCCAAGGGGGCAATGAAGGGTTTTCGGAAGGTGTAAGAATGGATCCTTTGTCATCCCAAGGATTCCCCCTTTCTCCGACGTCTGGACCTCCGAATCCTAATTTAATCACCAGTAAATCGCCCGCTGCGTGCTCGACGTGTAACGCCGTGCCACTGGATCTCCGTCAAAGGTGAGTTTTATGTGTAAGCAAACCCGTACGATCCAGCGTTAACCTGGAAACGTCACATAGGTAAATCGGTTAACAGGCTTCCCATAGCTGGCTTTAGCCGCGGCTTAAACTGCATACATGAAATTTTTTATCATGCTGATATGACAAGACGTTCCTTTGTGAAATGTGAGCCTACTCATCGCGGTGTGTTACCAATACGAACGTTTCTGCTGAGAATTACTTAATATTTCATTCTTCCTGTCAGATTAAATTAGGTGTTCTGTTCATGATCTGATCGACAGATGGAATATGTGTCTGAAGGTGTCGGTTATAATTCATAATTTATCCCCTGAGTGTGTAATAACTTTAAAGACGAGGGATAAACGTTGAAAACGTTCACCCTGTTGCTGTCATTTCAGTAAATGTAAGATTCGTCAACTTCCGGGTTTTATGGGTTTCGTTTTCCTTTTGGAGCATTACAACATACTGTTTACATTAAAACTGATTTTTTACGCTAAAATATTATAATTTAAAACAGACTAAAGTAACAGTGCAACTGGATCAGTTCTAACTACGATAGACCACCATAGTGCAGCAGTAGTGTATTATTGAAAGAGCCTTGTGGCTCACATCAACAAGCAAGATCTGGTTGCTCATCAGAATTGCCTAAAATCTTCTGTTAGGTCAAACCTGGACTATTCTCTCTATCTTTATTTCATTCATATCATCATGTAAGTTCTGGGGGGAGCTGTTCTAGGCTTATAGTCACAAAAAATCTGAGCAAGAGTACTGATGTCTGATTACATTTATCTGTTTGAAAAAATGTCATCAAAAAGCAAAAACAAATAGCAAACAAATCTATCTATTATTCATTTGGTGCACTTGCCCCCCTCTGACTCCATCTCCATCTCTGACAGGGGCTCTATCTTGATCAAGGGTTAGGGTTAGTGACATCAAACTAGGTGTCACTTTCCCATTTTCTAAAAGTTTAATTCTAATTTTAACATTTTATTGCACCGGTTTGTTCACTGTATGCTTTATCTTTACTGTTTCATTGTAGAGCACGTAACCAGTCAGGGTCTCCAGGGCACAGGGTGTCCAAAAAGGTCCACTTCATCAAGAACATGAGACAGTACGACACTCGAGGCAGTAGGTGAGTTGCTGCGTGTGAGGCAGCGGGCGGTGAGGTGGGAGAGATGGCCAAATAAGGACTGCACGAGTCTGCATACGACACATGCTGTTTCAGTGACTCTCATAAAGGAAACTGTAGTACTAGTAGACGGAGGCGCAGACTTACTAGTAAACTTCACTAGTAGATGCAGAGTTACTTAGAATGCACATTAAATGGCATGCAGGAAGCCACTCTGTTTGATCTGGACATGCAAGCACAGCATATCACACAGAAAGACATGTGGGGTAAAGAGTGGTCATAATGAAATGCCGGTGTTCCTAATCACTGAACCGTAGTCCGTCGCAAATGATACAGTGCAGGATTAGACGGACTCTCCGGATCCTTCTCTGGTGTAATAACTTTGACATAAGTGACCATCTGACTCAGGTTAACGGTTTGAAAGGAGCTCGTACGGCAGTGTCGCTTCTCAAAATAGGACTTGATTCTCAAATATCTGCTGATGCAGTATTTATCATTTTCATGCTGTCCCACTCCAGTGTTCCCTTTTCCCACCAAATTTATACTCGTTTACTTCCTGTTATCTTTTCATCTCTGTGTGCTCTCTGCTCTCTCTCTTCTCTTACAGTTGTCTGTACCTTCTATCAGTTATTCCCATATCAGTGCCTAGTGGACTAAAACAGTCTGATCCTTTATTTGTGTTTATTAGGAAAGACTTTTGAATGGCTGAAGATTGTTTATAACTTCACTGTCTCTAAGTTACACGGGACGAAGCGCCAAACACGAGCTTGCTTTGACTGTCCATGGTGTCCTCAGCCTCATGACATCAGCAGAGTGGAGTGTGTGACCTTCAGCTTCATCCAGCTCAGTCTGCCACAAGCTGCTGACCCACTGCCTCTGCTATTGTTCAAGCCTCTTAGCAACAGCAAAGAGAAGCACATGCTCTACTGCACATGGAAATCTTGACTGTTGAGATTCTGTGCTGCTGACGTTTAACCTGTGCTCATGGCTGTGTCCAAAGTCTGTAACGTCGGTGCTGATGTTTTGTTAGAAAGTTGGGTATTATTTCTAAATGAGGGTGATTACATAACCCTCCAGATCTCTTGGCCCAGGGTTTTAATATGGTAACCTGAAAGCTTTTAGAATTAATGGAATTTATGTTAAAGGGATTTAGATGTATTAAAATATTGAATCTCAGAAGTATAATAAAATGTGTGCGTGTTACCCAGTACTGGAACTGCATGTATTTTTGTGTTCTGTGTGTCTGTTTGCAGGATTGTGTTGATCTGTTCCAAGCGGACTCTCTGTGCTGCTTTCTCCGTCTTGCCCTATGGAGAGAGCTTTTACATCAGGTATAACATGCTCTACAGAACAGGTTTTGTTGCCATGCAGTGAAAATAGACACAAAGAATGAACAAATCAATATCCCCCTCCAGCAAATTCTGAAATTTGTGACACCAAGTGCTCTATTTCAGAGTTTAGGAGATCCATTTTAGATGGAGGAAATTATAGTAGGGTCTGTTTCATGAAGCTGTATTCCCAGCTTGGCAAATTGGTGACATTTCTTAATGTTGTACATAACAAACATAACGTTATTCATTTTAAATTGATATTTGCCACCAACATAAAGTAAGTTTTATTTTAAAACTTAAATTTTCCTTTAATCAGTTCAATATAAGGTTACTAATAAGACCAAATGTATTAAATTTATTGATATCTAAACTTCAATTCTGATTTGTATACACCTCATGTACCTCATTTACCTTTCTCGCAACACATGAAAAAGGATCAGTTTAATTCCTTGGCAACAATAATAGTGTCTTATTGCATTTCTACATACAGTGTGCCTTCTAAATGATCCACACCAGGTCTCTGTTCAGCTTTTCTGGAACAGCCCGTTTGCAAACAACAGCTTGAGGCATGTGTTGGTAAATAAGCGGTCTGAGTTTGTCACCTGCAAGACACCAACCTGAACAGCTGGTGCAGTAGCAGGCAATACAGCTTATTCTTATTTCAAGCAACCAGCAACAGTGGCTTATTTAGCAGCCATCACTATTTCAGCTTCTGAACAGCAGTAGGCACCCACAGTTGGCCAAGGTTGTGAAGTAGAGATGACTGATTACATGTCCCTCTAACCCAGTGACTCAAAATTGGAGGCCCAGAGACAGAGGCACCCATCGGGGGGCACAGCTGATGTGGTTCCTGTACTGGAAGGTGTGGAGTTGGGGGCTTTTGGAAAGGTAAGAGGGGAGTTGTTGATGGATAATTTGGGCTTATTTATGTTTCCAGTAAATGCAGGGCCTGTATCACGATGCACATTAAAAATAACTAGTGTTGACTACGTTTCAACATTAAAGACCCAAATAAATGAAGCTGTGACTGTGGTTGGCAACTTTCTTTATTAACTTTGTCAACCCAGGTTTACATTCTCAAGCTGTGATTAATCTGGGTGTGTGCAGATAAAAGCATGATGTTTATAACAAACAGTCTACTGAGTACTGGAAAAATGTTTATAACAAACAGCCTACTGAGTGCTGGAAAAAGTGCCAAC
>JAOXYF010000023.1:3007446-3031825 GCA_028565775.1 Sternarchorhynchus goeldii
GGGTTTGAATATTTCCCCTGTTTACATAATTATTGACGAACACATTGTCATAGCATGAAGGCGGTTCTTGAAATATCTGCACTGTTGGATCTGCCCAATATTGTGAAATATCTATGCAAATTTGCAGTGCAGTAGCATGTAAAATCACTGTCTACTGCATCACTCATTAGAAAGTTCCAGTTTACCTCTGGAAGCAACATAAATATTAGAACTGTGTATCAGGAGCTTCATGAAATGGGTTTCCATAGCCAAGCAACTACACACCAGCCTAGGATCACTATGTGCACTGCCAAGCATTTGCTGGAAGGGTGTAAAACATGCCACTATTGGTCTTTGGAGCAGTGGAAAAATGTTCTTTGGAGTGATGAATCGAGCATCTGGTAGTGTGATAGAAGAAGATGGGTTTGGCAGATGCTCCAACACTACCTACCAGTATAGCGCCAACAGTAAAGTTTGGTGGAAGGGAGATAATGTTCTGGGACTGTTTTTCAGGGTTGGTCTCTGGGCTGTGCCGCTTGGTTCCAGTGAAGGTTAATGTTAATGGTACAGAATAGAAAGACATTTTACACAGTTACATGCTCCCATGTTTGTGGCAACAGTTATGTGAAGGCTCTTTCCTGTTTAAGCGTGACTGTGCTCCTGTGCGCAAAGTGAGATCCATAACATAGTTTTACAAGTTTGTTGTTGATTCCAGTGACCTGAATACCTTTTGCATGAATTGGAACGTTGATTACAAGTCAGGAGTTCTTGTCTAACACCAGTGCTTGATATGAATACTCTTTTGACAGCTTGGGCAAAAAATCTCGCAGATCCTCTCAAACATACGTATGTGGAAAGACCTCCCAGAAGAGTGGTGGGTGCTATTAGTTTCAAAGAGGGAGAAGAACTTCAAATTAATACCATTGGCTTTCAAATGAGATGTCCAACAAGCTTTTATGGGTGTGGTGATCATGTACAGAATCTACATACTTATGGCCATATTGTGTTTCGTGATACAGGTCCTTGGTTTGTCAGCATAGTTTCTATATCTGTTGGTTACTAATCTTGCACATATGGTTTGAGTGGTTGTTGATGCAAGATGCATGAGACCTAGTTCTGCTTCTTTTAGTGCCTTGTGACACAAGCTATTGCATTTATACTCGTGCTGTGTGCCTGTGTATCTGCTGCAGACAGTATCCTATGCCAGATTCCTTCTCCCTACCAATGCCCTGATCAGACAAAAGAGCAGCACGCCCCTGGAAGCGAATGCAGCACAGCCTCCAGTGCCCCGAAACTGGATGAGTGGCTCAAAGAGTTTCATCACTCCGCGTTTCAGCAGCAGTGTTGGACAAGAGGCCGGTGTGTTACCAGTGTTTTGACACAGGAGGTGACATCCCTATCGTCACCCTCTACTAAGATTCAGAAACCATCCAAATGACTCCACACCTGTTCGTACAGCAGCATATCTGACATGCAGTTTGATTTTTATGCCAACTTTTTAACAGGGGTGGACGAGCTGTCGGACTATGACCCCAACCTACTAAGTGACCCCCAGTGGCCCTGTGGAAAGCACAAGAGGGTCTTAATCTTTGCGTCTTATGTGGTGAGCTTCCTAATCCTGGAGCACTAGTTCCAGCATGTTAATGGTGTTTCATAACCACATTATGTAAATGTTCGCATTTTCAAGTAATGAGTTCATATGGCCAGTTCAGTTATTTAAATGCCTTCCAAGCTCTTAGGAAAATGTGACTGTTTATGACCTCATCAGCAGAGGATCATAAGATGTGAGCTGCAGCTAAAAGCCTAGAGGCTGGTCATACTATACTGCAGTGCCTTAAACACTCTCTCTACAATACAGGAATAACATCATGGATATTGGAAGCATTGTAAACCTTGATCTTGATAGAAGCGTTTTGTGTTTTATCCTCCCACAGACTATAAAGGAGAGCCTTGTGCTCTTTGAATGCACTGATAAATACTTTTGTCTCTTTCAGACTACAGTTATAGAATATGTGAAACCATCTGACCTGAAGAAAGACATGAATGAGATGTTTAAAGAAAAGTTTCCCCACATTAAGTTGACCTTGAGTAAGATTAGAAGGTATGTTGTTTAAGTTATGTGCCCATTGTGAATGTATGCAAAAAAAAACTAAATCAGCTAAATGAAAGTCAATTTCTTGTAAGTTCAGAGGATATGTTGCAGTTTTCTGTGCAGACCTTCACACACATGTCTTTATCCTGGCTTTGACATGAACTTGTTTCTCAGTTTGAAAAGGGAGATGAGTGCGGTGAGCGAGGAGTGTAGCCTACAGCCAGTTACCATAGCGATGGCCTATGTGTACTTTGAGAAGTTGGTTCTGCAGGGTCGACTGAATAAGCACAACAGAAAGCTCGTGTCTGCAATCTGCGTACTCCTGGCTGCCAAGATCAGCAGTGACCTGAAGAAACTGGAAGTCAAGCAGCTGATAGATGTAGGTGCCATTTGTTCCAGCTAGATATACAATAAGACATGTCAATACTGGCCCCTTCTGCCCTCAAGTGCAACTGTCCTGTAGCTATGATCGGATGCTACACTGCTACAACTGCAATTCACCTGCAAGACCGTGTAATTTAGTCCCTGTAATTAATAAATAAACAGAATGTAACAGAAGCAGATGATATTATACTCATGTAGTGACAGGTGTTCTAGATATGCTTGTCCAGATCACCGAAGAATGTTCATACTTATCTACAGCATGCACGTTTTGGCTGTATGTCTCTCTGTATTCAGCAGTATGTGTGGTTTCATTTTTTTATTTAGTCTATATAGTCTTATCCTCCTTTCTTCTTTTGCTCTCTCCGTTGCTTCTCTCTCGCATGCTGGTCTTGAGCAGAAGCTAGAGGAACGCTTTCGGATAAGTCGACGGGAACTGATTCCACTGGAGTTCCCTGTGCTGGTTGCTTTGGAGATGACCCTTTACCTGCCAGACAGCAAGGTCATGCCACACTATCGCAGACTGGTGCAGCAGGTCTAGGAGGACAAAGAAGATCTTCCAGTAGTGCTCCTGAATCCAAGAGGTGCTGTTAGACAAGGTTATCAGAGCTCTTTATATACCTGGGGCTTTTGGCTGTGTTCAGCAGTCCTGTTGGTCTGGAGCCCAAAAGCACTTTTTCAGCTTCCGTATGACAACTCTCATAACTGACATAACTGCCAGATTTCATGAGATGGTATTCTAACTGAAATAGTATTTTTTTTTTGTCATTTGTTGGTTAGTTTGGAGGTTGTGATAACTTGTTTGTTAATAATTAGTACAAATTATCAAATTTATCAGAGATCTATTTTTAAGCTGTTTTTTAAAGTCCTTTTGATGTTTTTCCTAATGTACCATTGATTATCAACATTACTGTATAGCTCATACATTTTCTACCTACATGCAGGTTTTTTTTTTACTTTCTCTCAAGGTGTGTGGTGTTCCTTTCAGTTCAGGGCCTTATGATGGGTTATCTGTGCCATTCTGAAGCACTCTATGTTAGAGATGATGTAAACTTGGCACATTATTTGTGTCCCCCTTTTTCATGTGCTCTTATTTCCTATCACCACTTTCATTTATCTGAATATAGATTGTGATTGTGCACTGAAATATTGACTGAGGACCCAAACTAGTTTGTAATTCTGTCTTTAAAATATTTTGTAGATTGAGTTTTGATTGCCAATTCTTCAGACTAACCAGCAATTATTTGTCTGAACCAAGACGATCAATTGATGTCACTGTATTGCACAATGAATTCTTAAAAGCTGTATATGACAGAAACATTCAGTATTTATTTCTTGAAACTGTGAGTATTTGAAGAAACATTTTGCCTAGGGGACTTTTACTACTGCATGTGCCACTGAATAGTAGGAGTTGCAGGTTTAGTCCAAACACTGGCTCCACATTTACTAGACTGTGGTTTGTCCAGTATCGGTGTGAAACCATTGACATTCAGTGATCAACACCTGTCTGTGTTGTACTGTGATGTGCTGAGTAGGATGCAGCATGTATGGTTACACAGGCTTGTTCTTGTTCGTTTTTTTGTTTGGTGCAGCACTGTGGATGGTAGATTAATTTGCAGTGCAACACTGTGGATGGCGGTGGTGTTACTTTTCTTTGCGTTCATCTGTGAAACTGCAGCCATTGTCGATATGAACTTGCATGAAGTAACAGTGTTTTAATATTTTAAGATAACACAGCCAGCCTGTGTTCCTACTCAGTTTTTTTCCTCAGGGAGTGTGACCGATGTTGCTAGCACTCTGTTCTGATGTGGTTTGTATGGTCTTCTATCTGAAACGCTTTTTCAATAGTGTTACCTTAAGATCTTTCTATTGTTAGTAAACTCATTCAATAAACTAATAGCTATTTATTTTCAACATGAATCCTCACTAAACTCACTTAGTGCAGCAAGTGCCTTATTTATTATTTTGATCTTTTTGCCGATATGATTTGCACCTTCACATCCAACACCGTTCATCTGACAACAGCTTTAGACACTTCAGACAGTCTGGCATCTTATATTTTGTTGGCTACCTCAAGGCAAGCTGCAGCAGCTCTGAGTCTGTACATAAAGAAGAATTTCTGAAAAATGCAGCAAAATGAGAATAACTGAACTACTCATTGTGAGCATATAACTGTTTTGTGTATGAAGCCTTTTTCCCTTCCCAGAGACAAATTTCTGGAATTGTATGAAATGGTAGCTTAGACTGTGTATAAGGACAAGATATAATGTGTTGTGCAGTATGGATGTGTTTATGTACCATTTGTTTTGCATAGAGATGCTTTTATAAATATATTTTTAACTGTTGACCTTGTGTGGGTGGAAAATCATTTAATGCACTGTCCCAGCACATACTCTTTAAAAATCAAGGAAATTGTTTCTATGCTGTAATTTTACAAGCATTTTTATTATTTGGACCAAGCACTCAATACGTATGAAGAATTACCAGATTGGTTTAGCTATCACAAACATGGTTTCAGAGTTCTAAGTAACAAAAGAAAACCAAGTTAAAAGTAAAACACAGTTAGGTGAGGAGTGATGAGCTAATCAAGACTCATGTCCTCATCTTCCTCCTCCTTCTTGTCTTTAGGATCTTTCTCTTGTGATTTTTCACCCTCCATGGCCTTGGCAAATGCTTCCACATCTGGAAAACAATGTAAAGGTCTGCTTCCATGTACATATACAGGGATGTGCACATATGTGGAGAGACATGATGTATACTTACCTCCTCTGTTGGCTGCATCCACGGCCTCTGCAGGCAGGCCAAACTGATTCATCAAGGGTCCCAGCTGTCCTGATGCTAGAGCACTGCTGAACAAACTCATAGCCTTTAGAGAAAAAGACATCAGTGATATGGTGAGTCAGTATTGTTCAATTGGAAATGGTGGAACTGCTGGATTCGTTTAGATCTACGATAAGTGTCCTAGACCTAAACAGTTCTTACTGTTGACATATACATCCCATTGAATTGTACAATCAAATACAACGACAGCATGCCGTTTTAAAATGACAGGAAACAGTTCTCATAATGGGTCAGCACCTGAAGACATTAGCTTGCCCAGCTAAAGTGTTTCCTATTAAACTGTGGTGCCCCTTTGAAAATGAACCCTACTCTTAAACATGTATCCAAGCAACCACACAAATCTGGGGAACTGCCTGAATGACATCACCAGATGAATGATCATCTCTGCCTTTTATCCCTCAGGTGTTCCCTAAAGCAGTGTTTCCCTACGCTCTTCAGGGATGCTGACCATGTGCACACATTTATTTCATCTCAGCTCTCATTACTGCAGCGGTGCTTTTGATAGATCGATTCAGGTTTGTGTGGAGATAGGTGGAGTAAAATGTAAAGTGCCTGGGAGTTCCAGAGGAAACTCCCAGTGTGTGTGTGTGAGTTTGCCAGGTCTAAAGAAAAATGAGGCACACCTGCTGAAACTGTGGTGAGGAGAGGGTGTTATGAAGCTCATCTGTGCTCTGCGGGAGAGACTCTCCAGATGGGAGGAAAGGAATCAGTCTCTGCTGCACCTCTGCATTCGCCAGGATTGGAGCCATGACTTCCGGTGTTAAAACACTGGCAAGATCAACTACTCAAAGAAAAGAGTACCACTTTAGAACTCACATAAGCAAGGAAAACTAACCATTTTAATGCTGGTTCATACCCAGTACAAGGCTAAAGTAATCCCTCCGTTCAATGGGTTTACTGTAAATGTTAAATATCAGATGTATCCCTCACCTCCTTGTCCGGTTGCAGGGACATTCATGGTTGCCAAGATACTCTGGAGGTCACTAAGTTGGATCGGCTGGGTGGGGCTGGTAGGCCCTGCAGAGAGGGTGGGTCCAGCAGGGGTGCTGGGTGTGGCAGTGGGGGAGGCTGCTGTAGTGGCAGAGGGGGTAGTGGGTGTGGTTGGCACCTGGGAGGAACCCAGCCGAGCAGCTGCTGATGTGGATGAAGGAGTGACAGCTGTGGACTGGCTGCGAGAGCTCATGGAAAGGAGAAAATATAATTGAAAAAGTTCAAATTTCTGCTTGGAGAAAAATGTCATGCAACATCCATTATTCACATGCGCTTTCCTGTGAATATTATTCAGGATAATATAACAGGACAATATAAGGGATACTGCTTCTTCACAAGGGCACAGAAATGCAGCCAAGACCACCACCTCTGGTTTTTGACAAGCAATCTATGCTTGCTTACATTTGTTTAAAACCCTGTCATGCTTTTCTAGCAGGGCTCACTAAGAAGCTGCTTAACAAAAATCTAGAATAAAAACAGACAGTTTATAATATATAAACACCCTTGTACAAGCATGAATGGCCACCTTCAGGTCTATATATCTAGAATAAAGTATGACAACTTTTTCAGAACAGCCACTGTAAAATGTATTACGAATAAAAGAATCAATAAGACCATTGCCACAAGACAGGAAGAATCTATGAGATCACCACTTCACACATCACTGTTGTTATGACCTGTTATTGGAGTATTTGCGCCCTTTCCATTAGCTTGAATGGGTCTGGCTACTCTTTCGATCTCATTAACAAGGTAAAAAAATTTTTTTACAGTGGTCCAGAGAACAGCTTTTTGTGACAGACTGGAAATCACAGCCTAGTCAAATATAAGTTCAATCAAAAATTAAACCATATCCAAACTCCTTTAAAACGTTTTGGCCTTGTGATTCTTTGGTGATCCTCTTTTTGGTGGAGCAGGCCATTTAATGTGCAGGTGTACCAAAAGAGTGGCTACTGAGGAGATACTTGGGTTCAGATAATACCCGCCTCCCATCAATCATTTATACCTGGAGGATGAGCTGCTGGTTGCTGGAACACCACTTCCTAGCAGGCTGGCAAGCCCTGGTCCAGCAAGAGCCCCAAGACCCCCTGCAGGAGTCACAAAGAAAGGCAAAAGTAAACCTCATGCGACACACACATTAGCACTTAGCGACCATCTTTGCGCAACTGCTTGGTCTACAGCTTTGTGGCTGAACTACTGTTGCTCTTAGACACTTCCATTTTACAATAAGAGCCACTTATAGTTGACCCGATGCAGATCTAGTAGGGCAAAAAATTTCACCATCTAACTTATGGAAAGATGGCATCCTATATCCACATTTAAAGTCACTGACCTCCTCAGTATAACCTATTCTACTGCAAATGTTTGTATAAATAACATGGCTAATGTGCTTGATTTTATACACCTTTTAACAATGGGTGTGACTGAAAAGTCTGAACGTAATCGCTACGTTCAGGTGTCTAAGGGTTGTCCAAGTCTATATGTTCTTCTGTGGACAGTTGAAATAATCTAAAACGAAGGAAATCACTCACCAAGTCCTCCAAGTCCAGCTGGTCCAATCAGCTGCATCAGTTGATTATGAGTCATATTACCCAGAAGACTCTGCAGGCCACCTTCACCTGTTGGAAAGCAAACAAGGTTTAACACATCCATTACAGGTGGTGACTATAGAGACAGTACAGAGATAAATAAATAAATCTTTATTGCATAAAGTTTATGGGATTCTTTCCAAACAAATACCTCCAAGAGCAGAAAGCTCATGACTGCTGCCACTTCCACTGCCAAGGGCCCCAGGCATGGGGGGATTGTTGAGGTACTCATTCACTTTCCTGCAGTACTCTTCATCTTTATCTGTTTTAGGTTCCTACATAATAGTGACAAGGGGGGGGGTACCTTTATTCACCTTCTCGAAAACCTCACACATCAAGATTAAAACCAAAGAATATCCGAAGACATGGATTACAAACCTGCATCCAAAAGAAGAGCCTTTTGGAACCTGCCTTAAATTTAAGCACATACACACGACCTGTTGTACACTGAGGAACCCTCTTGAACTCACAGTCATCTGGGAAAATAATCAAGTCCTTTAAAAACAAACAAATAGATCTTGTTATTATTCCGACAAAGCAACCAGAGATTCCAAATCTAGTTTTTTTAAAATAGCCTAAATCAGGGAACTTTATGTCTACTTTTGAACAACGTCAGTAACACTGAAATGCACATGCTGCAAAAATAGTTAGTGAAGACAAGATAGGTATTATCTCTGTATCTAGACAACCCATGGATAGACACCAGACTGTAAGAACAGTCCACTGCTGCAACACCACACTACAGAGCTTTTTACTAACATCATCCACATTTCCAGTTGTCCTGTCCTTCCAGCAGAAGTGAATGAGCGAGTCGTCAGTCTGCTGAATGTAGACTTGACCTTTACGCTTGTCAGGGGTCACGGTGCTTCCTTTCAGGGTCATCTTTCCTGCACGAAACTCCACTAGGTATTTGCTCGATGAGCCACGCGACCCAGACACCAAGCTCGGAAATAAGGCCCCAGAAGACATCTGCAGCAAGATGACAGAACGATTACTCAATGGCCAGAAGTGAACAAGTGGGATAAACAAAGCAAACTAAACTGTGTGTGTGTGTGTGTGTGTGTGTGTGTGTGTGCGTGTGTGTGAGTAAAATCAGTGTGGTCTGCTTTGCAACAACGACTATCAAGGTGCCATATAAATAAATAGCCAGGGCTGGAACACCTCAACAGCCTTAGAAAAGTACACGCAGGTGAAAATAAAGGTATACTTCAGTACTGGAAGGCAACAACACAGCAGGGTTCAACTAATTAACAAGCAATCATACATTTCATTTGTTGTAACAAAGCAAGACCAGTTCTGTGGACCTCCCACGACCCTACAGTTACACCTTCAGATCAATACACTCTTCATCTCTCCGTCATTACACACAAATAGCTTAAAAATCACTGCTCACTTGCTCAAAATATCATAGTTCAATTACTCTGCACTAGCATTGCTGGTCTAACTACCACTAATTATCAAGCTCTAGAAGTCTGTTGGATGAAGGCAAAAAACACGGTAACGCTGGAAAGTACTGCGCCAGCACATGTAAGAATATTTCACAAAACTGGATTCTCACTTTGCTCGCTACATAACCTACGCCAAAACCCAAGGCTGTCCAATCGGAGAAGAAGTAAGGATCAATCTTATTGGACAATCTTCAATGCTGTCTAAAGTTACATGGCTGGCTAACAAAGACCTGTCTGTGAATCTCGACCAGGCAGGGTTTCCCCAAAAGCCGTGTAACACAAACATAATAGTTAACTAAAGATAATAGTTAACTAAACAGTAGAATGAGTTTCACGTGTGACGTTATTTTTTCCACTAAACATTACCGTATATAGTTGCCAGCACTGCAAATGTTTGGGGAAACGGGCCCCAGAGCAGAGTAATCCAAACTTTTCGCTAGAAGAACCGGTTTTAATCTGAGAAAACTTAAAGACTCGTTTCGATGGAATTCATGGGTTGATACGTGTCCTAACTGAAACCTCGTTAGGAAAATCAAACGCTCCTAGTACACGGTTACACACCAAAACAGTAAACGGGCAAAGTCACTGTTAAACACGTTCAAACATTAAATAATTTTTGGATATAAAGTTAGAGAGTTAGCTCCTAGACTTCCGTAGCTAGCTAGCATAAATGCCGTGACGTTAGCTAACTAACTGGGCTGGTAACTAGCTCATCAGCTAACAGAGGCAATTATAATACAGCACACGTGAGCTAGATAGTTAGGATACTAAAATTAATAACTAGTTAAAACAATCTTAACAGTTAACTATGTAGTACGACAACATGACGACTATGTATTTCCTCGGAAGGTAGCTAGCTGGCACTATTAGTAGCTAGTACTAGCTAGCTGTTAAAAGGCTAACCAGTCGTGCTAAGGTAATATCTCTCGCATAAGAGTACACTTAAAACAGTGTTGATTTCCAAAACCATCTTGATTTTCAGGACAAACCAAACACATACGGTACGCGAAATAACCAATGTTGTATACCGTATAAACAGATGATAAATAAGAACTTACATTTATTTTTTGTTAGATTCAAATTCCACAAAAAGGACAGAAACGAGGAACGACAAACGTTAAAGAGGCGTTACTTTTATTCGATAGGCTAAGACGCCCTTCGCTCATTGCTGTGGTTGGCTATCACATATGTCATTTAAAATACATACAAGAGTGGTTGTCCAAACCTGCACTGTCACGATGTGAGAATTAATCATGAAGAAAGTTGTTAAAGCAAAAGTACACTGATATTCAGGGTTGTTTTTTTTTATTTATTGTAGTAGCTATCATATATTATGTTGAATGACCAGATATACATCCGAGTTGAACAGCCTATGGGTATTACGAATGACAATTCACATTTTTACTATACAAAAATAGTAAGTGTAATTAAGGGCAACTATATAAAACATACATAGTCTATATGGCCTGTATTAGCACTGTCTGCGATGCAGTGGATTTCACAACAATCAATTCCATGACGAATATTCTGTCTCATACACACACCATATCTTCAATGTCTGTTTTACATAGCTGCGCTTTCTGGGATCTGGCACAAGTTCACCTTGACATTTACTTGCATCACAGCCAGTATACGCAAATAATGTTGACACTTTATACATTTCACATTATTTCAGTGACATTTATGATTGTTTTCCTCAGACTGGCTATTTGTGGATTAAAAATATAAATCATTTAGTTCCAGAGTTATTACAACTCTATTACTTAAAGTATAGGACTCTATAATATTAAGTGATGACATGAATATATGGATAGCTGATTATGGGATGACTTTTAAACTTTAATACTCTACTGCAACAGGGAACGCATTGCTATATTATGACACTCACATATTACTTGTTCTACATGCTTTTCTTCCTTTTTCTCTGATCTGGTAACCATGTTACTGTTCTAGTCACATACAGTTGCCCACAGCAGCCCATACATCAGATAAACTTCATGGGAAAAGCGTAGCACGCAAGGTGCTGTGCAAAAAAACAGCCAACTAAATTTTTCGAAGCTTAAGCAAATAGCCCAGTGCGGGACAGTCTTCACTGCAAAGGGGCAGTGGGCTTCAAACCCAAGAACAATAAATTGACATTAACCAGGACTTTAATTAACTGGTATGATATTCATTAGGCAGATCTAAAACACTAAGCCCACTGTAGACAATTGTAGCCTCCGCTGGAATAGACCAACATGCTTGACCCGGTTTCATAAGGTAAACGAAAGTATATTACATGATTCTTTGACACATATCTCAAAGATACACTTTACAGACATTCTGATGGATAATTGCATAGAGTCATTAATTTGTGTGTGTGTTCTGTGCAAGGATGAATGAGTGAGAGGGGCACAGCATAACACAGCATTTAACTATTCAAGATAAATATAGCATTACTGTCAATCTCAATATAGATAATCCAAATAGTTCCATTCATAATCCTCCATCCCCGTTTACCTTTTTTAATTTTTCTTGAGGAAACATTTTACTAATGTACACTACGAATAAAATTTAGTAATGAAATGTGTTCTGTCCAGGCTCTGTCAGAAGAGCAATAGAGTACTTTATATGCACATACTTTTATACATGTTAAAGTGAAACATTCATTAGCCACAAGTGCTGAAAACAAAAGATATTAGCACCCATCTCCATTAAGTGATGCCTGTTTGTGCATAAGTGTGTAACTGTTATGATACACACTTGCAATCCTGATGAGTTCTATGGCTTAATTTCCACAAAAAGTGTTATTTTGGCAATCACAACCAACTCACAATATCAATGTAAAGTTATTACAGTCTTCTTTGCTGTTAACCAGAGATGTTAGTTATCTTAAAAACCCTTTGTTTACAAAGTAAACAGTCATAAGCAGCTTTTTCTACTCCCAAAAAAAAAGAAAAAAAAAATGGATCTGCAATATTGCTGAACGTGCATGTGAGATTTGAGCATGCAATGTATAGTGAAGACCTCTGTATCAACAGAGACACAGAAAACTGCCCTGAAAAAATCCACAGGGACTTCTTATTTTGTCTGGATTCAGAGGTGCGATATGGAAATGCCAAGCCCTGATCTAACAAAGGTACTAAATTAACCTCAAATGCCAGAACTTGCCTGCCATCACAGAAGTCACATTTCAGGATAAAGTATTAAATATAATAGTGATGATAAAATAGTTGCATTAGTCTGAGCATAAATACCTAAAAGCGCCTATTGTAACATGCTCTCATGAGCGTTATGGTTCAACAGCCATACAAAACGCTCCATCCTTGTTATTGCTGCACTTCCTCTATTAACATCTTGTACCCATGAGACACCTGAGGAACTAGCATGATATATAAGGTGGATAAAGATTTGTGCATAAGCTGTAATTCCCATACATGTAGTGAGGTTTACACTGTATGTTTTAACATAAAATCAAACTAACATGAAAAAGTCAATGAAAAACACAAAAGATATTTAAGGCATTTTCTACCTTTTAGAAATAAATAAATTCAGTCATACTGAGTGCTGAGCTTCAGATTCCAGTATAAAGATTTCATTGCAGGGGAGGGGAAGGGTGGCTGTTATTTAGTCCAGTAAACCATCTATACGTCACATTTGTAGTGTAATAAAAACAAACAAACAAAACCAAAACCAAAAATGGTTTCTTGTGGCAAGATGAGGATATGGGCTTGATGACAAGAGACCAGAGGTATGTCAACATTCTTGCCCTCTCCCCAACCAATTAGTAGATGTCAGGGAGGTGAGAGTACTTTCTGCCAAAGTAGCCACCTGTGTAAATCCAGTCTGAAGTTCCTGTGTAAGCATTCGCGCCTTGCTGGAACCACCTAGAAAGACCAAAATATAACACAAGCATCTTTGATCCATTAAAGCTGATTAAAGACACTCTGACTTTTGTATTTGACAACTACCAACCATCTTATCAGTCAGTAAAGCAACTTAAGCTATTAAACTGAGTCTGCTTAATTTTTGAGTACAACACAATAATACTGATTGTTCCTTCACCACATTAAGATCGTTATGTTGTCATCTTTTTTTGATAGAATTATGATAAGCTAGGCATTACCTGGTGGCCCACCCCTGTTCATCTTTGGTACGTTCCCTCCGTGCCGCTCTTTGTTTCTCCTCCAGCCTTTCCTTCTCTTGACTTGCAGTGTCTGAATCACAGAAATAACACATTAAATACAAATACAAAAACAGGGTCTCATTACAAGGATGTATATGGGGGGAGAAGAGTCATTCTGTTTTTTACCTATGTCTCCATTTTCCATGGCTCTAATGTCTGGTCGCAGCCGACAATCTGTAGGCGCTACGACCCCCGCCATCCCTGGCTCCAGCTCATTGAGTGTCATGGCAAAGCTGGTGAAATTATACATCTGGGTAGGGACACAGAAGTGTGAGAACACTGTGGATCTTTCTGAACTGCAGGAAAGTGTAACTTCATTATTTGTTCTTGACACCCCCCCCCAAAAAATAATATCCTAGCTAAGAATAAAAAATACTAACCTAATCTGAACAACACATACCAACAAAACCACAGCAGAGGCACTTCTGTGATGCTAATTACTGCAAAGACCAAGAGGCAGTGGAGTAGTGGCTGAGATCTGAGTTTTACCTGTGCTGAGTGTGCGGGTCGTGGAGCTATCCTCCACAATAAAGTACTGCCCGGGATCATATTGACCGTGTCCTGAATATCTGGCATTTCATCAGCATCATCAGCAACACCACCAGCATTCTGCTCCTTAAGGCAAACACATGCTGGAATTAATCACCTTTGTAAACCTTAATATCTACCAAAACACATAATAAAATGCAAAACTTTGAGACTCATAAATGAACTAGGCTGCAAATATTCAGAAAATTCATTAGCCTAGGATCCTATTTCAGCAATGTTTTACCCAACAGGGTATTACTGATCCTGCATGTTCATGCACCATAATGAGTGTGTTAAAACCTTCAGTTCTGTTTGTAGTACACTAAGCTCTTCTAGCTGTGTATGATTCCTTTACTTTACCTAAAATCTCAAGCCTTGTTCCTGAGGCATAGCCCTCTTTCAAAAGATGCCAGGAGCTAAACTCTTTACAGATGACCAAGTGTGGACTTCTAACGCACAAGCAATATTTGAACACATATACTTGATATATATGCAAATACTTGAACAATATGCCTACTGTAACATCTTATAATTGTGTATTAAGGAAATTAAAAAATCTATTTAACCTGTTTGTGTTTCTTGGATTCTCCACTTTTCTTCTCAGCCCTCTTGTATGCTTCATAAAGTTTTGGCTCTATAGTGTACAAGCACTCAGTCCACTTCCCATAAAGAACACACCGCTTCTTCTTACTGCATTGTAATACATGTAAAATCTCAAACAAGAGCCACAATTACACATGACCAAAAATGACCAAAAGAATAGGAAAGAAATCCCATACAACACTGTTATTACATACAGCATTCCACATACACCATGTTAAAAATTATGACATAGTACAAAGACAGTGTAATAGTAGTTTTTAAGCTGTGTGGTGTATGGCTTGGCCACCAGGGATTATTTGATATTTGATACCAGTGACTGCTCACCTCTTGTCCTGGATATGTCCTTCTACTCGATGCAGTTCTTTGCCAAACATGCCACATGGCTTAAAATTCAGAACACACTTTTCCCGAGTGCTAATACAAACAGATTTTTAAAGCAAAAAGAGATAACATAATCAACAATTTACCCATAGAAGCTGCCAGTGAAAAGGAGACAATCTTGTTTACGAAAGCCGTATAAATATGTATGTGTATCTGAATAATGTGAATAAAAAAAACAATATAATGCTGTAAATATGAAAACTGTCTTTCAGAAAGGAAAGCAGAATCCTTTGCCAGCCACTGGAACAAACAGGTTCACTTACCTGTGATTGACTATCTCCACTGTTCCATACTGCTCGATCCACAGTTTGCCCAGTATGACATTGTGCACACAACACACAGGGTTAGTCCAAGTGTATGCCTCTCTGTGTCTATCGGACGATAATCCATATACAACATGTATGCACTGTAGGAAACCTCAAACAGAGTCTTAACTATATACACAAGGACACAGCCATTTAAATATCACAGAGGTACACTTTCTCATATGCACTCACTTGGACAACTCCAGTGTCATGGTGCCTTTGGGTTCAGCCTCCACACTCTTGCCCCAGAACTTCAGTTTGGGATAGATGGAGCCATGGAACTTAAAGTCCTGGCTGAGTGATTCAGCATAGAATGCACTAATTGGTGGATGGTGGCTAACCTGCTCTGATATCAGCCGGTAACCGTCATCTTCCCTAAACAAAGAAATTCCCATGGCAACAACAAAAATTAAGTGCAAATCCAAGTACTTAAATGTTAGATGATATAAAAACACATTTAAACTTAACTTGGTCACAACGAGGCCGTAAGTCAAGAACTAGTGTATAGCATGTCTGACTGTAGAGTGGACTGGTTTACCTTATAAGTTCATAGGTCTCTCCTAGTAAGGGGTTAAAAGGTTTTCCAGTTCTGTCCCATTGTGACGCAACAGCCGACACAGCAAACGCAGCAACAAGCTGTGAAACGAAACCCAAGGGTTCAGCATAGACAGTCTCCTATACATGTCACAGAGGTTCAAAAAAGGGCTGTGAAACAAAGCAGACAGTTTACCTGCATACGTTCTATTGAATCAGAGAGTGTGCAAGCTTTGTGGATGAGGTATGTATGTTCCATGTACTCTGTAATTCTCTGGAGGAAACTAAGTGGCTCGTTAAAAACTATAGGCATTGTGATCTTGGACAGCTCCTGCATAGCCAATGGTGTATTTGTTCACAGTTGGGAGAAAAAAAAATAGGGTTGGGAGTTAGCAGAAGTTCAGCAAGAATTTCACCTCAGTCATGAATTATTCACATTGACAAAAACACATCACACATCCACCACAACATTCAACTACACTACACTCTTTTGCAAGAGCATTGCTGCCTACCATCCCAATGCATTTCTTCAGGAACCCCCAAATGCTAAAGTCATTTCTAGAGAACATGGGGGAAGGGAGGGTTGTCCTGCAAAGGAAGGAGACGACAGGCTTACATAAACAGACAGAACCCTTACAGAAAACTAGCAGATAGCCATTTGCACCTGTACGTTATCCTGCCTTGATTTTTAATCAGATTAACCCTCGGCCCACACCTTCGCTCCCACACCCCGTTCTCAGATGGTACACTGCCGTTGGAAGTCTCTTTGGCCTCATACACAGGGGCGTCCTTAAAGCTAACCTCACAGGAGTCATCTGATTCCAAACCTGACCAAGGGGAAAAGAGAACGAGGGATCAGCAGGCAGGAACAACAAATTTGTAGTGCTGCTGGAACACACACACACACGTGTGTATGTATAACTGCAGTTAAATGATTCGTCCCACCTGTTTCTGCATCATAGAACTCCTCTTCACTGTTCATGATGAGTGGTTACTAATGATGACGTCAGTCAGAGAGCATTGTTCCTCCAATCCAGGAGTCTGAATGGGTCCTATAAAAAATAAATAAATATGCAATATGCAGGGATTGCTTTGGTCAGGAAGGAGCAACATTGGTGGACCCAAGAAATGCAGAGAAAATATGCAAAATATGCAATCCTCTGTAATCTATTGACTAAAAAGCTGAATCAAATGGGAAGCAAACCAACAGCTTGGGGTCATAAATATGTCATCTGACTAAGATATTTAAAGTTAGCTATGTGCAGAATTTATGTAGGTCTTCTTGCTGACAAAGGCTACAGAAGACAAAAGCCCTGTCACAATGACGAATATCCTTTGTTTTTGTTTAAACTGTACCGTGTTGCTGATAAGTTGATACAAAGCAATAAATAGAAACAACTACTGTCTTAGATGTTTAGATTTTCCCATGCAAAAACAAACGCATAAACTCTCCCACAAAGTGAATAAAAACATATCAGTTTGCTGTGGTCTGGGGGGGGGGAGCTGTATTTGAGTTCAGAGTCAACATCACCAAACTGAACGAGCGTAGTCGATTTTCACACTGTAATATAGTGTGACCAAATAAACCGGGAGGCAGAGGTCACATTGAGAGATAGAGGCTGTTTGACATAGGACTAATACAAAGACATCCAGACATCAAAGTTCTGCATTTGTGTGCTGAATTATGCACTCTCAACTGAGCATGAATTTTCATTCAAGACAAGGAAATGATTTAACTAATAACCATGCGATCAAACAATAAAGGTTCAGAGTCAATAAAAGTTGATCTAGAGCAATCTAAAATTGAAATGGGAGTCCTGCAAGAACCAGTCCTAAAAATCTTAGGAAAAAAAAAACCGAGCCAGTCCTCATAAGCAGCCTCTAATAACTCTTCACCTGAGGACTTTTCCTGTACAGAAACACACTAGTGTTACTGGTGTTTTGTCACAAAGTATTTGGTGGAGGAGAAGAGCAGGTGAAACTCAACCTTGTTAACACCAGGCTAACATCAGGAGTAAATGACATATGAATCTGACAAAGAGCTGACATCACCAACATTGCGGATGAAATTGTACAACTTCACCGATGATGATCTATATAAATATCTTCCTGTGGTCTCCCAGAATTATAATTTGGTTTTGAGCAGTCATATGTGATCAGAGGTGGATGTTCATATCTGTACACTGACATAAAAGAGAAAATATAAGAACACACTTTTTGTATCTAGCATAGGCTTAGCTAAACTAAATAAAATCAGAAGGCTATATAATATTATACTGTTATAGCAAAAATACAAATGGAGAATAGGTCTCTGTACAGACGGAAAGATAATAGCTAGCTACAGTGCTATATATGGTGACTGACAACAGTCAACCCTGAATGCAAATAATCCAATAGCTGCACAGTTGCCAAATGGCGTTCACCTTGCTGAGAATTAGGCTAGTATTCACTGACAATGTCATCTAATAAAACTGAAGGCAGGTAGACATCAAGCTCTGCAAATAAGGGACGACTGCACTCTCCTAGGAAATCCGTAGCGTGCAGGTAACATTCTTCATCACATTACTCTTCCCAAGGAAAAATGAAAAAAAAACAAGCATTCAAGTTTTTTTTATCTAATAAGGATGTGCTTCAACTAGTTTGGTACCACTCCTCGCTGCAGAAAAGCACTCAAGATACAACATCTAGCTAGTCAGCTATGCATCGACCAACAAAATGTCATAATGCTACTTGCCACCCCTGATTGCTTTTCCATACAAAAAGTTTAAACTATGCCCAGTGTCTTCATTTATCTCCCATGACATAACAAGATAATTTGACACACTCGATAATAAGTCCACTCTATACAACGACAGGCTACCCGTTCAAATTACACCATAACAAAACAGTCAATAACATACAGTTTAGTGCAGCAGCCAATCCAGCTAGCTATCTGCACAGCACAAGTCTGACATACGTTGGCAACGCCACCGAATAAATCTAAATAAACCTTATCTGACTTACTTAAGTCAATGGACTGATCAGCTGCTAACAGTTTTCTTCTGTTTGACTTTAGTCTTGTGCCCTATAGAGGAACAACGTAGAGTAACTGTTAGCCAGATAGCTAGCAAAGCTAAAGTTAGCTAGGTGGCTATCCGAGTGTCTTTAAGGCGATAGCGTGAAAGCTGTTTACGTGCATAGATCGATCTGGATAGGTAGCGAGCCTGCCCTTAATGCCATACGTGGACTTCTTTTAAAAGCATGACAGAAAAATGACAAAATAACAACACAATTTTAACAAATGCATACATAATGTTTTACATCACCTAATATTCCACTTCCTATAATCCTAGGGGTGAACAGACTACAAGCGTCCTGTTTGGAAGACTGACATTGGGGCGGGCGTATTTCGCCAGGGCTGCATAATTGATGGATTAAACAACCCGTGGATTTCCAGAAGGGTTACAAACATTTCTCAGGGACGGCCCAGTTACCGAATGACAGACGGAAAACCTATTGGAAGGGTTGTACGTTATATCTAAATAGACGTTACATAAAGGGGAAGGTACTAAAATGGTATGGATGGGTGTTATTTATAAGTGCGGTAATAAATATCTATCTGGGCAGCTGCACTCTCGCCTTGCGTGTAGCTACTTTCAGCTTTATTAGTCAATATGCGATAAATAATCACTAGAAATCGTCTATAAGCTATTGCTGCATGTTAGAAGGTTGTAGGTTAATGAAGGTCGCCACAAGATTTGAGGCGAATAAGCCTACGGTTAGTGTAAACGTATTGTTTATATTCTACCTCCTACTCAAACAGGCAGTGCTAACATAAAATGTATTGTAGTCTTTGGTAGTTATTTTTTATATTCTTTTTAGTTGCCTTTTTAAAAAGTATGTATTGAATGTAATGTAATGAAAATAATGTTAATAATGTCATTAAATTACAGATTTGAATAAAATAATCCATCGAGTCAATACACATCCTCCCATCTCTTTACGTCCATAAACTCAATAGATTTTAGTTTTTTCTTCCGTTTGTTTGTTTGTTTTTATTGGTCAGTCAGAAAAACATGGAGCTAGTAAAACAGCTAATGTATTTACATTTATTCTCAAATCATTTTTAATGCTTTTTCTTAAATATATTTTAATACTGATTTCACCAATTGGGTGGTCGTAATAACGATTTTACAACACGTGATTAAAGTTGCACTGATCACCACAAGATGGCAGGACAAGCCATTTTTTGATACTGTGCTACAGTTATGCGCAGCACCCCGAGGTTCCCTAAGTCTTAAGGAAAACTATGACACACTGGATCATTACCAAAGGCACAAGCCACTTAAAGGCAGCACTATTCACAAAAACGTATAAAACAAGGAACAGCAAGACCCCTGGAGTTCCTGGAGTGACGGTAAAAACCTAAAAAGCGTGCCATCTAGGAATAATTCGTTAGAATTAGAATTAATATAAACGTTATTGTCCAGCCAAAGCAGGAAAATCAACTATAGTTTCACAAAAGAAAGGAATATATACAGTCAAATACACATAGACACTCTGTAGTCATAGATACCTCACACAAACTACACAAGTTACACACACCTGCTAATCAGCTTGATTTGTTGATTGCATTTGACACTAACGATCAATTATAAATCTTTTTATTTGGCAGGGATATTCTATAACATCTCCCACAAGGGACCAAATCAAACTCAGAATGAAGGGGATGCTTTGAGTTATTAATAATATAATGGCTTATAAGTAAAACTTTGTTATCTTTGATTAGCTTTGTTGGCAGCCTACTGGTTTCCCTGCCATCTTTAATACATTTATATTTACAATATTATACATAGATATTAAAAACAAAGACACTTTCTATTAAACTGATATACACTTGTCCGGAGTCTTAATACTAACCTTAAACCCCTTCAATTTCCCATATACAGGTAAGTAGATATAGTCTCTAGCTAACTTTCTTACATAAACAATCAAAGTTGCATATAAAATCGACGGTGTATGTGTGTTCATACATACTACATAAAACGGTTGACAAATTTCTTTTTTATTTGATCACAAAGTGTGATCAAACTTTTTTGATCACAAAGTGTGATCAAAGAGTTGGGAGTAGATCTACGTGGTTGAAAATAAGTTATTTTGTTTTTTCAGCAGTTTTTAAACCAGTTTTCTAATGAAGATACTTGGACCTGGTAATCAATGCTTTTATAAAATCGTACCTCCGCATTAAAGTGACTTTCTTTTTTATTATCCTGTAATTTTTCCCATAAAAAAGACATTGTTTTGGGGGTAATTTTTCCTGGAAAAATATCGAAGCTTTCTTTCTTGCAAAGTATTGTATTGTATTGGCAAAGCATAAAGACAACTGAAACGTTAAACCTGAAATCTCTGAGCTTGTGTGCGCGCTCAGAGAGAGAGAGAGGCATGAGAGCGAGAGAGGCACGTAGGGGCGTGTACGTAGGCGTTCAAAACCAGATTTAAACGCACAGCCTAGAGAAGTTGGTCAGAGTCAAATCCGCAAAGCTTCTAGTTGGTCAACAAGGCACAGCACTCTAACCGGCAAAAATACACGCATGTGAAGGTAGGACCGTGTCTGACAATTCATTAATCACAGATACAGTCGTTTGTATTTATGCTATGATATACCGAAAATAAATTAATTGTTTGGTTTCTAACCTCATAGCTTGAAAATATTATTGTTGTTGGTTTTAAGTTTTTCCCTTTCATAGTGTGGTTTGCATGACGAAAACAAAAGCTGACAAAAAGCCTCCGGTTTATGCTCACCTATTCAAGAGCCCAAAAGAACCGAAAAGATATGTACAGTGAAGATGGAAGCAGCAACGCGCACTCAAGTCAGATCCCGCGGCATGCGTTGCACGTGACAACACAGCAAACTCTCGTCAGTGCTCAGAAAATTGTGAGTGAAGTGTCAAAACATAAAGATGTTCATTCACAACCACCTTGCAGACGTAGTTCGGCGAGTACGGCTGCTATCAGTCACACTGTAAGTGGTGGAAAGGAGGTAAAACCAGAGAGAGGTAAACGCTCTGAAAATGCCCTTCGATCGGCCCCTGGCACTCAAAAGAATCGTATTAAATTGTCAGTTCCAAGGAAACTTTCCGATGCCAAGGACATATCTGCTGATTGTTCCGCTGTTAACCTGTCGTCCACTGACAGCAGTTCAGAGACATCCGACTGCACTGAAGAGAACAAAATTCTTGATATTGCCCAGAGCATCGACATTATTGAAATGAGCAATAGAGAGACATATAGAGAAAAGAAAAGGGACTCGAGAGAAAAACTACCCGAATTTACTGATAAATGCAGCAATTTCCATTCTTCTATCGACAATACTACCGTGACACCAGCGCTTGGTTTTGAAGATAGAAGTATTTCTCCTGGAGACGAGCGATCTTTGATCTCCTTTGATAGCCGCTTGAACACCAGCGCATCCGCGACATTCTCGGATCTCACTGGAGACGTTGACAGTCTACACAAAGATCTTTTGAGAGAGATTGATGACCTACGGTCAGAAAATGAATATTTAAAGGTAAGAATATTTACTCATCGATTCATCATGTGTTAATGTTCAGCTTCTTCTAGTCCAAGTTGTACTAGCCCTTGTTATTATTTAAACCATTGCTGTAACTCAGGTGCAACAGAAGGGCAAGGCAAAGTGACTTTCTTTCTAAATCAAAATTAACACACACACATTCACACACACACACACACGCACTTTGGACCCATGTTTAAAATGCTCTCTGTCCTGGTACACATCTCTGGGTAAATATGCCAGTACGCAATGATTAAATTTTGGTCCTCAAACAGTTATGGAGAGATGCTAGAATGCAAACTGTGATGCCTTTTGCCAGGTGATTCACACATTCTGGCAGAGGTCTATGCAAAAGCAGTATTAGATCGCACATAAATCTACAGTGACAGTTTTATAAAACCATTGATTAACAGGTCCAGGTATCAACATTCGAACGCTAGTGCAAAACCTTCTCTTCTTTTCTGTTGAGAAACAAAATATCTCATTTTTTTGTTGTGCGTAGGATGAGGTAGAGGAGTTGCGGTCTGAGGTGCTGGAGATGCGGGATGTGTACACGGAAGAAGACGTCCACCATTTGCAGGAGCTTCGGCAGCAGCTGGACCAGGCCAACAAGGCCTGCCGTATCTTGCAGTACCGGCTCCGCAAAGCCGAGAGGCGTAGCCTGCGCGTGGCCCAGACCGGTCAGGTGGATGGGGAGCTCATCCGCACCCTGGAGCATGATATTCGGGTTAGTACCTTAAACGGTTATATAAAAAATACCAACCATTGGAGTCTGGGCACTAGAGACTCCAAGAAACTTAGACTTTCCTTTAGCTACCAGTCAGGTAAGATTACAAAATGACAATATCTGTTGTACAGGTTGTTATACAATCCAGTGCCAGTTGTTACACAATTTGGATGCAAGGTCCAGATTTTAATTGATTTTATCTACAATATGCTCTTTTTGATGACAATATCGATTTATTCAGGAAAAAATGAATGTGTGTGATCTTCAGTAGTGTGCTTTTTGTGTGCTTGTTTGTGTATGAGAGTGGCTTATATAAATCCTTGACTCATGTTCACATTTATGGGAAAGATCAAGCATTCCTTCTCAGTGTATCAGAGTGTGAAATGAGATTGCACCTCCGGGTTTCCTCCTGCTAACTGGTGATTTAACAAGGGACTCTTCCTCTTACAGTGATGTGTGTAATGAACAACACTGTGATGGATGCCTTTCATCCATCCATCTCTCTCATCCATTTGCGATGATGTGTGCTAAGATTTCACAACTGTGGACAGACTAAGTGTTACTCTCTAAGACGCACCATATGAATCAACGTTCTGTGATTCAGCCCTGCTCTCTCATTCTGTTGTGCAATCATGAGCCTTTTTTTGGTCCAGCAGCATCAAACACTCAAGACTGTGGTTGGAACAACATTTCAGAGGAAAAACTGGTGTGGGCACTTGAGTTTATACAGATGTGCTTGGGATTCTGTGGGTGTGTGAGCAGTGGGAGGTTCTGTTCTGGAGCCTCTCCAGGTCTCTTTTACCGTAAAACGGATGGAAAAATCCTAAGTGGTGTGCTTGCCTGCTGCTGTTTTGGGGCAGACCACTTACAACACAAGCATTTTTTGGTTTAAACTCATCAGCCAATCAGGGAAACAGAGTTGTGCAGGAACGTTATAGCCATTAAAAGCCAATCAACACAGCAGGGACAAACCACATTAGTGTACACTTCCCACGAGGACTGGCTCATGTTATGCAAACCTCGTTTATTCTAGGTAAGACTAAACTCAAGACCTTCTACATCTATTTTCTTCTGAAAAGTCATGAAATATGCAAATCAGTTAGTATTAAATTTTCACACATTTTTATCTTGTTGTGCTTTCATGAATAAATCTATGTGTGTGACAGAGAGTGAGAGAGAGAAAGAGAGCATGTACCTGAGTGGTGAAAAGCAAGGTGATGGGGTGGTCAAGTAGGGAAATGTTAGTGACTTTGTTAGCCTCAGCACCTG
>JAOXYF010000023.1:3036431-3060558 GCA_028565775.1 Sternarchorhynchus goeldii
ACTATAGACATCATATAATTAGACATCACAACTATAATTAGACATCACAACTATAGACATCATATAATTAGACATCATATAATTAGACATCATATAATTAGACATCACAACTCTAATTAGACATCATATAATTAGACATCACAACTCTAATTAGACATCATATTAGTCATCATATTGTACATAATACAGTCATACAGTAAAAGAGGTCCACTGTATAGGAATTTTTATTGTCATGTACTTTACATATTTACAGATAACAAAATTAGCTAATAAACCTTTGAATGTCATTATTGACCTTTGTAAGTTTTAATCACTTTTTGGATTCAACTTTCTCATCATTCACAGAGTGCTACACTTGACACCAGCAGAGCTAATACTGAATAACGTATCTGGTACTTGCATATCTAAAGCCAGTGAACATTATGCATAAAGCAATGTAGTACATAGCGATTAGTTTTGCTTCAAACTGTCACTCAGGCAAAAGGGGGTTAGAGAGCAGAAACTGCCCTGTGAGTATGTGTGAGGATAGAATTTAGGCCAATGCCCTGTTGGGACTAGAGTGCAGTGGGGTAAACTGAAATATCAGCTGAAAACAGGACATCTGATTCAGAGAGGGTTTAGTTAGGGAACACAGACAAGAGGTATGTGCAAAAGGGAGGTGCAAAAGAGAGACTTGGAGGGTCTGAGCAGGTAAATAAGAAAGAAGTAAAGGGTGCTTTGAAGTTCACTGAGGATAGATAGATCACATGAAAAAGCACTGTTAAAATTATGCACATACACATGAACATACAAAGTATTCAAAATGCTGATTATGCTTTGTGAGCGGCAGCAAGTCTTAAAATGTATTGCTACTAAATATATATACACTGGACACAAAAAATCTCAAAGGATTTGACTAACAATGTTTTAATTAACTTTCAGTCTTATGGATTTAGGACACACCAGATAGAAGAAACTATGAGGTCAGTTTTACTGTTATATAACGTACACTAACATTATAACTCAATCACCATCAGTTAATTAGATGAGTTTGACTAAAACGATGCATCTTTCATGCTGACAGAAAATGCTCCCTCCACACGGTGGATCCTAAAGCTGCTCAGTTGGAACAGATGTCCAACAAAAACTGGATATACCTCACTCAAGAAGCAGCTCTTATAGACCGAGAAGGTCCATGTAAGACCTGGGACTGTTCTATCATGCCATCAAGCTTTCCTGGCCTGACCATAGAAAAGGAGACTGGTCAAAAAAGCCACACAGCTCCAGAGCGAACCAGTCTAAGGATTTACTACAGCCCACCATCAGCACGCAGGATCCACCTTTATGCTGAGAAATTAGATGCGGATAAGTATGAGAGGCCTGCAGAGAAGCAAGAACCTTGCTGCTCCCGTTCTCCACATGAACACATTTGTGGAAATATTGCTTCTGACTATGATAGCCGGCAGGGTACTTTACCATTTGAGTGCCAGCGTGCAACGGAGTGTGATCTCAGTGCTTTTGCTAGATCCAACACATCTGGTTTTCAGCCCTTTGATAGTTCATTTCCATCTTGCTTGCCCTTCAGTGGATTGGAGGTCACAGCCAACCTGAGTGATGACATGAAGGAAATAACAGCCAATGTGCTTCAGTCTTCCTATCCCAAGCCTCTAGACAGAGGGAAATGGAGGGGCTCAGGAAGCCATATTGTCGAGGTAGTCAGCACAGGAACCCAGACTCATGCCTTGCCACAAGTTAACAGTGTGGCACTCCAAACTGAGGACCTTCCAAATATGTTTGCAGGGAAACACTGGTCACCAAGGGTCACCTCATTTGTATCTGGTCGCCACCAACAGATCCCAACTTCCCTGGAGAGGATTCCTGGTCTCTCAGAAAGATCTTGTCTTTCTTCTACCTCACCAAAATTACAGCAAATACACTCTGCCTCCTCCCCATTCTCCCCCACCTCTTTGACTTCAAACTCATCAAATTCCTCCACTTTATCTACCTTGTCCTCTTCCTCATCTTCAAACAATTTTTCCAGGCAGGATGTCCCTAAGGATCATGGCTTGTGGCCTTTGCCCCAAAACAGCTCTGGTTCCTCAGCTTTCACTCACTCCAGCTCAACCGGATCCAGCTCAGCATCAGGGGGAGGCAGTGAAAAGCCTGCTGAACGCAAGTCCATGCGCATCCACAAATACGGACTGGTTCAGGAGTTTTTTCACAATGTGTGTGGCCGTGGTGAAAAGCCCAAGTCAAGAGGGGAGAAAGCACCAGTGGTGCGCAGAGATCATGTTGGTCAGGCAAAACTGAAGAAAACAGAAAGGCCTCCTTCTCGTATTCCCACTGTGCAGCCAGTCAGAAGTGATAGTGTCACCAAAATCGTCAACCGCAGGTTTATAAAACAGGGTCAGAAAGATGAGCTCAGGCCTGGCCAGACACAATCCCAGAGTGAATGCCAGTGCCAGAACAGTAAAACATCTCTCAGTAAGGACAAGTGCCGTGGCCCCGTAACTCTGGAAGTAAGTAACATAAAAGTGTGGAAACAGTCTTATTTACAACAAAGATAAACTGTAAGCTATCCTACTGAATGTAAGGAAAATATTAATGTTTGGTATTGGAGGAAAAAAAACCTCACAAATGGCAATGGTTATACTTCAGAAAAAAACCTATAGAAATCCTTGTCAAGGCAATAAGTTTGTTTGAACATTTTTCTGTGATATAGCTTGAATGCTTAACATCTCTCTGGTTTGACAATCCATCTTTTCCCTTGAAGGATCGCTCCTGTGACTGCAGGTGTCGAACACTATCTTCCTGCTTTGCTCGAGCATCATGCACCAACCTTCATCATGCCCGTGGTCACTGCAAACTCCATCCACATAGATGCCCCACGGCAGCTGGTGGGAAAGAGGATCTTCTTTCTCTGTGAGGGGTGCAGTCACCATGAACCACCGATACCATTGCACAGCTGATGGGATCCTTTAGGGAGGTGGAGATACACTTAGAGTGGATACTTTTATAAATGTCTGAATTGGATAGAGGGACAGTAATGAGCAAATCCATAATGACAATCTGGTAGACATGGCTGCCTGACAATTTTCACAATTCCTGGCCAATAAAATACAAAGAAAATTGTTGGACTCGTTTATTTAAAACTTTTAAAAGAGTTAGATAGTTTTATGTGATCTAATATATGAAGCATCTATGTAAAGGTAATTTCTGATGTATTATCTGTGGATTTTTTGTGTTGTAAATGTATATTATCTGCTGACACAGACTGTTAGTTGTCATAAAAGTAAACTATATAAAAGCCATATAATAAGGTGTAAATAAATGTCATAACACGCTGATTTCTTTTGTCTCTTGAATATTTCAGACTTGCCATGGGGGCCTATCAAAAGTTTTTCTGACAACGTGTATAATAATTTCAGACCAACTGCCCGATAATAAATGAGCTGTTAAAGCACGCCCCCTACAGACCAATGCCACGACAAACAGGTCGCATAAAAATGACGCAATCATAATATTACTAAATTATCAATAATTTAGTAAAGTGAACTAGTAACATTTTAAAGTGATATCGATTATAGGAATAATATTTTTTACTGTATAAATTGTTTAAATAAGTCAAAGGATTAATTTCTTTCTATGCAACAAAATAGCGGAAATGCGTCAAAAGAGTGTGCACTTGTCCTACTTTTAGAACCAACAGGTCTGGTTCGCTAGCGAGCTGGCTAAGTTGTCCGTCAGTTGAGTATTTGTGATATATCAGTAACTGCTAATTTGAATAAATCTAATATTTCACTACAAGACGAAAACAAACATGTGGCTAACAATGCTGACTACACCTCTACGCTTCACTCATATTTTTGCCTCTAGCTAGTTAGCTAGCTTCCTAAGCAAGTTAATTCAGTGTTTACAGTCTTCGCCAGCAGGGTTAACCAACATAATCAAAACAATTTACTGAATATAGTCGCATTTTGACATTGTTTGGTACGTATCACATACATCGCGATGTCGTGCACACTAGAAAAGATGTTATCTGACGCCCGAACTTTGCTGGAGCGCCTGAAAGAGCATGACACGGCCGCCGAGGGACTGATCGAGCAGTCAAACGTTCTCAGCCAGAGGGTTCATAGCATGAAGGAGGTTGGAAACGCTCTGCCTGATAAGGTATGCCAGCATTTTAAACATGTATTTAGATTAATCACAAATTTCAAATAATGCCGCTCTTTGTATTAGGTAGCTAACGATAACATTAGCAATTCACCTTGTTCTCTGTATTTCCTTTAGTACACAGAGGAAAACACGGGATATCAAGAGCTTTCTAAATACAAACCCCATGTTCTTCTGACCCAAGAGAACACTCAAATCAAGGACCTTCAACAAGAGAACAGAGGCATGGTTGCTACTTTTCTTAGAATATGCATTCCTGGGGGGAAATGGATTGAATACAATATGTATGGCACACACTAACTATTTGAATGTTTACTCAGTTTACTTCGTCCTTCCATTGCTCTCCAGCACTATGCATTTCTTTAGAAGAGCACCAGTATGCCCTGGAGCTTATTATGGGTCGATATCGTAAGCAAATGCTTCAGCTGATGATGGGGAAGAAGGAGCTGGACACCAGGCCTGTGCTCACCCTTCACGAGGACCACTCCAAGGTACATATTATCTTTCTTCTGATAGCTTATGCAACCATGTGACTTCTTTTGTAATCACACCTACAGCATGTGTGTCATTTGGCCAGGAGGTACAGAGCCAGCTTCAGCGGATTTGTGAGATGGGACAGGTGATGCGAAGGGCAGTGCAGGTGGATGATCAGCACTACTGTTCTGTGAAAGAGAGACTGGCACAGCTTGAGGTAATGATTTAGTCTGTTTACGGTTAAATGCCTGCAATAAATATCTGGTTTTACACTGTAATTACAAACAAACTTGTCACTTCAGTTTTGTATTTTATTTTTTTTTTAGCTTTTAGTCACATTGCTTTCTCCAATAAACTTGATTAATTTTCTTCTTAATTTAGATTGAAAACAAGGAGCTGCGTGATCTTTTGGCCATCAGTAAAAATACACTGAAAGCACAAAGGGAAGAGGCAGGCCAACCTGAGACCGAGCAGAAGCCTAATCCTGCTGAACAGAAGTGATGACTGCTAATGACATCAGTTGTCGCTCTTTGTGGCTACAGTTCAGTGCAATTTTTGTTGTACCATCTCAGGTCAAATGTTAACCAACATCTAAGTTATGGGGTTATAGTAGTTTTGCTGACCCATCCCAGTTCAATCTGTTGTTCATTTTTACACTTTTCTGCAATTTAGAAATATAGATTTTTTTTCTGTTGTTCTCAGGAAGTGCAGTTTAAGTAGTAGACAGTTCAAGTAGATAGCTCATGACAAATTAAAATACTTAATATTTTACATTTATGGTGCTTTAAAAAACAAATCCCCAGAAAATATGTTGCTGTGCATGTGTGTGCGTATGTATATATAAATACACACACACCAGCACATACACTTTTTCATGGAAACACTGGTGGTGAAACCAAGTAAATAATGTTACTTTCTTGTCAGATTTATATATATATATATACACATATAAAGATTATAAACTGAAAATCCAGATGAGTCTCCATACTCATTGGTTGTGACATCTCTAGCCCTGTTGTTTTCATAATCATGAAGTGAAATCTACATTATACTCTGTTAAGGTAATCTTTTGAAACTAACCAGGAAGTAGACAATGCAAGAGAAACCACTACAAGGAGATACAGATTGATAAAAGCTGAATTACTACTGGAAATTATTTTTAGTTTAGGCTTAATTTGAGTGTGTCTAACAGGCCCACAGACTATAGTAGCTGACTGTAGAATTAATGGATAACATCAGCCAAATTTAACACATTCAGTACTGCTAATACAGTTGAGAAAGGGTTGTACATTTGTGACCAACACCATCACTGTTGTACATAGACTTTCAATTATCAGAAGAAGGTCATAAGATTGCACACCCACCCAGCATTCAAAGACATTTTTTTAAAGTTTATTTTTACTAAAATGACATTAATTACATTTAATTTTCCTTACCATCTGTACATAAAAATGATTTATTTTTGTGACCTTTAAAAAAAATCCGTAATATGTTCTTGTCTTCCAATGATGTTTATGTAGTTTTTAATTAATGAAATGAATCCACTATCTATATGGTTTGGGTTAAATTTCTGTTCTGTCCTCCATAAATTAAAGCATTGAACTGGTTTTGCAGACACTGGGAAAACCAAGTCTTAGTCTGTTAAAAGGGATAGAATCCTGGTTTTGTAATTTGTCTGGAAAACTCACAGTTCAGAATCATGATTGTAGGGCTGTGCAAACTCAACTAGAACAACTAGTATGTACATATTCACATCAGGAAACGAATGCTAATCACAACATTTTTCTTGTCTTTTTCCCCCGAGCTACATATCAAATATAATACTAATATTAAAAACAAATCAAGTGCACCTCATTAAAAATAATGATCAGTTTGACCTGCTGACCGAAGCCAAAAAAGTTAGAAATAGAAAAAGATTAAAACTTAAGCCTCATATCTCAACTTCTAAAAAGATTAGCTTGACATGTTTGCACAAAATACTCCACATTTTGCAGTTATTTTTCAAAACGGGTGCTCCACATCGTCTGAAACATCTGCACTCCACATTAGAGTCTTAAACGCCTCTCCAGCAGGTGGCGCTTGTACCGATTCTGTATAGGTGACCTCACACGCTCTGATAGTAGCTAACGTTAGCTAGCTAGGGCAGTGTAGCCTCCTAATGCAAATTCAACTCGATTCAACCTTTTAATAACATCTGTTTTCAATATGTCTGAGAAAGAACTACGGCAGAAATGGGATCGTTGCCTTGCAGACTGTGCTGTCAAAGTTGGTAAGATTTTTTTGCGCGATTGTTGGAAAGACGCTAAGTTAGCTAATTTGCTAGCGTGCTTACAACACCTCTAGTTTTGGGGCTGTGCTAAAAGCCAGGTAACAATGAAGCTCAACAAAATAACTATCTAGGTTTAAGGGTACCATCTGAATGAATTAAACACTGAGGGAGAGTTTCATAGCATGCATACTTTATAGAACAGCTAGCTAGACCCGTTTATATCAGGGGCTCTTCCAGAAAGCTAGTTAGCTTCTCTAACGTTACTGTTGGAAAACATTAGACATTAACCTTGTTATGACCGTCTTACCCAGACACCTGTGACATTTAAATACCCTCTGTGAGAAGGGTGTTGCTCGTTCACATTTAAACCCCTTCGTATAGGCAACCAAAGACGTTTCTGACTAATTGTTTGTCGGGTTTTTTTTTATCGCGTTTCTAAAACTGGGATTTTTTTTCCCTGCAGGGGCTGGGCTTGGTTTAGGTATTGTCTTCTCGGTTGTATTCTTCAAACGTGAGTATTTTCAATTACAGACAAACGTTTTTTACTAGCTAATTAGGTGAAAAGTTTATTATGTAAACTCTACTTACAGGTAGAACATTGCCAGTCGCGTTTGGCACAGGAGTTGGCTTGGGCATGGCTTACTCGAACTGCCAGAATGACTTGAGGTCACCATATCTACTGTACAGTAATGCAACTAAGGTCAGTAGGTAATCATTTTAGGCAAGTCAAGCTGCTGATATTTTTTTTAACACAAAACGAAACACTACAGCTCTATCAGTTTGTCGGTATGGCCACAAAGAAATGTAAGATGAGCCACATTTCCATTTACATGATTTTCGTGTGTATTTTTCAGGGAGCTAGTCTTATGACTTATTGAAATAAAATGGGAACTGACAACTTTTGTTCTCGTCTCTTTCAGAAGCAGTAATGCTGTATCAGTGAAGGATTCTGTCTCTGTCTTTTGTGGCTAGTTGAAAGCTGACAGACTGCCTTTCTGTGGACTTGCCTGCACTCTCATCCTCGTTCTATGTGCTTAAAAAATACATTGTGTGTATTTAGTCACATTGTTAACAAGGAGAAAAAAGTTGTTGAATAATGAACACAATGATATACCATGAAAGGAATACAATTATAAAAGACTATTTTGACTTCAACAAGTATTCTGCAGTGTCATTTAGTTTTAATAATGTTAGTGATGTATTATTTTCAGTAAATATGTGGTTTTCATGAAGAAATATCACAACAGAGGACTTTGCTGGTATGCTTCTCTGATCGTGAACAATACAACAAAGCATCAAGGCAATGCATTTGCCCATTGTCATAAAATGTTCGTATCATCTTGAACGTGGTGTATGTTAGGAGAAAGTTTTGGCATTGTGCCAAGTCACAAGGTGGCTCTGAGCTCCAGAGTGAAGTACCAACATATGAAGCACCTCTTCATTATAACAGAATGATCTTTTACACATAATTGCATTTTTGTACTGCCAATTTTATCAAAAGGAGAAAGTGGGATAGAGCTTTTTGATTAAACTAAACCATTAAAACAAACAAATGTGCATAATGGAAATGTGTACTGAGGTTTTGAGTTTCTTAGTAATTAATGTCATGGGTAGGAAAACACTGAACAGCAAAAAGGTTGTGATCTTTTAAAGGTTGAGTTTTGAGTGCCTGGGGATGTTTGTCATTCATTTCACATTATCAGCAAGGCAACTTTATCATCCTGTTTTCCAGGTCACTGACTTTACTCAAAACTCAATTGTTAAAAAAATTACCGAGCAATCAAAGAAATCTACAGCCCTTTTTGATGAATGTTGCATTACAAAAACATTTCTTGGCTGAAGACGGCTAATCACTTGTGTAAAGTAAAAAAAACCCCTTTATCTGAATGCTTTTAATCGTTTTGTTAAAAATATCTATATAGCTGGTACCTCTCCATTAATTCAAAATTAGCATTGCCTGTGAATGTGCATAAGCAGCGTTCGTTAAGAGTGTGATGCTCAGACACGTTCTGTCCCCAGCAGCAGAGCGCTGAGGTTGGAGGCACACTAGAGTGAAAGACACAGGGATTAGGAGGAGTGAAGAGCTGAGGGGGGGAAAAGCAGGCTAACGCCAATACCTGTGGACCACTTACAGGCACAACGCGTGAACAAACAACGTTAAGCTGGCTACACAAGAACTGTCTCGCAAACATGTTGCCAGACCTTAGAACATTTTGTTATAATGATTTCTCAGGTGCTACACACAAGAAGACCTGATTTGTCTTGTCTCGGAGTGCAGTGCTCTCTCATACACACACCAACTCACACTGAAACCCACCTCTCAGTTGCCCTCCCCCTATGAGTGTCATCCTTACACGCAGCTTTGAAACACACTGACGGGCACAGAATTGCTCACACTGGCACTAAGCTTGGAAGAAGCCGGACATAGAAAGGAAGAGACGTAATTTTACCACTTGGTTCTTCTCTGAGCTGAATGGACTTGCAGCATCTGATTACCATGTTTGAATGAGTGACAGCAACTGATCTGATGAAGACACTAACCTTGCCAGAGGGAAGATGGAAGAGATTACTACAGTGGGGAATGTCATCGGTTTCCTCACTTGTTCACACTCAACAAGCAATGAGAGCTGAAGATCCTTTGTTTTTAGCTTCTTGACAAATGACCTGGAGATATTATTTCTCTCTTTCGTCACTTCGACTCTCCATGTGCCTGAAAAATCCCGGATGTGTGCGTGCTTCACTGAGACCGGAGGCCTCAGGCATTTTAACTGACGCCTCCCACAATGAGCGACTCCACTTTGCCCTTGGCAGGAGCAACCTCAGGTGTGGATCCGCACCGTAATAGAAGCCTCAATGACAATGTCCATACCAGTGACGTATGGATCATCAGTGGCAGCGGGCCATGGCTGCTAGCTGTCATGCTGTCCCTCATCATTCTGATGACAGCTTGTGGGAACATCCTGTTGATAGCTCTGGTGTTTGCCCACCGATCACTACGGTGCACCTCCAACTGCTTCCTAGTGTCCCTCTTCCTGTCAGACTTGATGGTGGCTCTGGTTGTCATGCCCCCTGCTATGCTGAATGTGCTGTGTGGAAGCTGGGTGCTGTCTCCGGGTTTCTGTCCCGTCTGGCTCTGCTTCGACGTGATGTGCTGTAGCGCCTCCATCCTCAACTTGTGCGTGATCAGCCTGGACCGCTATCTCCTTATTATATCTCCTTTGCGCTACAAGCAGCGCATGACCCCACCCCGTGCCTTGATGCTTGTGGGCGGGGCCTGGAGCTTGGCAGCTCTAACTTCTTTCCTTCCAATAGAGATGGACTGGCACAGCCTGGGCCGTCTGCAGGACCACTCAGTGCATGGCTCGACCAACGCCACAACCCCAGAGCTGAGCTCGTCTTACCCACCTTCATACTTCCAGATCTCCAACTCAGGCAGCTTATCACTGCAGTGCCGCCTGCGGGTCACCCTCCCCTTTGCCTTGGTGGCCACTTTCCTTACCTTCTTCCTGCCTTCCACAGCCATCTGTTTCACCTACTGCCGCATCCTCCTGGCTGCAAGACGGCAGGCGCGTCAAGTGGAAGCCCTCACTCATCCTCTGTACCCGCACCATTCGCCAGGAGAGCCGTTCCACCCTCCTTCACTTGCACACGTCGCTCAGGACGGAGATGTCTACAGCCACCAGGAGCCTCCAGTGTTGCACCATGCTCCGGTGAGAACGCACAGGAGACCTGAACACAGAGAAAGAGTTGAATGTGTCAGGGACAGCAACAGTTAAAATGAGGCAAATTAAGAGAAATGAAAATGGGAAAGTATTAGTGAAAAGTGTCAGTGTGTGTGTGTGTGTGAGAGTGAATGTGTATGTGTGAGCATGAGAGGGGGAGAGTGGGAGAGATGATGCAGTGTGCACTCTCATACCCATGTGGTAGTTAGCCTTGCCTTTCTGTTCTGATCTGAAATTTCTATGCCATAATAAGTAGCTCTGAATTTTTCAAAGTGAATACACCCATGTCCTTCATATAAGAAAAAGGCATGGATATAGCAGAGATGTACAAGAATTTTTGTAATAAAATTGGCATGAAGAAAACATCTTGCAGTATTAATGAAAAACACTGAGTGGGAGTATGTGAAGATAGGTGTGAATATGGAAGGCAATAGTGCATATACAATAAAAGACAAACAACCAGGGGAAAGGTGAAGCCCTTGGCAATGTGTGGAAGGTATCAAGCTATTTAGTAGAAGGGACATTTTTCATGTATTGCTGTATTCAGGGGCCGTGCTCCGAGAGAAGGGATTATGAATAGCGAGTGCTGTCCAAGGGAGCGTGTTGCAGATCCAACTTTGGCGAGGTCGATATGAACGTGTGTGCCCCTCCCTCTCCCAGCTGTCTGTGAACAGCGAGCGACGTCTGGCGCATAGACAGGGGAAGAGGGCGCTGAAGGCAAGCCTGACACTGGGAGTCCTGCTGGGGCTGTTCTTTAGTGCCTGGTTACCTTTCTTCATCACCAACATGGCACAGGTAAGTCTCCCCAACTCATTAAACTTCTTTTTTTTTGGGGGGGGGGGGGGTACTGGTGCAGGTCACTAGAAAAGGTCTTGGCATTTGATGTAAATATCAGGAATCAGGTGCCCTTTGGTTTGCTTTAAGTATGAACATTTTCCAACTTCCCTGTTGTCTTTGGCAAAGATCTCTTGAAAGGAATGCGTGGTAACTACACATTGACTACAGAATCAGGAGCCCGTGACATTTGAAGGTCTGACAAATAGAAAGTCCTTCGTTTCATTTTGTAATTATACCCATCTTGCTTTCAGTAATTCAGTCATCTCACGGCCCATCTGTGTGCCTCTCTTCTCCCACGGAAAACAGCAGACACGGAGAGCTTCTGGGTGTGCCTGTCTGTTTCTCTTTCACACTCAATATGGTGTGTGAACAGCTCTCCCTCTCTCTTTTCAGCTCTCCTCTCAAGCCTCTCCTTCCACCCCCTCCTCTGGTGAACCTAGATTACCAAGACCTGTTCCCACTCTTTCTAAATGCTGTTCACCAACCTCATGGATGATCTGATGTCTTTTTTTCCTGCTTGTTTCTTCTGCCCAGGCGGTGTGTGAGTGCATCCCACCATCTCTCTTTGATGCCATCACTTGGCTTGGCTACTGCAACAGCACCATGAACCCCATAATCTACCCCCTGTTCATGCGAGACTTCAAGCGGGCGTTGGGACGCCTGCTGCCCTGTTGCTCTTCCTCTCATGCCCCCCGGCGCCCGTCCCCACCGCTCTCCCTCTCCCTCCGCAACTCTGGAGAGCCCCAGCTAGCCACAGAGCGACCCTCCCTGGCATCTGAGCCACCGCAGCCGCCCGCCACGGCGACTGATGCCGTAAACCTGCTGGATGCGGAGCACGCTGAGATCAACTTGCCTCTGCTCCTACCCAACCAGGTTGACACATTGGACTGAGATCGACAAAAACAATATGATGGTTTTTTTTATATATATTTGCTGAGAAGAGCTTGGCTTTAGTTTACACATGAAATGTGTTAAGACAGAAGGGAAAAAAAACCCCAGCGTAGCGATGTTAAGATGTTCTATTGAGGCAGTGTGTTCGTACTGCCCAATGCCAAAACCATGTGGGTGGTGCTGACAACCAAACCAAGACTGCATCACACCATGAAGACAGAATTACAAGCATTTAACAACGAATTACAGAGCCACATCTTTCACTTCCAGCATTATCATAACAACCATAATAACATAAGGACAAGGAGACAAGAGTGAAAGGAATCTCACTAATATCCACCACAATGTCAAGTGGCTGCCTGTCAAGCTGTAATGAGTTCTTTAATTAGTCAACAATTGGTTTCAGGAGGTGAGAACAAATCTGAGCACAATTTCCACAAAGCCCTTAGCCACCAATTTTTTTTTGCATAATACTGGCAAAGACCATCTAGAAACTTTTTAATATTAACACTGAAAATTTTAAACATACCAGCGAGATTCCAGTTTTACCCAAGTCCTGTAGAACCAATGTATTGCACTGTTTAAGCTTTTTGGTGCTCCAAAACACCTGCTGAAACTTGTTAAAAGCCACATAATTGCCTGAGATGAATCAGGTGTTTTAAGAGCTTGGAACCTATAAACTGTTTAGTGGAGTAGTACTTCAAAACACTGGAAATTACTGACCTAACATATTTTGTCACTGAGTGTTCGGTTGACTGGTCTATGAAGAGAGAGTGTAAGTCATGTTGGAGGTGGACTGCCGTGGGCTATCCGGTCCTGTGTGCTGCGTTCAGTTTGTGTTGGGTGATGTGGGTTTGTGTGTTCTGTAGTCCAGTGTGTGGTGTCCCAGTCCCAGGAGATATGCTCGGTGTCTGTGTTTCTGTCACCTCCATCCTTCCCTCGGCACTGAGAATCAGGGCCTTCTCTGTAAGAGCTGCTGTGCTGTTTAACTGGGTCAGAGTCACTCAGAGAGTCCAGTAGGTCAGATATATCTGGGATGTCCCAGCCGTCCTCTTTCTCTGTCCCGGCGCTGTGTTCTTGATCTTCAATGTTTGTGAAGTCTTCCTTTGTTTTGATCTCCTCGGTTTTGTCTGAGTCAGTTATGGAGTCTTCCTCTTGTTGTCCGTTCTCTTTGGGTGACTGCTTCTCTGTCGAGTTCATGTCACCCTGAGCTGTAACCACTTCATGAGGATGGACAAGAACAGCTCCAGATCCCTCCTTGGTAGGAACGCCGACTGCTACAAGGATAGTGTCCATCTGATGAACATAGTCCAGGTGACCTTTGACCTGGGAAAGCGTTATATTTAGTGTTTTATCAATGTAGGGGTGGTACCAACACTTGGTTTATACATAGTACTTTAATCTCTCGAGCCTTTGAGCAAATGGTCCTCATCACAGTGTTTATTCAATTTCGGTTTAAAGGGTAAACAATTGGTCTTTATCTGTTGGTTAGATTAATCTCTGCTTAACAATTGTGCTTGTACACACCGATAAGATAATTAAAATCTAAAAAACTGCCTGCAGATGATTATCATCATTTGCTGCTCTCTCATTGGACGAGGTTGTTATTCTTTAATTTGTACTCAGTGTACTCAGGAATGTGTACTGCTTACCACACAGTCTTTTGTTAACTCAAAATCACATGGACATTGCTGTTTCATGTGCAAATCAAGACCTGGATGAATCTCTAATACTTTGCCCTGCTAAAGTACTGCAGGAGGAGGGTGTTATTTTACGTAACTCAAAATAAACGTTTAACTTAAATGTAGTTTTTTTTTATCAATTAATTTGGCATAATTGCAACCGTACATGGCTATAATTATCATAATGCTATCCTTTGTGGCTGGGCTTTTAATGAAAGTTAAGTTTAGAGTATTTAAGCGGTTTAGTCTAGTAAGTACATCTATTACAAATTTCAAAACAGCTACAACAGATCCACCTGTACAGGTTTCAATCACTGGTACATACTGATGCAATTAGGCTAGAGTAACTTCAAAAGTTATACTCACTTGAGGGCATTTATTTATCTCCAAAACAATATTTGAAGCATGTGTACTAGGAATAATAATCTTATGGACCTGGGTAATGTTCTGTATGTAGGCACTCACCACAGATGACAAATCCACATTAATTATGCGGCGAGCTTGTGAGTTGATTGGCTGTAGCCCGGCCACAGATAGCTGGACAGCTGAGCTTCTATACAGGAATCCAAGAAGCCAATCACCTCTATCAGAGAGAGAAAAAAAAAACTTTTTTTTTTTTTTTTTTCTTCCTTCCTTCCTTATGCAAATCAAGGCCTGGGTAAATCTCTAATACTTTGCCCTGCTAAAATATTGCAGGAGGAGGGTGTGGTTTTTTTTCCCACCCAGAATGTTCATCATATGCTAAGTATACATGCCACAAGTCTCCTAACCTGCAATATCCATTGATGATTTTCCCAGCAACAACCCTGGAGATGCGCTCCCACGTTTTCTCGGATCCGTCCACAGGCGCTCCTAGCAGAACGGCATCTTCTATGACACCCTCACAACCTGGCCAATAATGAGACATGACACGTCTTTCAATGTGCTGGAGGAGATAAGGCTCACGGTTTCAGCCCACACGCTGCAAATTAAACCATCTTCACCTTTCTTCCTTCACTTGGAGACAAAGGAAAGACTCTGAAGCAGCACTGCCGCATGATCCTGCAATGTCCACCTCCCCAACGTGTAACAAAAAAAAAGTAACCTTGATCTTTGGCCAGCTCCTCCAGGCAGAAGTAGATAACGCGTGCTCCAAGGCTGAAGCCGATCAGACTGACGGGCCGCTTTCCCTTGAATCGGGTGGAGGGAGAGAGAGGGAACAGAGGTGTTTAAGAAAAAGGACCTCATTAGAGCTTCCGCTCTGGTGCACAGTCACCGAAGGCCGGAGACCTCGCTCTTTCCATCGGCCAGCGCGGATGGAGAAGCTATTAAGAGGAGAAAGAAGAAACTGGTTTTTTTTTTTTTTCTTTGAGCTTTTCCATCTGCCACTTCACCGACCTGCTGTCCGCTGCGGAGGACCTGGGCCAGGTGCTTTCCCACCTCGGCCGAGCGGCTCAGGCACACTCCCCACGGGTTGTCGATCACGCTCGCTACCGCCAGCAGGGATGCCGGCCAGGTCAGAGCTGTAACAATGCCTGCAAGTGAGGGAGAGCAGAAGCATTCAGCCAGAAAAGTGCTGGACCATAAATCATCTAGCGTGTGGCTTTAAATGTATTATTGCTTTGAACTGTAGTAAGGGAATTAATTCACCTTGACAAAGTATAGCTGTTGTTACATCAAGGAATAATAACGAATAAATCATGCTGTACAATAATGGTGTAAAAATGTCGTAGTTTAACTACAGAGGACTCTTTATTGTAACGTACTGGCAAAAACCTTATTCAAAGGAGCAGCTCAAAATATTTTGACAGTTTTCAATACATTTTTTTTCTTACAAGAGTAAGTATATGGAACAGCTGCTGATTACAGCGCAACCAAGCTAACAAACAAATGGCAAACTGGCTCAAAGTGACTTTGTTAAAAGACCCACCTGACAACACAGTGTATTTGAGAGCCTCCTGTGCCACAATGCTGACTAAACCATCCCACAGGGAGTCGAGCACAGAGCCCAGGTCCCGCAGGTAACGCGACTCCCATTTCAGGCAGTACTGCTCCCCACATGCACCCAGACTGCTCCACGGAGCCTGGAAGGAACCTGCATGAACCAAGAAGTGCCAGGCAAAGCCATGCAAAACGTCTACAGTCATTTCTACATGTTTTGAGCATGATTTGCGCAAGCACTGCATTGTAAAAAAGGTATCTTGCTTCCACCTGCTAGCACAAATGCATCTCTAAATGAAGGACATAACATGTAGTAACTAGTCAATAATGTTTCAATGGCCACTAACTATATTTGCCACTGCTGAGCCATCCTGTCACAGCCACAGTCAGGTGGAGGTGCTTCCCCAGGTTCATAGGAAGGAACTCGAACTCTTCGATCGCACCCACCCGTTTTTTCATCTTATAGCCTGATAAAGGAGAAAAACAAATAAGCACGGGTAGCCAGAAAACAGCAAAGTCAGAGAGGAAATCTGAAGAAAATAAAACAGACACCTGAGCACATCCAGCCCAATTATGAGCTCTGGTGCAGCTTTCAAAAAATCAGCTAAATACAAAGAAAGTCTTATGCTTTTTTTTAATGGATTGAACATTGGAATTTACCTAATAAACACCTGGTAAGTAGTACAAAATAAAACTGGATGATGTATGAAGTCCATATGCAAAATCTTTTCCCCTGAACTTACCACAGCATGAAAGATAATTAGGTACTCTACTGTTAACTCTGGTCACGACTCACTCACCGGTTAAGCCTGCTCCCGCAGCACCAAAAAGAGAAGCCATAATGGCGATACCGGCGGCTGATCCCAGAACAGCGGCTCCTCCTGCACCCAGCACGGCCCCTGCTCCTGCAGCCACCAGGGGAGCAGCAAGACCCCCGGTCACACCTAGCACACAAAAACACACGCGCACGTCTGCTTTCACGTCCATCATCACAGAACCAAAGGGCAATAAAGGCTCACTAGAAACGCAGAGCTGCAAGCACGTCTTGCGTGTGTGTGGACAACAGCCTTGCACACAGTGCGTGTCGACTGAGACAGAGCAGTACTGTATTGCTTGCAGAGAAATAAAAACAACAGACAAACCGATTACTGTTCCCCCACCAACAGTGGCAAGACCTATCAGCAAATAACGACGTAGTTTTCGTCCCCTCTCCTTTTTCCGCCTTCTCGATGACTCCTCTCTGTGGAAAAATGAGATGGTGTTACCAAGTGTTACTACTCTTTACAGCCAGGTAATTGGACCCAGTGTTTATAAGAAAGGTAAAGAGCTCACAAACAGAATTTTACCATTTACCAAAGTTTCGTGCATGACTTTGTACTTACTGTTGTAAGTCTTAATCGAAAGCGTGACACAAAAGTACAAAACACAGACTGTAAATTTTGTTACTCATTAAGACGTATGTTAGAGCTGCACACTGCTCAAAAAAATCCATGAAGATTCTGCAATAATTTTGGCACTGACTACAGGCTTGAATACGGTTTGTGCTGTTATCACTTTCTAGGGGGGATTAATCTCTTACTCGCTCTCCTCCCCTCCCTCGCTCAACCGCTCTCCCAGCGTCTCCTCAAAGTCCTCCAGCTGCTGAGGGCACACACGCAGCAGGCAGCTGATGTGCCGGATCAGAACACGAGCCCTGGCATCGTACTGGCCTACAGCATGACAGCAGAAGGGGGATTCCAGTGCTATATAAAAACCCAGACCTTTAGACTTCACCAACAAGTTTCAAATAAGGCTAGTGCATAGGGGGAACTGGAAAAAAATAAACCCTCACCATCTTTGACAGAAAATGAAAGAAGGTCCTGAGAAAGAAGGAGAAAAAAAGCTCATCACAGTGCCAGTGGCAGGAGAATAATAATAAAAAAAAATCCATTACTGTGGCAAATTGTACTCAACAACACATTATAGGCTGATCAATAATGTTTCTTCTCAAATACCTGAATGACAGGTAATGCTCCTGTGTTGAGCAAGGGCTCTGCTTGTAGAATGGAAAGGAAGGTGTCAGTGCCTTCACACCCGAGACCTGCCAGAAAGGCCTGCATGACTGGCATGACAGAGTCGTCAAGACCCAGCCACTGCACTATCCCTTCCAGGTACTGCTCCCGAAACGTCCTGTGAGAAAGTAAAAGATGCATGGTGGGAAAGGATGTCCTATAAACTTGAAATAAAGTTTCAATACATTTGTATCCCGGTACCTTTGTTCGGGGCCTTGAAACAGCTGGCCAAGGGACACACCACACAAAGCGGCGTATGCGAATCGTCCGGGCTCCGTTAGCTGCTTGCAAGTAGACAATTCTGCCTCTGCCTGATCCTGACCAGGTATCCTGGGTACGTCTCCTCCTGGGTCTACAAAGAGCAATCGTATGTAAAAATGAAACTACGACAGAGTAGTATGTCATGTGGACATACTGTAAAGTATGTAGCTAAATGAACAATTACCACTTGGAAATAAGTAATCTAGGTTAAATGTGGAAGACGGTCTAAGTTAGCTAGCAATATGACAAGTATGTAAGGTAGCTAGATAGTGTTTTTATTTAGCTCAGCATAAGACATTTATAAGTATCAACATAGCGAAAGAGATCTGACCTTCTTAAAACGTTTAATCTAGCTAGCTAAGTGCGACAGCTAACTACTTAGATCTTTAATTGGGCTCGCAAGATTATTAGCAAGTTACCTAGATTTTGCTAGCTAGCTGGTTAGCTAATAATTTATATAGCTGTCTAATATATATATATATATATATGTGTGTACTAAAATGTGTATCATGTTACCTGGAGTTATACCCGAAGAATCTCGATGTGGTGAATTCATGCCTACAGTGGTGGTGTTAGGCAGTTTTATTCCATAACATGGGGCAACTGATGACCAAACTATTTCAGTCAGTTGAAAGTTCAGTTTTCACACGTTGCAGATCCTCCCATTTCGCTTCTGTAAGTTACAGGGAAAGTCTCACTGATCGGCACAATAAGTTACGTGTTGTGTGTTAAATTGTATGAAAAACACATATATATGTTGTAGATGCAAAATAGGTAGATACATTATTTATCCGTTTTTGATTTCGCGAATAATGGTTAACATATGGGAGAAGCCATGAAACAACATGCGTGTATCAGCAACCGGCAGTAGGGGGCGCCACTCTATAATAACTTACACAAGTTGCAGAAAATTGCGAAGACGAGATGGTTGAAGCAACAGTCAAATAATTAAACGATTGACAGCCTGTGAATTCTAAGACTTTTTGAATCTCAAAGTTCAAGGTAGATGCTTGCTATTAATCCTTAATTTAGAAGGCCCATCTCTTATTGGATACCATGAATTGTCAAGAACTGTCACTGTCCAAGGTGTCTGGATGTAATAGAACATTGCTGTCAGACAGATTTGTTTCTGTTTACTTATTGATGTTTGTTTTTTGGCATATTGTACAGTTTATTCAAGCAGATGATAACTTATCACACTGCAGCTCAATTCTATGGGAATGAGAATATATCCATGTAAATATATGTCTTGAAGTTAGAGGATCTCTCTCTCTCTCTCTCTCTCTCTCTCTCTCTCTCTCTCTCTCTCTCGTCTCCACTCCACCTCTTGCTTACCCTCCAGTTTGTTCTGTTCATGCCTGGTACCATACTTGTAAGGCTTAGGCCTACATCTGCATGATGCCACGAGAGCCTATGTACATCGAGAACGATTACTGAAGATCAGAGCAAAGACAGTCCAGTTATGACATTGAAATATGACCTGGTTGTTATGGTCCAAATACCTTTGCCATAACGATTTCCTGGACCTTCAGTAAAGGAGCTCGGCAATATGTGCTTAACCATACCTTAAATCTACAGAAAACATTCTATGTATAGTGGTGTTACTCTGGGACTTGGCCATCATATATTATAAATGTAGCATCACATAACCTACAAGAGTCACGTCTCACCATAAAAATACTTGGAACTGATGATTATCCTTTACACATGGGAGAGGTTAAAAAAAAGATTTGTAGATGAGAAGTAACCTGTCGTATTAGGAAGAGCAAGAGGGTTAGTGAGGATTGTCTGCTTTTATTTTTGCTCTTTAACAATGTTATTACTGTATATTGTATATATGTGCTTGCAGATCCATGTTCCTTTAGTAAAGGATCTTGGCCATATATATGTGTTTAGAGAAGTTACACTTCTCAACTGCTACTTGCTTTTTGTCATATATAATGGCTTTTGAATTCCATGGCATTTCTTTTTAAATACATAGCACCCTGTCTAATGTGTGTTTTCTTGCTTATTGATGTATACGTGTGTGTCAGGCTGAAGTTTCTGTTAGCACTTAAGCATCAATGCTGAATGGTGATTCTGTGACTGTTTTTTTTTTTACATTGCCCTGATAAATCGGTATTAAGATTTTAATACTTTATATTAGGAAATGTTATTTTTATATTGTTTAGATTTAAAATATTACATATTATTTGAACTGTTCTCTATTAAAGTAAATTTAACTTCCATTTTTCTTAGTTTTAGCAAAAACCTTTTTGAGGTGATGGGTCTCAGAGTATAATACGATTTATTATTTTATTTCTTTTGTCTGTCTGTTAAAAGCACTTTGATTTGCCACTGTGTATGCAGAGCAATACAGATGTTTCCTTGCCTTGCTTTGTAAATTCTCTTAAAAAAAAACAAGGAGAAAAAAAAACACAGCTCAAAGCTCTATAATTCATTGAATCAGTTTTAGCACTTTTATTCAGTAGACTTTCTGAATAAGTCTGTTAACTTTACAAATTGTGGTGGAGCTGTATTTCCACATTTCTTCATAGTGTTATAAAGTGATAAATTATTTGGGAATCTGAAATGATTAACAATAAAACGGTTAAGTCTTAAGAATATTTCAGCCATACATTTCCAATATCACTAAGGTCAAGAGTCCTATACATGATATATGATTCATGAATGAATATATCTTACAATATATATTAACAATATAAATGCATAAATGACTAACTCTTTAATTGCCTATAATGGTATCTAACATTCATTATATGCCATTATAAGCAATTATATATTATTTTATGTATAGACAATTTCAGATTAACTTTACACCAATAATTGTCTTCTTTGACTGTCTTTTAAGTGCATTTCTCTTACTTGAATAACACCACTGTTCAATTAATAATGTCAACCTAAGAATGGTTAGGTTGCTAAAAATGGGAGAGAGCCTTCTGATGTCATCGGCCTCTTTCTAGTGCTGTCTTATTCCTGTGTGTGATCTCTAGGGTATGCTCCATTAATATGTGTTTAGCTGATGAAAGATATCAAATTTTCACAATCCTAAGATTTTATAGATGGGTTTGCTCAGGCAGAGCTGGTGAGACGTTGCCTCAGGGCCTGGATCACTGACAGACGATGCCTCTCTTCACACTTTCTTCTCTTTTCTGCCTTACCAAATGAGGGGAAAGTAGCTTACTAACACTGGCACAGAAAGTGAGAAAAAATTGGAGAGGAGGAAAGCAAAGGAGTAGTAAAGAGTGGCTGTGGACGTCGAAGGTGCAGCAAGACAGCGGGCTGTCGTCACAAGACCGGGTGAGATCACAAGCAATGAACTCTAATAACCAACTAAGCTTGTATTATTTTGGAATTTTAGTCAGACCTTACTTAGGTGTCTGTTTTTCTACTACATTACAACTACATCCGCACGAGCTCCATCAAAATGAGATGTGTTTGTGTAAGGGCATCCGCACCTGAATCTGTTCAAACAGGCCCACACTACAAGGGGCATTATCCAAAAAATTTGGCATATTATCAAAGGCAATATAAAATAAACACACCCTTCTCACACACCCTGTCCTATTCTGTTAAAGTAAACACAAAGGACGATAACACTCTGGTACTAATATAGCCATCGGATTAACCCAGCCTTCACCAGGAATGGTAAAACCAAGACATCGTCAACCAATGCGGCAGGTTACTTTGCATATACCTCCATGTGTATATATGTGTGTGGATCTTCAAGGAGTCGAGGGCTATGCTTGTAGGTATACAGCATGTGTTTGCATGGGTTACCATGGGTTGAAGGCAGCTGTATACTTGAGGGAATGGTGGGGGTGGGTGGCTTGGAGAATAGGTCATGAAAGTGCAGCTGTATTCGATTCTAGCCAAGTCAAGTAGAGGGGAAAAAACGGCTGACACACACACACACACACACACACACACAGAGATGTAAGGATGAATGAGAGGCATATTAAAATAAATAAGATAAACAGCAAATATGTTTAGATTGCAGAATGATGAGGCAAGGTAGACATAAGCTGAGCACAAGTAATGGAGAAATACAGGGCCGACCTATAATTATCAGGGAAGGACTTACACAAGAGGGAGCATAATAAATCAAATGAGATAGAAGAGATGTAAAAAATGATGCAGAGCAGGGGAGAGGAGAAAGAACAGAAGATAGGAGGCTTGCAAGCTTTAGAGGAGTCCTCCCCATATGAAGATATAAACATCCCTGGACAGAAGCATTGAGGGAGGGCGGGATAATGCTTCATTGCACTGCCCTTGACAGAGAGCAGTACTGGACTCTCGACAGACTGTAATTGTATATTAAACTCGGTGACTCAACACAGTAACTTTTGAGAAGATTACTCACAGGCTAAACAGAGTTTTTGACATTAACAGGACACTCCCTCATGATGGTATAGAGACGTAATAGTGAATGTAAAATTGAGGCCAGAAATGGACTCCGCTCAATATTTCCATACAGTATCAGGAACATCTTGATACTTGTATAATGCCAAATGGATTTTCTTTTTCAGATTTTTTGTAGGTGGAACTGTTTTAAGGATTTCTTTTGAAACATGACATACTCCCTTTCTCTTTACAATGGCATAAAACATCAGTTATCACAATGGCAAAAAGAATAAGTTCATTTATAATAGTTCTGGTCCAGAGGAGGACACTGTCATGTTGGCTTTTGAGAGGAACAGTGTTGAAACCTTCACAGAGCTGCATGTCAGTTACCAGAGACACAACAGAATGTGTCTGCTGAAGATTTATCAAGTGGGTGTTGGTCCTTTAGAACTGGGAAACTATGAACAATAAAATACTATGAACAGCAGCTGTACTGAAAAAACAGGTTGCGATTTTTCCAGAAAACCACAGGGATGCATGTACAAAGGTGAAGTGCTTAATATTAACTCATGCATTTAAAAAAAGAATTTAAAACACAGACACTAAAATAGGACTAGCTATTCCAGAGTGTGTAGGAAATTTAATGATGGATTGCTTCCCAGTGGTCCTTACTGTCTCACTTTTTGAATTATAAGTACAAGGATATCCTGCTTATACACGGTTAACATTTTCACAATGCAGAAAAAAAAATGTCTAATGAGCCTCAGTGGCATCTCACAGGTGTCACAAAATCTCCATACGAAAATGATGTTAAATGATAAATTAAAAAAACCCATAAAGAAGCTATAGATGACGCAACCTGCATACCAACACATGGAGACCAGATGGGAATCCATAAAAAAAAAGAGCAAACTGAAAAAGTACTCATAAAAAACCTTGAGTACTGACAGAAGTGGAAGTCAGAGCCGACAGAAATTCTGCCGAGAGGGAGGTTTTGCTGACGTAGGCATTTAAGAGGCTTACTTAAGGCCAGGAAAGGCATGAGCGTTCAGGCATCTCACAACAAATACAGGATGGAAGAATGGAAAAATGCACGAACTCCCAGAGTATTTTTGGTATTAGGAGGTTGGCTGTGATTTACACATTCTGCCTGGTGTTCATTAACACAGAGGTCATGGAAAGCTGTTCGTTCTGTACAGTAATACGCTATAATTCCATTCCAGGAGCAGGTCAGCTCTAACAGACTTTAGATAACACGTACCTTCAATTATCTTCCCTTTTGTGGGTTTATTTGGAAGCCCACAGAAGAAATAATTAAAAAATGCTATAAACAAATACTGATTTATTAGGTGTTGTTGAATTTCTAGATTACAAAACCTGATCGTAAACCTTTCGAGTCTTTCTTTCTTTCTTTCTTTCTTTCTTTTTCTTTCTTTCTTTCTTTCTTTTTCTTTCTTTCTTTCTTTCTTTCTTTCTTTCTTTTTCTTTCTTTCTTTCTTTCTTTCTTTCTTTCTTTCTTTCTTT
>JAOXYF010000023.1:3060612-3075511 GCA_028565775.1 Sternarchorhynchus goeldii
TTTCTTTCTTTCTTTCTTTCTTTCTTTTTCTTTCTTTCTTTCTTTCTTTCTTTCTTTCTTTCTTTCTTTCTTTCTTTTTCTTTCTTTCTTTTTCTTTCTTTCTTTCTTTCTTTTTCTTTCTTTCTTTCTTTTTCTTTCTTTCTTTCTTTCTTTCTTTTTCTTTCTTTCTTTTCTTTCTTTCTTTTTCTTTCTTTCTTTCTTTCTTTCTTTTTCTTTCTTTCTTTCTTTCTTTTTCTTTCTTTCTTTCTTTTAATTCTGTTTTATTCTTTTGTTTCATATTTCTATTATTTTTCCATACACTTGCATGGCTTTATGTTTCAAGAACAGCCATAATTAATTCTTGCATGATCATTTTCCAACTCTTTTAGAATTGAACAGGCTGTTCCTGTTACTCCACCTAATTCAATCAGAACTCACAGCTGAATCCCACCTGAGAACTTCAGTGTAAGTGTGCAGGGTGGTTAAACTGTTCTTCAGTGTAAGTGTGCAGGGTGGTTAAACTGTTCTTCAGTGTAAGTGTGCAGGGTGGTTAAACTGTTCTACGATGAATAAGAAGAGACGTGTGCTGTCAGATTTTGAATTTTAAATATGGAAACTTTATCTTAGAATGATGGTTTGAAATGCCAATTGCCAGATTGGAAAAATGCACAAGGAATTCTATCTGAAGATGTTTCCAAAATTACTACTTAACAGAAATATCATTCGAACCACTGTGACAGCAACGTAGCATTTTCCAATGGTTAACTGGAGCATTAAAACTGACAACTACTGAATATGGCTAATGTTAATCCATATATTCATACTCTGTCATTTACAGCATTTTTCCATCCTCCCACACCATGAAAACTGAGCTGAGTTTGGCTGCATTTGTTTCCATAGCACTAGGCTTCGGTGCAGACCAGTGCTGCTCTCAGCTAACCATGGCCCATAGTCCTGTTTGCCAACTCCTCACTCATGTTTCTGCGTGTGTATCATGGGTCCTCTCTGCTGGCTGTACTTGTTGTCAGGGCATTAAATTTGACAGTTCAGCCCACCTTCATATTAAGTTTTGCGTGTGGTGGGTGGGAGTGGCGTTCACCGCACTTTACTTCCTTTATATTTAGAGCATGAAGATTTTCAGTCTAGGGTTAGGGTTAACATGGCATATGGGGGTAGACACCCTAGTGCTTAAGGAATCAAGTCATGTCACATCATTTCCTAAGCCTGGCTGGTGAAGGGGCAGGAACCTGGCAGGTTGTTAGTACCTGTTTACGTGTCCCTACCACCCCAGGCAACACTGCTCTGCTATGGGACGCTGGACTGCTCCAGCCTGGGCATCATTATAGCTGATGTGGGCGACTGTAATGTAAACACTGTCAGTATTATTTGTGTTGTTTTTAGTGTTGGTACAGGACTCGGTAAAGGTTTCATGGTAAGAAGCCATTAGGTGTCTGAAGTTCAGTGATACTTCTTTAAGTGAATAAGAGATGTGGGTACTGATATGCATGTCTGAGCAAGGCACCTAAACGTTTGTCTGGGGTATCTACAAACCATTGTAGAAATAGAGTTCATCAGCTGATGTGGAATTCTGCAAGTAATAATTACAAAACCCTTTGTGACCCCTAAATAGGTTTTAAGGGTTTTGCAGTTGGCAAAAAAGCAATATAATATTGGTCTTTTCTACATAGGTAACCATTTAAATTTTTATTTAGTTATTAAGTGAAAAGGAACATCTTTTGACATTTTGTTAACAAAAACTCTGTTTTATTTATTTATTTATTTTTGTAATTGAGTGAATTGTCATGCTGTGACACTTGATATGCAGGTCATTACTAATTATTCACACAAGGCCTCTTACACAATGGACATTTTTATTTCCATCCAGAGCAGTTTCTGGAATGTGGTTACATCATAATTCAGTGTGTGAGACAGAAAGAAGCCCAGTGGTGAATAATACCGATCTGGTTGTGTAATACACTTGAAGAAAATTAACAATAATCTTCAGGTAGTACACTTTTTATCCCTACTGGGAACAATTTCCATGATGTTACATAGAACCTATTTTTCCTCCTAGATTTATAGCAGACTGTAGTAGTGGTTCTGAACTTTTCACTAGAACCCTTAATAGTAACTTTGGGAAACATTTGATTCTAGAGTGCAAGTGGATCATAACTGTAGATCATAGGGAGCAAGTGGATCATAACTGTATATCAGAACCTGCAGCTCATAACTGTAAGAACTACAATCGTAAAAGTTACACTATGCCACTGACCGAGCTTCAGCTAGCACATTTCAAAACAAATCACAGCATTTCTGCCTGGTATAATTCTTTACACTATAAATAACATAAAGTAATCATTTCAGATTATTGCATTCAGGAACCCAGATCCATTCAGGACATCTTTTCTTGGAGTTCATGTATAAAAGTCATACAGAAAACATACCACAACAAAGCTTTACCATGTGCAAAGTACTTGATTTCTTTCTTACTGGACAAGTCTGCTGGTCCCTGATGTAAATCAATGGGAAACGCATGCCTGTGCTGGGCTTGATCTAATACAATAGAGTAGCCCTTTCCAAAGGTAGAAAAAAAATATGGCACTGTTCAGTACTGTACATAGATGTACACTCAGTATAACTGAATACTGAGTACAATATCTGCTAACCAGACTGGTCTTTCACAAGTACTGTCTGTGTTTGCTTACTAGGTGTGTTTAGGCACAACTCCCCTTGTAATTCAAAGGGGCTTTGGGTTCAAAACCTTTAACAGGTCTTTTAGTTTATCTGGTGCTTTATTGATATGTTTTTTCCCAACTTGTTCCTTTTAGTAAACAATCACAAACACACTAAGGACAAATTTAGATCTGCAAACCTCAATCAATGCAACCAACACAAATTACAGGCAAATGAATCTATGTAAAGTGTCTGTGTTCAGCACTGTTCACTGATGGTAAAACACCAACAACTGGGAGCCATACTGAAGTGACATACTGAATTTGAACACACACACTGTTTTTGAGCAGATTTATTTTGGTATTGACTGTGACAGTAGGATACCAATAAGCTACAATGAAATAAATGCCAGGGAATCTTTACATGGAAGTTGTACCCAGATCCAATGTTAAAGTAACTTATCAATAAGTTGTGAATGTTTTGTGAAAGCTTTATGGACTTATAAACATACAAGGGAAGACGAACCTCTGTAACCAAAAACTGGGAACAGGTCCAACGTGGTGAAGGCTGGTCGGTTGTCTAAACTAAGACACGAGGAAGCCAGAGCGAGGGAGGGTGTCTGGTGAATTCGGTAGCTGAGCAGCGCTCTCAGTCTGTTTTTGGTTTACTCAAGACGAGAAAATCAACAGCGCGCCGTAGAGAGAGTCCCGGCCAATAACTGTAGGATAATCAACACTTGTACAGGTGTCTGCTGGAATTCATTTGGGAACATTTTTTCGTTCTTTAACCAAAGAAGGGCGTATGGAAATATAATAATTGTGGTACCCATAAATCAACATTTTCAAAACTGGGAAAAAATTGCTGGCGAAATGGAACGAAAAATGCTTATTTGCTGAGACGAACCATCTGTTTGTGAGATCTAGAACCCTAGTAGACCAGCATTTTTACACTCTAAAATCCTTACACGAGGCGTATAATGGATTTACGAAAAGCGCTCGCGTGTGTGCTGTTCGGTTTTTTCATGCAGGCAGGAAGTTCTCAAATCCCGGGGACGGATTCAGGTGAGTCGCGTCGATCATAATAGATCGCCAAAACTTCACTGTACTGTCAAATGATCGGTTTAGATTTCATTTAAACGTTCTCCTATCTCTTTACTACCCCCAGTTACTTTAAAATACAATATTAGATTGTTAGAAAAGTACTTTTTTTGTAAATCATAAATCGTTGTATAATAACTGATTTTAAAAATACCTTAGTGATTTCACTACTAAGCTATGCTTTTCTCAACTTACCTTTACGCTGCAATTACCATACAGCGGTGTTTAACAGCAGCCGAACAGGACACGCACAGGAACTGGTTAATTCATCTTACGATAAGCACTCATCTGGTGGTGTATAGGTTTATGAAGCACTTATTAAGCGTTTATCGCCCCGGGATATACCGAGTGTGTCTGTGTGTGTGTAAATAAACAAGCAGAAATAGGGAGAGTGAGTGGGTGTGAGAACGTAAATTCAAATCTGCCCACAATAGGTTCATATACTTTTCATTTCCATCGCCATTCCTACATCAAAGGGTTTAAACTTGTGAAAACAGGGTATTGTTTAGGCTACATTTTGTCCTGCAGGGGTTATGTTATCTGGGCTTACAGTCCAGACAGAAGCAGCATATTTCTTATCCGGTGCAGTGAGTATCACATACTAATTCAAGTTTACAGAGACCAGCCATCAGCAGGAGCAGCCATCAGTCATCAGTCAAGCCAACACATGGTCAGTGTGGGGCTGCATGAGGGAGCTTTGCACCACTTATCCCTTCTTCCGCTGGTTTGATTGACTGTGTAGATGCATTACGTCAAGGGTTCTGCAAGCTATTGAAGGCTTATGTTGTGAGATTAATATAGTGCTTTATTCAAAATATAGAAGGGCAAATCTGGGCATCAGAAGGTGCCCGTGAGCTCTTTATAATGTGTCATGCACAAGTCAGCTCCAAATGCCCACAGATGTGCTAAGTGCACCATGTGTGTGGGCGTTTCTGGATTGTGCTTGTGGGCAAAATGGATTGTTAGAGTGGGCACTCTTTCTCTCTTTCTGTCTTTTATCTCTCTTCTTCTCCCTCGTTCTTCCACTATCGTTCTCACTCTCCTTCTTTCTCCGTCTATCTTTATCTTGTGTGCCCACCCACACACACAGATTTTAGTATTTCTTGCTAGGTTTCTGGAATAGGATGTGCATTCCTTCCTTTCATTCTTATAAAGCGACCCACACCCCTCTGCCCCCTTTACTCAAAGTTTCTCCCTTGTTGCCCCCTTCTGGCCCTCCCCTTGTGGTATCCAGTAGTCCTGCTGCACACTCACGCCATCTGTTTATGTTTTTCTTTCAATTCAGCTCTAATTTAAAGACATTTTTTTCTGCCAGTTAATACATAACTTTGGCAAATCATTATAGCTTTGCTCTCCCTCCCTAAAAAATGGAAACAAATTTTCTCATTTTTTTAATTCCTTTTACCCTATTAGTTTCTCAGGGCTTCTACTGCTCCAGCTCAGATGCTTTTTTCTCTGTCATTTCCACCATCTTCTCTGCGTGAGCTTTTCTCTCAGCTCTTGGGTTTTACATTTGGTGTAACGGTTTAATGACTGTGTTTTCCAGAGAGGTAGAGATGGAAAGTGCTGGAACAAAGATTTTGTGCATGGGTGTTTAGTATATGTGTGTGTGTGTGTGTGTGTGTGTGTGTGTGTGTGTGTGTGTAGGTGTGCATATGTGTGCATGTGAGAGTGGGAACTGGGAGGACATCACTGGAAAATACAGAGGAAGGGAGAGACTAAGCCAGTGAGAATAAAGAGTTATGGGATGTTTATTATTCTTCCTGTTCAGAATTTGTTTTGAGCTTTTTGTGTGCTTGCTTCCTTTCAGGGACAGATGTGATTAAACTGAGATTTCCTCTTATTAAAATCCTTAATGGCTTTTACATTTTTCTCTGCCTACCCAACACCTGGTAGTATTAATAGGGTATTAGTAATGGGAACTTTTCTTGTTTACAAAATAACCTTGCAATCAACTCTCTCAGAGTCATTAATAGTTTTTTGCGTGAGTAGACTGTTTATTACCTCAATTCTCCTTCTCAATGTGTATCCCCACCTGCTGGTGTTTGGTGCTCAGGTCCCTCTGAGCCTCTTCTACTAGCTCTAGGAACCCTCGTTTTTGTTATCCCTGTTACAAGCTTAATAAACACTGTAGAAATCATTTATCTATTCAACTTTTCCATAGTACACTACCATCTTTTAACAAATCTGGATTTTTTTCTTTCTATACCCACAGTTATGAACTGCTGTGAGGGCGACATCTTGTTCCTGGTGGATTCTTCTGGCAGTGTGTCGTCGTTCGAGTTCTCCCGCATGTTGGGCTTCTTGTCAGAGCTTGTACGGCCCTTTTCTCTGGGCCCTGAACAGGTGGGGGTATCTCTGCTGCAGGTTGGGACTGAGCCTCATCTGGAGTTTGGCTTTGGGACCTACAGTACTCAGCAGGGCCTACAGGAGGCCCTGAGCAGGACTAAGCAGCTTGGAGGAGACACCAACACAGAGGATGCTCTGATTTTTGCCAAGGAATGGGTGTTAAAACAGGGTGTCACTGGTGGAGCCCGACCAGGACTGCCAAGAGTCTTGGTATGGCTTACTGATGGGGTGGAGCCAGGTGATGTGCAGGGACCAATGGCTGAACTGCGGGCGGCGGGTGTAGCTGTGCTAGTCGTGTCCACTGGCCGAGGGAACTACCAGCTGCTGAGCGATGCAGTGAGCCCACCTGCTGAGGATCACCTCTACTTTGTAGATATTGAAGACATGGGCATCATCACTGAGGACCTAAGGAATGCCATTATTCGTAAGGGGATGTGGATTAGATAATTTGATGAAAAAGAAAAACACTTCAAAGATGCCTTAAGTTGTTTATAAACTTACGTACATCAGAATTATTTAGAAGAGAATAAGTAGACAGCTGAGAGACAGGGCTGATATTTCTGAACATCTAGCCTCACTGTCTAAGGCAGCAGGACTTCTAGGCTTTCATGCTAGACTATGACATAAATAGCTTGAGAGAGAATACACTAGACTTCTAGAAGGTACAGGAGAAAACAGGGGCAGAGTAAAAGACCCTGTAATGGGAGAGGGGGGGCTAATAATACAGAAATTATTTTGCCCCCTCCGTTCCCCCTGTGAAGCTCCCCCACAGCGCTAGACATGGATATTTATAGAAAGCTTTTCTCCTTGTTGATTGGGTATCACATAAGTGTGCATATAAAAAATATGCATACGCTGTATGTACTAACAAATGCACAGAGCAAAAGGACAGTTTACACTTTAAGCCAGACATATCAAACCTTTGGCATGCAGGTGTAGACACTTACTCAGCTATAGCGGGCACCTCTCAACAGGGCGCTGATTTCATAGCAGCAGCATCTAACTGCGTTTTCTATTTTGAGAAATGCTACTGCACAGTAATCATATGTGCTGGAGCACCCTGACTATCTTACTGTTTATTAATCTCCCTTCTATCTTTACCACTTTGCGTATCTGTCTCTCTCTCTCTCTCTCTCTCTCTTTCTTTTCTTTATCCAGGCATCATTCTTGCTGAGAGGCTGCAGGTTAGAGATATCTCCTCTACTAGTGCAGTGTTGCACTGGAGGCCTGTGCTCACAAGTACTGGTTACTATGACATCCGGTTTGGACCTGTTTACTCTGGTCAGGAGAGGCCTGGGGGAGGCCCTGGCACCAGGCCTGGCACTGGGCCTGGCCACTATCAACGAATCACCCGTCCAGCACACTCCAACTCAGCGCAGCTGACCCACCTGCGGCCAGACACCACGTACAACGTCACTCTCATCCCAGAGTCCAAGCTGGAGTTCTATAATAAGCTTAACGCTCTCTTCACCACCCGCTCAGGTGAGGGCAGCATGTGCAGCTTGGAGCTCTGAACGGCATCTGTAATGAAGTACGGTTTGCCAGATAGCTTCCAGTGAGAATTGTTTCAGTGCAAACTATTTACATTCCATGCTGTCCTTCTGTAAACATGGTTGCTCACTCATGCGTACCTCCGCTCTTTTTCCATCTTCGTCTTCTGACCAAACGTACCAGAACCGGAGGCTGTGCAGAGCCCGGCGCAGGTGGTAGTGTCGGAGTCAACGGCGAACAGCGTGAGGGTGAGCTGGGGTCCTCTGCAGCCTGATTTAGTGCAGAGCTATCAGGTGGAGTACTCAGCTCTCCCTAAGGGGAAGCTCCATATGGTCACTGTCAATAACAGGCAAAACTCAACAGTGCTGGCCAACCTGCAGCCTGACACACAGTACCTGGTTACTGTGAATGCTCGCTACTCCACCGGCACAGAGAAAGCAATGTCTGTCAAAGTGTGCACTCAAGAAAGTAAGCAACATTTTTTTTCTAAAACCAATAAAAAGAATTAACAATTTTCCAAAAATCTGTAAAAGAAAACTCACTAAATGTTTTTGGAGTGAAATCCATCTTTGCTCTCCCCACACACTTTGTTGTTACTGCCAAAATTCTAGACTCCCTAGAGATAATTATAGAAGCTTAAATCTCTTTTTTCATTGCTATCCTTCTCTCTCAGCATTGCCAGCTCTAGAAGATCTGAAGGTTACTACTCTGGGCAGTGACTCAGTGCAGCTTAGGTGGAAAGGGAGTGCCGATGGCTTGCGTGGTTACTGGGTTACATGGGAGGGCAAGTTTGCACACTCCTCTGTCCAGCATTCCACCCTCTATCTGCCACCCCACCTCCTCTCCACAACCCTAACCCACGTGCCACCCAGCGCCCGAGTGTGCGTCTCCCCTGTTTACAAGTCAGCTCGGGGAGAAGGCCTTTGCTGTACCGCTCAGTCCAGCTCAGGTGGGTGATCTGCTTTCCGAATGCAAGTGTGTATTTCAGATGAAAATTGGCAAAAATGCTAATTTAATCATACCTAGGGTGTTGTACTACTAAGCATACTGGATGTAGAGTATCCTGTTTTTAAATATTCCTCTACAGCCACAACGCACTGGAGCCAGAGGTTGTAACTCTGCCTGACAGATGGACGTAGAACTGAAAACTTTACCACAGATGGAAAAAAGGAAGGGAAGGACAGCTAAAGCACCAGAACGCTTTGGGAGGTGCTTGAATGCAATACACAATCTGCACTGAATATAACTTACTCATACCCCCAACCTACTTGTAACACACAATGAAGACATCTTAGACACAAATCAGACTGTAAAACAGTCTACGGAGACTTTAACTGTTTAAAGAGCTATTTAACTCTTAAGTACACATTGAGAAATTAGATCAAGAGGTTGGCACTCTTATTTTGTACATATTTCAAAAGTGAAACTGTCTAAAATGAGTCAGGTGATGTCTTGTTGCCCCGTTTTACAAGTTTAACAAGGGAACAATACTTCAAATAGTTAACTTGTGCACAACTAGTTAAAGTTTAGGTATTAACCACTGGTAAATGGAATGTCCCAATGTATTGCTATAGCGCACAGTTAAGCAGAGTTACCAGTTATCTCTTTATGGGATTATAAAAAAATTAGGAACAGATCCTCACACTTGTTTACTGGAGTAACAGACATATTTTGTGGTTGGGAAGAGCCTTGCTAAGTTTCTAGAAGATATTTGAGTGACAGTCTATTGCCTACATATAACTACTTATGGATAGAACCTGGGTTCACTTTGTATATCTCACTGGACATGCTATGATTTCTGGATCATTAAATGGTTGTGCTTTTTCCTCCCTTCATATGTACTGTATGACTTATTTTAAATGTTCAGTAAGACAGTTAATATCTTACAAAACATTTAAAGCCCCCAAACATGTATCTTAAATAAATCTCTACTTCAGAATAAAATTTAATTTGTATTTACGAATGAATATTTGTCTGATCATATGCAATGCTGAAAGCATGCCAAGGCTTTCAGTAATCTTGTTTATTATTAGATTGCACTTCATTCCGAAATATAAAGACGACAGATCTGTATAAGCAGATGCAAAGGGTAAATTAAATGAACTCAAACACTACTGATTTCAGCTGAGATTGGCAGCATTCATGAGAAACACACACTTAATTAAAGAAATAAATTCCTTATAAATCAATGGAAAAAGTGCACGTGAAAACATCGAACTTAAATTCACACCGTTGTCCATATTATTATATTCCCTTTACAACTGTTCTTTGGCTATAAATCAGATAATTAACCACAATGAATGAAGTTCGAAAACAGACATTTGTTCAGCTAAGGCAACCATCCAGCTTTTAGGGTAAAGAAAACCTTTGTCTTTGTCAATCATTCCCCAATCAAGGCATCAAAACAACAACTTTTTCAACATACTTGGATAACTGAAAAGAAAGCAGCTAAGTTCAATCTGAAAAGTCTTTAGAGTTTATTGTTGTTCATGATTGTTTTAGATGCTTAAGGTGTTGAGAGCTGGCACAAGGGTAACTGATTCAGAAGGATTCTGATTCTGATCATGCGATGCTCTGCTTTGAAGAACCTTCTGCTTGTGTCTCTCCTCCTGCCTCTTCTTCTTCTCCAGACGCTGCTGCTCTTTCTTTTGTTTACTGGAGAGCTAAAAATGGAAAGGAGAAGTGCCAATCAGAATGAGTTCCTTATTTGTGCTTTTTGATGTCAGCAGTACCTTCAGATATTCATACTGTTTATAATCATAGAAAACAGTTACAATAACCTTGGGTTTTTGTAATGCACTGCTCTCTGGTGGTGGTATGTTGTCACTGCATTCTGCATGAATATTTGGACACTGCGGGTGTGCCCCTTTTCCGGCGTCACAGTGTGATGACTGGTTACTCAGCTCAGACTCCATCCACTCTGCAGGGCACTTTTGTGAGTTGGCACTTGACTTACACCGATTATCATCTTGACCTGAGACAGACAACAGAAACCAGTGAGGGGGATGAAATGAAGCTCAGCAGTGGGCAAGAAGAGACCATGACGGAAAATGACTTACTGCTAAAGCTGCTGGTCTTGAGGGAACTTAAGATCACTTCTTCATCTTCAGAGGGAGGGTAGGAGGGAGAAGGGACTCTCTGCTTGTCCTTTCGGCCATCATCAAAACATCTTGAATTATTCAGATTCTATCACAAGGGAAAGGAGAATATACCATCTGATTTATTAAAAAAAAACAACATTTATTTAGTAGAAATACTAAGATGTACAGATATTTGGGATAATCTGTTGCCTTGTACAGTTTCTACTAGCCAATCTCCATCTTTTCAGTGGTCAGTTTCTGACCAAATGATTGCTCCTGGATAGATGGTTTTGGGAGGGCATGCCACTCTGAACAGAGGTGACACTGACAAGTGTTAAAACCCAGAACCCACTGCTGTGACCAACACAATCATACCAATGCAACACCTATATCCATGTCACGACCACACCAATGTATATAATTATACACCTATAAAATGGACCTATAAAACAGGTACAAGTAATAAAGCGACCACTGAAAGAAGGTGCAAGGTTGGAATTTATTTACTAAGGTATCCCAGTAGAAATCATCTCCAAGATCTTCAAATCTACAGCATGTATTACGTCTAGCCACTCGTTGTCAAAACATTGTGCATAAAGTGGAATATAACTGGATTACACTGGATGTACTGTTTGCATATGTGAATTTATCCAGCTATAATCGCTCTTTAATAAAATATAATTTTTTGGAATGAATAAATGACAAACCTCTATACGCAGGTGAGCAGGACTTTCCGAGTTGTCTGCAATATGCCGGACACTGTCGTAATGGTCACCATAACGATACGCAATGTGAAGTTCCCGACATAAAGGCTTCTCTGATCCATTTATCTACATTCAAAAAGGGTTATCAGTGATGCGGCATCACTCAGAACCTCCACTTCTTATCAAAATCATGTAATATTACAGTCATAATAAGACTTCTGAAGGGCAGACTGCTACAGCTCACCTCCCACAATGGAGCATTCAACTGATGGATCACCACTTTCATTTGCTGGCTGCGAGCAAAGGCCACTATTGCATCATTGCCAGCGAATGTGCCTGGCTGTGCAAGGTTTGACACTGGAGGGTGAGAACAAAATGAGCACTAGTAAAGAGGTAAAAATCAAGTTTCCATTCATAAAAATAGGAATGTTTGGTTGACAGTTCAGTAGATTGCAGTAGATGCAACATTACAGTCATTTGCCGAGCGGCTTGGAGAAGTACGTAGATGACATTTTGTCTTTAATTTGGAAGTGTTTCATTTCTTTAATATCTTAAGGCGGTTTAAAATGCACATCTACTTAAGTTTCATATTGTTCCATTCATAACACAGTTGTCATGCAGCTTAATGTCAGTTTTATAAATAGAAGTCAATGTCTTTGTTTAAAGTAATATGGTCTAACAGGAGGAGGGACAAAAAGACATAGTCCCTTGTCTACAGCTAGAGTGGAAGAATGGTTCTTAGTTCACTTGACTTATCCAACTGGTTTCTTTTCTATGTGTTTTCATAATTCTTCATTCCCAAATGCCCTACCCCCAACCCTCACAATGCTTAGTGAATGGTACATCATCCTCAACAAAAGGTTCGAAGTCCTGACGATGCGCCATCATGTACTGAACAGTCTCCTGACGCAGCCGCAAGTGTCCTCTTGAGTGTCCCTCTAGCTGGTCAGCCAGAGCTCGGAACAAGCAGTTTCTAGGGCAGATTCATAGAATGAAAATCACAGGTTGTTGACTTTGGACGAACAGAAATGATCAACATCAAAATGTGACTTCATCCTTAACATACCCATCTCCCGGAACCTCTCTGAGTTTGAGACAAAGAGCTTTCAGTTGGTTGGAGAAGCTGACAAATTCCTCTCCTTCATCCTCTCCTGGAGGTCGATTCTTACGGTCTTTGGCCAGAGCCCTGCGGGCAGCACGCTCGTCTCTTTTTCTTTCCAACTCGCATTTTTTATTCCCTCGCGCAGGCTTCCCCGATTGCTTCCTGGACATGACGAGGCTTTGTGTACAGCCCGACTTCCGTGGAGTGTGACAGCTGATCAAATCTATCTGACAGCCGTGTACAAGTGTAGCCTGAAGCGTGAATAATTGTGTCAGACCAAAACATAACATTAGCATAGCAAATATAAATAGCAAGTATAAATGTTTCTATAAATATATCAATAATCATCATCACTTCTAATAAGCGCCATCAACGTCCAAGCATATAGACAATACATCGTTAAGCAGTTGATCTGAAAACATCATTAATTCAGAGAAGAAACAAAAACATGAATGCAAAACCAACTAGGAAATAGCAATGACTAGCTTGTGGGGATGGTCTTATTTACGATAACGTTAGGTAGCTAGCTATGGTTAACTCGACTAGCTTCAGCAATGTCTTAGGCAAAACATGGACTATGAAATTAATTCGTTAAATATACACACTAGTTGAATACAATTCTAAGCATTTTAAAAGCATATGTAATCCCATTACTATTTAGGAAGCCAGCTAACATTAACTAGCGAGAATGCTAACTATCAACTAACTCCAATGTGGTGGGTGGCTAGCTAGCTAAACCTGTAAACTGAACTTCGGAAACAGAAAGGTTAGCCATCTAAGCTACGTTATCATATCTATTAAGCTTTTCAAATATATAAATATGAAGGAACGGACAGTTTAACGCGATAATAACCAACAAGCCAATGCCATCTCTATATTCGTAAGAATAGCTTATGTTAGTGCTAACTTGTAGCTAGTTACGTTAGCTATGCTAACATGTAGCTAGCAACTATGTAGCTACCTAAGGACTGTAGCTTGCTAGCTAACTAGACGTTGTTGTGGTATAGTCTGTGGTAACTATTACACTTCAAAGTCTGAATACTCACATTCTCTATTGGAATAAGGAGATATCACAACATTTATTACAGCGTCCAGGTTTTGAAAAGTAATATGACTGTCGATACTTAAGGAGAAATCAGTTGACGCATAATCACTCTGTGTACTTCAATACCAAAATCCTTTTGGCTAAGGTACGGTGGCTTTAATAGCTCATTTTATTGGTGTAAAACAGTTTTGCTTTCACATGCTAGCGCAGTAAAATGAACAGAAAGATAAATAGAACTCATATTCACAAATAACCGATAGCCTTGTATATATGAATGATTAATATTACTGATCATGAACTAATAGGTTCGCTATTTTTGATAAACTGTTGTTATTCATCACTGACAGCTTTAATATTGACCAGCTTTCATTTCTCAGCATCAAATACATGAACGCGTTTCAAACTGGAATTTCGTTGTATGTTCTCTGTCTATGTTTTATGTTTAGCCTTCTAAGAACAAACTGAAGTTCATTTGTAAGCTTCCACATAAATAAGACCAATAAAACCTGATAGCATGCATGGTTTGCAAGATTGTCAAATATTTTGTGACAATTTTTTGTGATATTTTGTGAATGGTAGAGCGTCCAGGCGCATCACGAAACCACCACTGTGAGTTTCAAATGTTCTATGTCGATGTTAACTTGGATTTATAAACAAATAAATAAATAAACGATTGCTTCATAAAACTGTTTAAAACCAGCGAGAAGCGGCTGCACAGAGGTGGTCCGGACTGTATTTCTCCATAGGCTGTAAAAAACCTACTGGAGAAGACATGTTTATGTTGTTTATGTTGAAAAAGCAAACAATTCCTCCAAGATATTGCCAGTGTGTTCTACTCTATGAGTCTATGTCTCTAGTTTTGATAGATTCTTTACATTTAATGTTATCCCTTGAACATTTGTACAGTTATGAACAGATTCATGGGCAGAAGTGGGAGTTGGGAGTTGTGAACGAAACATGGACGTAATCCCTTCCTAGACTTAGAAACATAATGTAAAGCCATTTTATGGCTTGGGTATATTCAAAAGATTACTTTAAAGATATAATTTGTCTTTTTCTGTGTAAACTAATCTGTCAGTCTGCGCGCGCGCGTCTGTACGCGCGCTCGCCTATGGTATGAGAGAAAGAACGACAGAGAGAGAGAGAGGCTAGAGAGGGAGAGAGAGAAAGGCTAAAGAGGAGAGAGAGAGAGAGAGAGAGAGAGAGAGAGAGTGAGAGAAAGAGAGAGAGAACATTTGACGGTTACCGCATCATGCAGTAAATCTTTATTGTGGCTGCTCTCCACGGTGCTGAAATCCGTGCGTTCGTGCTTTTGCAACCTATTTCTGGATTGAAGAACGTCACTATCTGTAGTAGCCAAGACATTTATTAGGTCTTTT
>JAOXYF010000023.1:3086366-3100932 GCA_028565775.1 Sternarchorhynchus goeldii
TACAGAGCCAGGTTTGTCCAAACTAGAACCTACAGAGCCAGGTTTGTCCAAACTAGAACCTACAGAGCCAGGTTTGTCCAAACTAGAACCTACAGAGCCAGGTTTGTTACTCAAAATTCTCTGATTTGTTTTTTTTTATTGCTAGCCACTCTTTTCTGCTCAATCAAGATATCATCCTTTCCAAGTTTCTGCATTCTGGATACTGTATCTGGATACTCTAAGATCATCTGATTTGAAAAGTGCCCTTTATAACTGCACAGCAAGTTAATTAGAAGGCACAAGTTTAGAAAAATTCTTCTTTTTCTAAAAGTATGTTGACAACAGTACAAATCCCAAGGCAACAGCAAAATGATGATTTGAGCATTACTAGCCAAACAATATTTTGAGAACTTTATACAGTTTTAAACATTGCCAGCATAGAGTCATACTAGTCTCTCTCTGTCCTTGGACAGCAGATTATTTTCAGTAATATTTATATTAACATAAATAACAAGGTATTATTGGTATTCTTATTAGCGGTTGTAGTAGCCATTAGCTGTGGGAAAGGCAATAAAAGATTCACTAAAAGAGATTGAGAGAAACAGAGTATCTTACACACCTGCTGCTAGAATGGATGAGCCTGTTCTCTAGCACACCAAACATGCAGTGAGTTAAAGGAGGGTCAGAGAAAATATATTATTAAACTATTATCTAGAGGGTTAAATGCATTACCATTGCACTACGGATATCCTGATAAAAAAAAAACCTTCTTCTCTAAACACTCACCATGTTTTACACACACACACACAGACACACACACACTGGAAGTACAAAGAGAGCATTGTACCAATTACATGTAACAATGAAAATCCCTTTTGCTGCGTGTGCTCAGTGGCTCTCAGGCGGATCGGATGCTCCCGGCTGAGATGTGCACTTTCCCCGGTCGAGGCAGCTTTGGGCTTTAGAGCTCGTCTCTAGACCCTGTACCTCGCCTCTAGACCCTGTACCTCGCCTCCAGACGCTGTATCTCATGCCTTTGGCAGAAGTGCCATCACATGCTCAAGGCTGAGAGGAAGAAAGCCAGTTGCACAGGCTGTCTGCCTCTTACGCTCAAACACTGTGACCCTCACTGCTGAATTCTGCTGCTTCCTTTTCTCAAAGTCCTTTGCTTCTGGAAAGATTCTTCCTGTTTAGGAGGTGTATGAAATTGATGTGAAACTGAAAAATAGAAGGAGGATTACAAGAACAAAAAATGCAGGTCAGATTATTTCCATTTAAAACTGGACTTAAAACTCATCTTTTTAAATTGGCATATTGATGAGATTTCTCGTTTTAGTGAGGTTATTTGTATTTTTATTCTCTTATTTTCTGTGCTTATTTGCTGTACAGTGTCCTTGGGTGTCCTGAAAGGCGCTTTTCAAATAAAATGTTGTTGTTGTTGTTGTTGTTCAGATAAAAGTTCAGCATTACAGAGAGTTACAAACTGACACACCATGTTTAATTACAAGCTGTGGCTTCTCCAGTTCTGCTCGACACTGCTTGCAAAAAAGACCATAAGGTAAATTGCTACACAATGAACTGTGAGAAGAAAGGAGCTAAAGCACAAAGTTTAGCAAAGTTTAGCTAAATTCAATGCAAAAGTATCAACTGAGGAAGCAACTAAGTAGAATAAACTATTGTTTTCTTACACATGGTGATCACACCTTCATTTTGGTTTGATGCTCCAACTGTGGAGCAAACTGTGTTGTTTGTTCGTGCATGCAAACCAGCTCCAATATTACCTATGTAAAGCCTATACTGGTAGGACATACAGAATTGTAGGAAACAAATACAGGGAATTAAATGAGGGGGGTTCACCTCTTCAATGGCTAAGCTTGAGGGAAGTAAACTTGAACTGTAAACCCGATCACAGCAGCTTTAAGTTGTTGTATTATTTTTTAGGATTGCTGTAAAAAAATAATTACCATTGTTACTTGAGTACTTAGTAACATTATGAGACTTCACTCAGCAGTGCTCTTCATCCGAAATAATCTGTATGGTTCATGTGTGCCCCAGAAAGCCTGCTTCATTCAGTCTACACTCTCTTCATCCAAAATAATTTTTGAGACATGCAGTAATCCTTAAAAACTGCTAAAACCCAAAAGAATGCACAAACAGGCTTTAACATATGAAAACTGCTTCCCACTATTACCCAACACACCACTGACCAAGGATTTGCTAACTGACTTGTATTTTACTTTGTATACTAGATATACTTTCCCCTTTATTGATCCCCTCCCAAAGGGATCAATAAAGATCTATCTATCTATCTATCTATCTATCTATCTATCTATCTATCTATCTATCTATCTATCTATCTATCTATCTATCTATCATAGCATTTCAAAAGTTTACATCCAAGGACTTAATAATAAACAGTAATCAAAAGTTAATCAAAGTTCTCCAGGATGTTATAAAAAAATGGTCTGCACTGTGAAGTTATAATCACGGATTGTTTGTTCATGTAGGATTCAGAGGCACAGAAAAGTAAAATAAGTAATGAATGTTGAAACTTTTGTGAGTCAGGATATTGAATTTCACTGATTACATTCAATGTATGCAGGCTTTGAGACATATGAGAACATGACAAGATCAGAAGTTCATTATTAACACACAGCAGATTTGGGAGAAGAGGAAGTGAGGTATAAACTCAGAGATGGAACTACATTGCATGAGGATGGCTAAAGCATATACATACAGTGCTAGGAGTTCTAGCATGGTGCTGTGATGTGATAATGAACTTCACATGGAAATATCTGCAGGAAAGTTATTCTTTACTACAGGAGGGTTAACGTCACATGGAAATGGCTATGAGACGGGCAGGCAGGTCCAAACAGCAGAAGGAAGCCCAGCATGTCCACCATGGCAAGACCACCAGGCAGTGCTGCAGCTGTTGGGCGTAGGCTGCTTCACATGCTAGCAGGAGCACAGCTTGACAAAGGGATCAAACAGATTGTTAGTTAGGTTTGGAGCATGCAGCATTGGAAACAAGACGCGTCTCACAATCAAGCTGTAAACAGAGACAGTTACAGCATAATTAAAGGAGATAACCAGCATGAGGTACAGGCATGAGAGCTCAGTGAGACGTCAGCACACTTTACAGTCCATCATCAACAAAGCAGAATCTTCGAGAATAAAAAGTGCTCCAACATCTCATCTCATCTTACAAACAATCAGATGTGCAACTTGTAAATGAACAAAGCAAGTATATTTTCATTCTGGATTTCCAGATTAAAATTACCTACAGGGAAATTTGAAAGGGTTTTAACGTGTTCTTAAACACTGTTCAACAGGTTTAAGAAACACCTCTGTCCCCTGCTATATATTTTTTTAGAATTTTGTAATTTCACATTTTGTCTATTTTGCCGGTTCGCTTTAACACAGGGGTGTCAAAGCCCAGTTTAGGAGGGTCGGTGTCCCGTGATCTGGTGATTGTTCCACTCAAACACACCTACTAAACCTGGCAATTGATAAGTTGAACCAGGTGCATTTAAGAAAGTCAATCACCCAATCACGCAGCACGACCAATCAATTGCTAGCTTTAATAAATGTGCCGGAGCAGAACAACTTTCGCCAAACTTTGCCGAACACGAGCTCTTGTTGCTGGGGATTTGTCACCCACGCTTCAATGAATATGCAGTCTAAGGCGTTTTCCCCGTGTGCAAATTTCAAGGTAATGTCAGTACAAACAGGACAACTAAAACTATTTTTCAGGATGGATATTACCTTTGTAAACTAATATGACCGTAGAGGATTGACTAATCTTTTGCACGCCTCGCTGCTGCTGACATTTTGAGGAGGACATGGACTAAGAACAAAACGTATTCGACGAGTGCGTATTATGTGTCAAAAGGTCCAAAATAATATCGGCTTAGCAAGTAACGAAGTTTGGTTTGGGTATATGTTAACTTCTATGCTGTCTTCTCCAAACTTCCTTTTGGAGAGCTTCCTTTCGTCTTACCAAGAGAGCTGTTTTATCAATTGGCCTATCTGTTTATGCGTGCAAAAACTTGATTTAAATATCTCTTTGCTCGTGATGTAATTCTCAGGTTCACTTTGTAAAAAGCAGTTGCAAAACGTCTACCAGCTACACGCGAAGTGTGTAGTTCGGTATACAGCATGATATACACAAGGTGGCGATAATCAAACTGTCGGGCGTCTTTAGAGTACACAGAGGAAGAAGGGTTGACACACGAATTGCCCAGTAGCAGTTTCTCACTTCAACAGCAGTCGAAAAGATTCAGTGCTTGGTTGAAGGGTTTTGTGTGCCGTGAAACAAACAAAATGGATTTAGGTTAATCACTGACCTTAGGACATGGATGCTCTAGGTGAGTGTACTGTATTCTGTAGGTTGACATATATGGCTGGCTGGCTAATCGATTTATTAAAATGCCGATACACGACTTGCAAACTCGAGTTAATATTGGCTAAATATCTAGGCTGCATTCTGTTTTGAATCCTGTCCTGGTCGGCATTCGTTGCTTGTTAAGGAATTGGACTTTCTTTTTTTGATTTACGTCCCTCGTGATGCCCCTAATGTCACTTTCACTGATTTATATTTTTTTGACTCCGTAGTGCCGCACTTGGAGAGCTAGAGCTCGTCACAGATCATAACGCGCAGGAGGCAGGGAAGGTGTTAAACCTAACGTTACCTAGTAGAGCTGAATATTGCATCCAAGTACTTTAATTCTTTATCAAGGATGTACCTGATGGGCGGAGTTATTGTGTCGTCCCTTGCTCACGTAGCTCTTTAGCTTGGTTAGGTAAACTCAAACCGGGCAGGTGTGTTGTCTCACGCAGATCTCTGGGATTTCATGCAAAACTATATTTGCCTAGGATTGGTGGGTGGAGATATTTCTGTGTATCCTGTGTACATACAGTTATGTCACGGCTGGTTGTCGTTTTGACCCAAACGGCTCTCAAAGAACGACAGAAAGCATCGAGAAATCAGTAAGAACAAATGAGTTTCGTTTTTTCTCCCCTTAAATAAACTACAGTGTTTACACCTGCTTTCCACATGGCATACATTTGATTAGTCGAATAACGCTAACTGCTTTTTATCCAAGACGACTTTGCATCATTGTGCTGGGGGAGATTTTAGTGACGGGTAGACGAAGTCGTAAAGATCTTTGGGGCTTCATGATTGTGCTGGTAAAAGATTGGAAGATCTGGGAGCATTGAAAGCCGGTACCAGAACAGAAATATCAGTCTTATGGGGAAAACCTTAGCACTGCAAACTGTACGACGCTCCACTGAATTAATATCTATTAAAGGATCTAAAGGCGACCCTTGATGATTAGTTATTAAAGTGTAGCAATACATGTTTACTGTAGTTTCAAAAATTGTATGTGTACAATAAAATGTTTCATAATATTTGTACTGGGAGGCGACGGGTCGACGTTTTCTGAACATTTTGACCGTACCTCTCCTCTCCGGTTTTACCCCCGTTCAGTTTTCGTGACATTCGACTCTTCGGACTAACTTTGATAGAAGCTTCGATACACCGTCGAATCGGTGTTGGAAAATATTTAGCCTGTTTCATTAGTGGTGGTGGTATCGGGTTATTTGCATAGCGAGCACATTTTGAACATTTTTTTTTTTTTTCTTTTCATGTGAAATATGTGCCGCGGCCGAGCACGTGCAAGCATTTGCAATATAAAAACTGATTTCTTTACCAGTGAACTAACTTGGTTGGTTGTATGTCATTTTAGTTCTGTGCTGGAAATGTTTAATGAGAGAGCAGTAACATTTGATACTTGGAATACACTTATTGGCTTCATTTTGCCTTAAAATATCTATCTGAAAAACGCAAGTGCACAAAGCCTATTTTGTAACAGGAATGTGGTCAGACCGGCCAGACTGCCTCAGGAGGTATGGGCAGTACAGCAAGGAAATCACCCACAGGTTAGCAGTGTTGTCAAATTACCAAGAACCTATGAAAGTTGTCCCATCCAGTGGAAAAAAAATGGATTAGACTTTGTTCCTGAAGCCAGTAAGTTGTGAATTGTGTAATTGGCTGCAAAGCAGCTCTGTCCAGGTGAAACTGGCACAGACGACGTAGAAAGAGGGCAATTTATGAAGATGGAAAAAACGCCATTCTCAACAGCTGCACGTGCTGTACAGTAAGATGATCTCTGGCAACCCCACACCTGCTATACTGTTGTATCGGTGAAACCCTATGACTGCACTATCAGTGAAATGTTGACATCTGTCTGAATTCATGCAGTATCGATGTGAGAAGTTGCCTGTGTGAAACAAACACACTGCAGACAAAGAAAATAAGTGTGTGTCCAGAATGCAAGGGCTTGATGAGACAGTTGTTCATTACTCCAAAGGTTACATCAGTCTGTTTGATGCGTAATTCTAAAGAATCCCACAAATATCACCTTTCATTTAGAGTGATCAATTCACTAATGTTTACAGTAGCTCCTGTAATTGCTGCAAACACATTTGTCCTCAAACTAACTTTTGAAGACGAGCCCTTCTTCAGCAGAGGAAAATGTACAGGCTGCTTATTAAAAGCAAATATGGTGATCCAGAACCGGCTGTATGAGTTTGTTTATACCAGTTTTAGTTTGCTTGAGTGTCAAATGGTTCAGGGCTTACACCTCCACATATTTACAAGAAATAGCCTGCGATTGCATAAATACAAGGTGTAAAAGCAACTTCTAGACCACTATTTATGTTGATATCATAATCTAGAGATCAATAAAGATACCCTAATTTGAAGTGTAAACAAGTCCTTGTGAGAACATATTAATTCTCAAAGCATGATGCTTCATTAAGACAGTGTTTTGACCACAGTTTTATTTAGCATGTAGGTTAGTAGCACCAAAGACACATTCTCTCATGTTTCCATTTCCAGCATTTGGCTGATGCTTTTATCCTTACAATTGTGACTGAATACATCTTGAGCAGTTGAGGGTTAAGGGCTTTGTTCAGGGACCCAACAGTGGCAACTTGGCAGAGGTGGGGTTTGAACCAGCAACCTTCTGATTACTAGTTAACTGCCTTAACCAGTGAGCTACCACCACATGTGTTGGACAGAGATTATGCACAACATGGACATGAATGTGATATGATTTTATCGTTGCATGTAGTGACCGAGTGATGTTTTTATTTATGTCCTGCATTGTTTATCAGGACGTAAATTAGAAAAACAATCAGAAGCTCTACTCTGTAGTCACTTGATAGACCACTGCATTGCATTCAACTGTCACAAGCATAGAATGTGCAGGAAAAGGACGGAAACAAAGATGTAACTGAAGATTAATGAAAGGAATGAAAATGAAACCAAACAAGAAGTTCACCAACAAGCGAAAGAAAGCCAGTGTAATGTAGATTGACCTACAACCAGTCAGGAACGTATCTACCTAATAACCCCCCCGAGGTTGGGGCAAATGAGGCACAAAGCTCATTACCCGATGGAGGCATCACATAAACTCAAAACAACAGGCACATGTAAAACGGGAACATAAACAGCAGTCATGTGCAAAGCTACCGCTGGTCTCGCGGAGGCAACGGGAGGTTGTAAAAGACTCGTTTGTTGATGTTGTATTTTGTTAACTCTCAGGTATTAAGTCTCAGGTACTCTCAGGTATGTTGTATTAACTCTCAGGTGTTTTTCAAGCAGTCAAATTAAGCATCTGTTAGGAATTAAGCATAATTAAACTAGAAAAAGAAATGTTACATGTGAGGGTAATCCAGGACACTCATACACAAGCACTGGTACTGCAGCATAATGCAGGCAGGTGTTTAGAAGAATCTGACATCTTTACAATCTAGTCTTTCATAAGAGAATTAAACCTTATTTTATGTACTGGACTAATAGCACTTAGGAGAAGTAAAAATCTTATTGTTGGTCAGCAGATGATTTTGGGTAATTTCGGTCTAGTGTTTTTTGCTTGAAAAACCCACTGAGAACTCCTTTTTCCATGCTAGTATGAAAGTCATCAAATCAGCATGTGATCTGAACAAGAGGAAAAGAAGAAGCATGGAGCATCCTTATTAGAAACACTGCGAGGTGTGTGTGTGTGTGTGTGTGTGTGTGTGTGTGTGTGTGTGTGTGGAAGTAAAACTGGCAAATTATGCACCGTTAAAACTGGCTTTTTTTTCCATTGCGACTCTTCTACATTTTCAGTGTTTGGCAGATGCATCTTAATTTGTCAGTATGACAGTGTGTCATATGCTTTGTGGGAACTGAATCCATGAGCTCGCTGTTGCTAGCACATTGCCCAACCTGCAGCAGGGTTTCACTTTTTAGTTACATTTTATTACTTGTTTTACACAAGAAAACAAAGGACACGTTCATATGTTCTTTCTGTGGTTGTGGAAAGTGGACTCAGACTGGTAGGACTACTGATCATTGGTTCAGTCTCTTCATCTTTTCACCACACCTCTGTTTAACTGACTAACTTGGCCGAAAGTACATCTTTTGTCCAACACGCACTTGTTAGGTGTCTTGTTTCGACTAGTTTAGCTTGTTTGGATTTTTGTTATAAATGTCTTATTCTATAAATTGTTTAATTTATTGTTTGAACGTCATGGAGATGTTAAACCTCAGTATGATCAACTGTTGTCATCTCAGAATTTAACGTTCCATACATAAGTCATTTCCCAAAAACAAACATGGATAAACTTTCCATCCCAAAAACTTTCAAACATGCAGTATAACATGAGAATGAGCTTGATCCAGTGCAACAAGCAAAACGGTCTGTTCCCCCTTCGAATACATACTTCCCTAAAAATAAAAGATAAAGTAAAATCATACCATTTCTCCTCTGACTCTCCGTCTACATAGAAACAGAAGAAAAACAAAACAAGAAAATGGCACCCACCCCTACAACTCCAAACAAAGAAAACTTTAACTGAAAGAATTCAAGTACACGTACAACAAATTGGAAATGGGACCTATACTCTACATAGCTCTTTTTTAAAGAGACTTAAAAGTATTATTCATAGCTCTTGCGTTACTCAAAACCTTGTAAGAAAAGCCTACAAATGGAGCTTCAGTGCAATTCAGTAAGACCCTGCTTAGAACCTACCGAAAGTAGAGAGAAGAGCAAGATCCTGTGACAAATAGTGCTGTATACAAAGATGTGTCTGCTGTGAGCAAGTGGTGACTATCATTCAAGACACAACGGGGCACCAGTACTCATAAACAGCAAGAGAAGTTATTCATCCCGTTGGCCAATCACATCGTCCACGCTGGGGATACAAGCTTGTAAGCGTGCAAAGTTGCATGACGTTGCTCGTTAAGCAAAGCAAAACCTCACAGGTGACAATGTAACGTGATGTGGTCCCCTCATCAGACCATCCTTGGACATAAAATCAATTTTGATTCATTTGTATATTCCATTTTGTCTCGGATTTTATCACACAGTGAACGGACGCTGTTTTACGTCATTGTCCTGTCTGTGTTCTTATAAACGCTCCATCACACTCTCTCTGGTAAGCCTATCCTTTAAATGCCTTTCAGGTTCTGCAGTGCTGCTCATCTCAGTCCAGTTTTGTTAATGCAGGGAAGGCACATCACCGTTCCGTCTCGTGAAAGTCCTCTTATAGCCCTACGCTCCTTGCTCCTGATCTTCCTTCTTTTATTTACAGAAGGGGTGTGTCTGTTATTCTCCAGTGATGCAAAGATCTTTCTTTTACTACTCTTTGTAAACCTGACTAAAGTTTGACATTTTGCTCCTGTTCTACAGGGAGCTGCAGTCAGGGGCTGAGTGGGCCGAGTACCACGGAGCCTGAGTCCGCCGTACTGAACTCTGGTGCCGCTGGCCCTCCCTCTGTCTCTCACATGGTACTGAGAGTACTTACCAAGTCTTGTGACCTTTGATCACGCACATATAAGAGTAACACTTCATCTGTAGGGACATCCAGTACTTTATGCATTTTTGCAAGTTACTCCAACATGTGACATTGTCACACAATCTCTTTGTAGAGTACCACATTAAAAGCGATGTAGGAAGCAATGTACACGGTATGTTTTACTTTGTGGTTTTGTGTGCCAGGATGTCCAGGGCTACAAAACCGTGTGCTGGAAGGTGTGGCTTTGCCACCTCGGATCGGTCTGTTCCCTTGGTTTGCTGCTGGTGTTGTTTAACTGGCGTCCTCGTCTAGGGGTTCTGGCGAGATGCACTTCCTGTCCGATTCCAATGGCAGACACGTTACTATTAAGAGTAGGTATTGTTTTTGTCTCTCAAATATAATAATGTGCTGCTATCACCAAGACTAACGTGATGAAGTGTTTGTGTTGGTTTCTGACATTTCACTTCATGGCGTGTGACGTATTTGGATCTTTTATCGTATTCGTTTTTTTATAGCACAGTCATGGGCAGCAGTTTGTCATCGATGTACATACAGAAGAAATTGATCAGGGAAGGTAAGAGCCTTTGATGTTCTGTTGATGCGATATGAATTGATTTGATATTGATATGAATGCATGAGTGTGATATTACAATTTGTCAGTTTTCCTTCCATTTATTCATCATTTTCTCTTTCATTTATTTTATTATTTGTCATCTATAGTATTTAGTTATCAAATGGATTTTCTCCCAGAACTCATACAAATAATTTAGTTTCATTAAAGACCCGCTTTTCTAGCATTAACGCTTCTTTCCTGTTAAATATTTCCATCTCTTGACTTGCATGCCTTTTACACACAAAATACAATCCTCTGGTAAGACTTTTCACAAATAATAACCTTTAACTTTGGTATGGGGGGGGGGGCACATTTGACATATTTGATGTTGGTCATAGTGCAAAAAAATCTGTGAACCCCAAGGCAAATTTAATTCTCTCAAGAAGTACAGCACCAAAATACATCAACAGTTAATACTTGAGAGAAGATTACAGAAGAGAAGAAAGATGCCACATGTTCAGTATATATGGGCAAAGGTGCCCGTGTTCAGTAAGTTCAGTCTACTAAATGTGTATAAAATGGGTTTGGGCTATAATATTCTTTATTCTAGCATTATTAGTGTTTCAGTCATTTGGAATAGGAAAAGTTAGATTGTATGTGAAATATTTGCCAACAACTTATGTTGATATTGTCAGTAATGTTCAATAATCGTGTCGGCTCTAGTGTATACATAACGGTTAGCTTTGTGTGCTTTGATTGTTCCTCTGATCTGCTTCATTCTCTTTCCAGGTTGTTTGCTGTTTTGGTTTTTATACTGTTCTTCCAGGGGCCTTTGACTTTGCCTGAGAGCTTTGTTTTTCAGCAAGGCAGCAGAATGTATTGAATCTAGTGAGATCTAGTAAGACAATCCACCATGTCGCTGTGTCCGTGAAGGGTAAAGCAGAATCAGCAGTAAGGGAAGCGCTTGGGAAGTCCTTTTATTGCTCTTTGTGTAGACGTAGTTTGACATTTGAAGGGAAATGCAAGGTGTATCAGCCAAGTATGCTAACACATGAGGAATTTGGTTCCAGCTTTTTGTGACTCTCTCAAGCAATACAGATGAAATACAGACAATATACAATATATGCAGATAACGTACACACAAACAATATAAAACTGTTTGTGTCAATTTAACAATATAAAGTATACAGCATACATAAAGTGCAAGGGTATGTGGTAGCATTTAACACCAGTAATACAAATTTGAGGGAATGAAATTCATGATTTAAGAGTAACTATACAGTACAGCGTTTGTAGATGTGAAGCAGGGTGTGCTTTGCTAAATGAAGAAATTAAAGTAGCTGTGGCATAGCAAATGCTACAGGTCGGCTATGTGTGAGGGTGAAAACTGCAAGAGGAATTTGCTTCAAGCATAAATTACCCAAACGTGACACTGCAGCCGTTTTTTGGAATCAGTAGAAGCAAGTTAAGAGATGGAGGCGTTGCAGGCAGGGGTTGCAATCTTGCAAACAAGATTTAGAGCATAATATTAAGCCACATCTATGCTGGAAAAAGAAAGTAGAGTGATTTAAACGTATTGCTCAGTGACCAGACATTCAATAAAGCAGATTTAAACACATGGGAGAATGGTCGCTCTGATTTATATTTCACTGGATGTTTCTGAAAGCTAATAAAAGCCCTGCGTGGGCGAGAGGAACTGCACATGTGTCCCAGTGATGTTTGGGTGAAACCCATAAATACATTTCTGCATTCTCACAACAGGTGTGCAGTGGTCTGTAGAGTACACCTTGGGAGTGTGGGTAGTATTTGGTGCAAACAGTTACAAAACAAATATCAGAAAACAAAGAGGGGAAGTTACCAGTGAGCTTCTCTTATATCCCTATACTGGTAAATGTGAAGGACATCGGGTTCAGTATGTTCAGTAAGGGATGCCCTTTGACCCTGAATATAGGTAGCTGCTGAAGGGCTACTGAAGAGTGCGAGACCAATATGGTTTCAGCAGGTCTGTTTGATGCGTTCGAGTTTTCCTTTTTCTGTAAAGGGTTGTGAGTCACCAATACTGAAAGACTGCACGACTGCATTTAGGTCTTAGTGTGTCTTTGTTTTGTCCTACGAGGACTCCAGAGCACACCTAGCTGACTCATTAGCTAAACGCTTGCACTCTCTGAGAGCACCTACATAACAGGCATCTCATAGCCTGGTTCCCGGATGTCACTTATTACAAGCAAGAGCACCTTGTGCCTCTGGGTAGTAGATGTGCGATACTTGGTGTCTAATGCCGAGTTCTTGTGTTTCTTATGCAAACAGACTGAATAATTCTTGACAGACCAAAGGCTGCACAAAACGTAGAGATAATGAGCCTCTGGAATCCTAGCAGTATATATTTAGCCTAAGTTTAAAAAAAGCATTTCCAGAAAGAGCTCTCTGCAAAGGTCCTAAACTGTCTAGTATAATGCACTCAAATGGATTATTTATTTTCTGGATGAGATGAACTGAAGTATGCTGGATTACCGGATTTAGATTAGTTGTGTTTGTAATAGATTTTATTGGAGGGCCAAAAGGAGTAACTTTTTCTTGTGTGTTCAGATTAAAACAGGCTGTGTAAAGAAAATCAGAGGTACTACACTTGGTAACTTGGGTGTGGGTTAGGAAACTACTTCAGGAGTGACTCAAGCCTCAAAAGTTTTATCTACAAGCCTCTAAAACTATTTCCTGTTTCAACAAAGCAGATATAGGAATATGAGTACAGAAAAGTGCCTGTTTAATTCCTGCAGTTTTGACTATGTAAGCGGAGAGTTGGAAGAGGATGAGTGGAGAGACATAGTTCACCTACATGAAGAACAGGTAAAATGTATGGAAAAACCAAAACAATCTTCCATTTTTCTGCTTCTTACCTTTGTGTGCTTCTTGTTCATAGTTGATGTTTTCTTTGACCTAGAAAGTTTTGCTGCGCTACTATGTGTTTGAGGGCATGCGGTATGTGTGGATTCCCAAGAAAGGGGCTTTCTGCAAAGTTAGGTACTTTAATGATTAAAAACGACCACGATTCTCTACAAACAATCTGTTTTCCTCTGCATAGTCATTTTGGTGTCTAAAAATGTATGTAATTTTTGGTGTTGTCAGTATCCTCAGTGAGGACTGGACTTGTACTGACATTCACAGTTTTCAGCGAGGACTGACTCGAATGGACCAGAGCTCAAGGTTTAACCCCTGATCATGTGACACTCCTCATTCATGTGCTACACTCACACATCCTTTCTGTTTGGGTCTTACTGTCATTTCTGTTTGCAGGAGACAGATATTTGGAGATAATATCATTGATGTGCCTGTGAAATCTTATCTGAGGTTGCTGTTTGAAGAGGTATCTTTTTTTTTTGTTTGTTTGTTTTGGCTTTTTCATGCATTAGCAAAACAGTGATTCTCAGCTTTTATTGAAGATATATTGTACAGGACTGAGATTAAGTTTTCTTTGTTTTCTAAAAGCTCAGTTTCCAGAAAGAAAACATTTAGCTCACCTTTTTCCTGCCAATAGTGATTCAATCTTGATTTTCATGCAGGTCCTCAACCCATTCTACATGTTTCAAGTATTCAGCATCATCTTGTGGATGTCGGATAAATACTACTACTATGCTGTTTGCATCTTTATAATATCCTTCATCTCCATCGCTGTATCCCTGTATGAGATCAGAAAGGCGAGTGAATGTTATCACATTATCCGCACTGTTTACGTCCCACAGGATTTAGTCAAGACAGAAGATTGTCAAGACAGATTTAGTCACAGCATGTTTGTCAGATTTCTTTCTTTCCACGTTCGCTGCTCACTTCTTGATATCTCGTTTTCTGTGAATTTGCAGCAAAGTACGACTCTTCGCAGCATGGCTCAGCTGATGGTGAACATCACTGTGCGCAGAGCCTCTGGAGGTGATGTTTCCTATGTAAGGCCCAAGATGTGGCCAGTCAATTGTGTTCAATCCCAGCTGCCTGTTAGAACTCTATTGTACTTTAGAGAGGCCCATGAGACATGTTTTGTGTAGGTCTTTTAAGGAACTGAAAGGACATTTTTTTGGTTTCTTATGCTTTGAGGTATCTGTGAAGTCTTAAACCAGTGTTTGACGTGTGTGTGTGTGTGTGTGTGTGTGTGTGTGTGTGTGTGTGTGTGTGTGTGTGTGTGTGTGTGTGTGTGTG
>JAOXYF010000023.1:3101527-3123391 GCA_028565775.1 Sternarchorhynchus goeldii
TGTGTGTGTGTGTGTGTGTGTGTGTGTGTGTGTGTGTGTGTGTGTGTGTGTGTGTGTGTGTGTGTGTGTGTGTCCCCGTCTGTCCATCCGTGCTTTCTAGAGGAAGAGACTGTGAGTTCGGTGGAGCTGGTCCCAGGAGACTGTATAATAATCCCATCTGAGGGTTTGCTCCTGCCATGTGATGCTGCCCTGCTGGCCGGGGAGTGCATGAGCAATGAGAGCATGCTCACGGGTGAGAAAACACAAAGGATGATTTAATGTCAGCTGAGTTGTTGCTGCACCCCCCCACCCCCAATATACCACCGTGTCTGTATCCCCTTACAGGTGAGAGTGTACCTGTGATGAAGACACCGTTGCCTGATAACAGGGAGCAATACGGCCCTGAGGCTCAACGCAGACACACGCTGTTCTGCGGTACACAGGTCATCCAGGCTAAAGGGGGCTGCTCCGGTGGGAACGGAGCCGTGGCCGTTGTCATACGCACAGGTAACCCCGAAAAGGAAAGGCTGAGCTCACGTTACTGTGATAAGATGAGAAGCCGATACACACACTGAAACGCTGATGCTCAGCAGCTTCTTTTTCAAAGCGGATGCTTTGTTGAACTCACAACCCTCTAATGTAAATGTGCTTCTGTTCTTCAGGGTTCTTTACTGCTAAAGGTGACCTTGTCAGTTCCATCCTCTACCCACAGCCGGTTAAGTTCCGCTTCTATCAGGATGCCACGAGGTTCCTGCTTTTCTTAGGAGGCGTGGGTAAACTGATACTATTTACTTTCTATTGTTTACATTATACAGTTGAGATACATGAAAAATGATACTGCTTGATCACATGAGGCTAATAATAATAATATTAATAATAAGGAATATTCTTTTATTGCAGCATTCCTTGGCACAATTTACAGCATAATAATGCTTTATAGAAGTAATGTAAGTATTGTATTTATTCTTAAAGAGCAGAAATTATGTAAGAGAGAACTGATAATTTGTCGCTGACCTAGAATCAGAAAATAGTGGACAATGGAGAGACAAAGTGAGGATTTTGGAGGTGTACCAGTATACAAAAATAAACACTTGCTATTCAGAAATAGTTTTTCAAGGACATGGTATAGTTTTGAAAGGTTAATAAATTAACATCAAGTAACCATTTCTCCAGAGAAATGCTCAATGCGATTCTGTTTATTGTACCCTGGGAGATTACTTTCTTCTTTTTCTAAGTAACTTTTTTGATGTTCATCATATTATTGAAAAAATCTTTTAAAATGGTTTTAAAGTTAAAAAAAATTGTACATTATGTTGTAAACTTTTATAGTATAATAGACTTTTCTCAGACTTTCTCTGCCTCGTGGTGCTGTCAGACTTCTTGGCAACAGCTTGTGATCCAGTCTCTGGACATTGTGACCATCGTAGTGCCGCCTGCTCTCCCTGCCGCCCTGACAACGGGCACTCTGTACGCCCAGCGCCGGCTCAAGAAGAACGGGCTGTTCTGCATAAGCCCCCCTCGAATCAATGTGTGTGGAAAAATCTCTCTGTTCTGCTTTGACAAGGTGAGCAGCTGTGTGGGGTGGTGCCTTCCTACCGATATCAGCACTGCGTCAGCTGGTTGCATGGTAGCCTAAATGCTTATTAATAATTAATTCATATTTACTAAATGTAAATTAAAATATTAATCTTTAAAAGTCTGCTTAAGAACATGGATTAATGTCCTGTCCAAGCCAGCTTGACAAATGTATTATTTGGTTAAAGAACTTGGCGAAAAGCTTTGGGTGTGGAGCAAGGTGTTTAGTTTCCTTATTGTTAGTTACTAGTTTATCTGGTTTCTGGAATTATGAGTAAAAAAGTAAAAATATCTCCCTGAGGGTCAACAAAGGATTCAAAACGTGTTTGTTCGTAGTCAAAGGCAAGATAACCCTGTTTATCTAAGAATATTAACTCTGATCTGGCTTGATGTAAGGACTCTGGGCAGACTTGGTGTTTCCAAGCAAGCTACTGAAAATGATGCACATGTGTTTTCAGAAATCTGGGATTAGGCCCTTCAAGGAAAATCCTAAATTCTTGTTGTGTTTATACTTGTAATTCAGTTCTCTTGTTCTGGACCAAACAAGAAAATGATGCATTGTTACATTTTAGTCCTGGTTTACTTAACGTCAGCAAATTTACAATCTCACCAAAATTGACATGAGAAATATTTGTGAGCCAGTTATCAGAACCACGCTGGGCTTCATGCACTTATTGGGAAACTAGAAACAGCAAGAGGTGGTAAAATCAATAGAGGGATCAAAACAATGCCAGAAATGCTTCTACTGCACATTCTCTGTTCACACATGCTTAGTGTCACATCTTGTAACATCATGTGTTAAGTTCAGATGCCTTTTGTCTGTATTGTGTTCATACTTAAAATGAACCGTACCAGAAATCATTTACAAACGGACTGAGACCCACCTACATAGGCACTCTGAGTCGGTTTACTTTGTGCATTTGAACCAGAGTTTGAAAGGAAGTGTTCACACTTATTCTAATTAACCTCAATAACAGAGCAGTTGTACAAGGCTTCATTTTAATTCATCCAAAACAGACTAATATAAACACACCTTAAAACCTCCAGCGGAGATCAATATGAAAAATGCTGAAAAGAACGGCAATGTAAGCCAAGTGGTAGAGTATGAGGAAACAAACAGGACACTGCACGCTGTTTCTTTAGAGTAGGTTTAAATGTTGTGTTTCTCTCTTCAGACGGGTACTCTGACCGAGGAGGGAATGGATGTGGGGGGGGTGATGAGCGTGACTGGAACAAGGTTTGATGAGCTTGTCCCAGACCCCCGTCTTCTCTCCCCTGGCCCCATGGTGATGGCCTTGGCCTCCTGCCACAGCGTAGCCTTGCTCAGGGATCAACCTATCGGAGACCCCTTGGAGCTCAAAATGATCGAGTCAACAGGCTGGGTAAGGATCTCTTCCCAGTATGACCTGAGGTTTCCTTGTCAGGTGCTTCAAATATTTACTTGATGATGTGTGATTGCTGTGTACACTCACCATCCACGAGATATGTTTTAGCTAAGTTTACTCTGAAAAACCAAAATTATGACATTTATACATTTGATATAAAGACAATGGATCTTTTGGTGGGAACGGTAGGAACTGGAGGTTCCCAATAATGAATCAGGAGTGAGCAGCGAGTTTGGGAGCTACAGGGTACTAGCAGTAATGAGACCACCAGCTGCTGAGTTCCAGCCTGCGGGTGTGGTGAGTACTTGCACACCGCGACGCTCCCATGGAAACAGGGTTGCTGTAAGGAGAGGACCTGACCTTCTCTTTCTGTTGCCAGTTCATCAGCCAGCCCGTGGCCATAGTGCGCCGCTTCCCATTCTCCTCCTCCCTTCAGCGGATGAGTGTAGTAACCGTGGGCCCCGGTGGAAGCCCAGCTCACAGCTTCCTCAAGGGGGCGCCAGAGATGGTGGCCAGCCACTGTCTGAAAGAGAGTGGTAGGGACTCTCTTGTCTTTAGAATGTTTGATGTTCTTGGCCAACAGTTGCTTTGAGACTGTTTGACTAACTTTATGTACAAGGCAAAATAAAGAGGCTGTGTCTTTTTTTTTCTGGTAAGAAGATTATGGGTCGTTTTCTTTGTGCCTGGCAGTGCCTCCTCAGTTTTCCAACACGTTGCGTGAGTTTGCCAGCGAGGGCTTCAGGGTTCTTGCGCTTGCTTTCAAGGAGGTGGATGCACAAACCGACTTGGGGAGTATCACAAGGTCCGTTCTAAATCTTCTCCAGTGACTGTTAAGCACAAAACACATGATGCATTTGGGGAAAATTTTAGCCTCTGGACTTCTGATGTTCATTGGTAGGGTCGAAGTGGAGAAAGACATGCTGTTTTTGGGTTTGTTGGTGATGAAGAACCAGATGAAGCCTACAAGTGCAGACGTAATCAGTGCCCTGAGACGGGCTCAGATCCGGCCCGTCATGGTTACTGGTAACAACGGCAGTAGATTGTTGTAATCCAGATTTACATGCATCCACTTCATATAATGCCTTTGCTCATAAATACTTACACAATTGTTGTTTTACTAACGTGCAATAACCCGTCCTTTTGCTGCCGTTTTAAACTAGTACGTTTTATTTTACGAGGTTTCTGTGCGTAGCTGTATTCTCTAAGCATTTTTCATAAGCCAGAGGAATGTGTAAGCCTCCTTCTCAGACATGCTTTTCTTTCACTTCCCTTTGTGTCAGGTGATAACATTCTCACCGCCTTGAATGTGGCACAGTCCTGCAGAATGTTGTCGCCACATGAGCAAGTTATTTTTGTTCATGCATCGCCCCCTGCTGCCAACTCCATGGCATCCTTACGATTTCAGCAAAGGGATGGCAGCCCTGCTACCATCAGCACACAGGAGACCATGGATATCCTGGAACAGGTTTTTATACAGGCTTACTTCACCATCGCTGTTTAAAGCAGGTTGTGCACACGATTGGAATTAACATAGCATCGACTGAAGTGATGCAAAGCGGCATGCATGCTGAAGTCTTGATCTCTCTTCCCTAGGGCCTTTACCAGAACAGTCTTAAATATCATTTGGCTATAAATGGAAAGTCCTTTGCAGCGTTGTGTGATCATTTCCCCGAGTACCTACCAAAGGTGAATGACTAGATTACACGTGGATACGTATTGATTACTTTTCTTTGTTGTCTTTACAATGAACACACCGTTGGACTGCAGAATGATTTGGCGAAATGATCTTGGTGCATGTTTTCACTTCAGGTTCTAATGAGAGGCACGGTATATGCACGCATGTCTCCAGACCAGAAGACTGAGCTGATCAAAGCTCTTCAGAAACTAAAGTAAGGCTGGGAACACATATAAACAGTGTCTGGCTAAAGGTCGCGGTTTCATAAGCTCTTTTTCAAATGGTTCTACTTGAGCCTTTTATAAAAAGGTATTAGGATTGTATTGTATTAATTTTACACCGTGTCAGCGCACAGTGGAGTGGAGCTCCAGCACCATCAGTTTACGTGAACTGCAAACAGAACTCTAGTGGTTAGAAACTTGGAACTTAGAACAGTAACTTAGAAGTGGATATTATATATTTTTGAAGTGTGTATATATTTGATGTGATGAACCATGCTGATGGACATTCCCTGTACAGCTACATGCCTTCATCTTCTCTGCCCCTTCCTAAAGGTTCAGTGTCCACTCAGTTAAATGGCTCAGTGTCTGCAGAAAAATCTTAGCAGTGAAATCCCTCACTTCAACAGACTACAATGAAGTAGCTTAACACGTGTTTATTATAATGCTTTCTCCAGTCCATTTTGCAACTTGCTTGTAGTTTTGCTGTGATTGTTCTATTGTGCTATTAGCTTTACTGTGATGCATAATTTTCCGGCAACCAAGGAATAATGGAAACCTAAGGTCTGACCACCAAACTGTGGATAAACTAAGAAATCAAGACAGAAACCAATACATTGAAAACTAATTTTAATCATGTTTCCATTATATGACTGTTAAAATCTCATATATATTTTACAAATATAACATATCATTGTTTCCACACTGTTGCTACCCAAGAAAGAAGATTGGAACCTCCAAAATCCCAATTTAATGCTGGATATTTGTGATTTTTATGCAAAAAGTTAGTCTTTATGACATGAAGAAAAATCCCAACACAAAACAAAATTAACCTGCAGCTCATGGACTGCATACCTTCATTATACATACAATACACAGATTCTCTACCTGTACACTGATCCATTATGTAAAGCAGTATGGGTATCACCTTTATTACAAAGACTAATTCTTTGTGCCTTTAAAACAGCAACTTGCTCTCCTTGGTGAAGACACTGTGGTTTCCTCCCCTTTCCTCTGTAGCTACCGGGTTGGCATGTGCGGGGATGGAGCCAATGACTGTGGAGCTCTGCGTGCTGCAGACGTTGGCGTCTCTCTGTCAGAGGCTGAGGCTTCTGTGGCATCTCCCTTCACCTCCAAGTCTGACAACATAAGCTGTGTGCCTTTACTTATCAGGTTATACAGAATAGTTTTCTTTCTTTGCACATGGAAAGATTAAACCATTTCATTGAATAGTTTGAGTCTGTGTCCTCTGTGTCAGTAATGAGCTGGTCATTCCTTGTCCAATCAGGGAGGGGAGATGCTCACTGGTGACATCTTTCAGTCTTTTCAAGTACATGGCGTTGTACAGTCTAATCCAGTTTGCCTCCGTTCTCATCCTTTACACTGTGAGTGTCTAGTCTCGTTTAGCTGTATCAGTTAGCTGTGTTTAATTAGCAAACATTCATGTTAAACAATCTTTCTTGTATGTACTAAATTTAAATCGGTTCCCATGATCACTGATTTGTCTTTGCATATGCTTGAGGGAACTTTAAAATTGTAGAAAGTACTTTTTCCATTTACCTTTGACATTTGATCTTCCATCTTAGGTGAAAACAAACTTGGGCGACTTGCAGTTCCTCTTTTTTGATTTAGTCTTGGTAACAGTGCTGGCTATAGTGATGGGGAGGGGTGGTCCCAGTGATGAGCTCCACCCCCAGCGGCCCCCTGCCAGCCTATTGGCTCTGCCTGTTCTGTCATCTTTGCTCCTACACATCGTGCTGCTAATCCTCAGCCAGGTGGCTGCTCTGCTCATCACCACCTCACAAGATTGGTGAGTTTCAAGCCCTATAGTTGTTGAGCACTGGCTCAGGAGTTCTTGTTCAGGTTCATTTTCTTCCTTTAACATTTTCCAGGTACATTCCTCTAAATTCCACCAAGGTAGGCTCACAAAATCTACCAAACATGGAGGACACAAGTGTGTTTGTTGTATCAGGATTACAGTACATCATCATGTCTATAGTGGTAACAAAAGGATATCCTTACAAGAAACCACTTTTCCACAACGGTGAGCTGCTGAAGGAACATCTTGATAAACTGTATATTTTCCAGCGACACTCTTATCAAATCTGCATTGGTCTACACTTTCTAAAATGATGCATTTTTAGGTAACCAATTTTCTAAGTGTAATCTTCTTTTCTAATTATTTTTCCCCCCATAGTTGTGTTTGTACTTGTGCTGCTGGTATTGTTTGGGCTTATGATCTGGCTGGTGCTGTTCCCCAAGACGTTCCTGCATAAACTTCTGCAGCTGTATGAAATCACTGACATGAGCTACAATCTGCTGCTAGTAGCCTTAGCTGCTCTTAACTTCTTCGTATGCCAATTACTGGAGGTAAAAGAATATTTAACCAGCCCCTCTATTTCGAACACCAGGAACATAAGTGCTGTTTTTACGTGTCAGTGTATGAAGTGTAGGGAGGGTGTAGATAGTTGGCATATGTTAAACCATGGTGTTTGCTTCACAGGTTCTTATTGACAAATGTGCAGCCGATTGCCTGCGCGTTCTTCGAAGGAATCACACCTCAAAAAAGCAATACAAACGCTTGGATGCCCTTTTGGCAGAAACTCCTTCATGGCCTCCCTTGGACCAGACGATGTATCCACCACACTGTACTGTCATTGGTGTTAGCTAACATTCACCGCTGCCAACAACCTGATCTCCCCACATCCACTTTCCGTAACCAAGAGTGCCACTGACCTTGTTACTGCCTCCGAACACTTCTCAGTGGTTTGCAGTCCCATACTCTGTACGCAGTTTTCTCTTCTCCGATACACCTGATGTATCTTTTTAAAGACTTGAACCAATGTGTTAAAAAAGAGAAAACAAAAATACAGCACATGCAGGCCACAGGAATGGGAACCACAGGCTTATTGCAAGGACTGTACTAGATCTAAAACGCCAAACTGCCGAGAGAGACATTTTTGTATCATGCTAAAACAGTACATGTACTTACAATGGTTGAAATTTGTCATAACAATTAAAGTTATGTGAACAAATCTAATTTCAAAATGTTAAGTGACTATATTTATTTTTGTTACTTGTATTTAAGCAGCTATTATTCTTAGAAACCTACAAATCTAGAAAAAAAATATTCAAGATTGTTTACTTTAAAAAGTTTTTATTAAATGGGTATTTAAGTATTTACAGGCAGATTTCCAGGTTTATTTGCTGATCATGACGGAGCTTTCTGGCCAATTTGATAATATTATAGTGTAGACAGCTACAAAAAATAAAGGGTAGGTTCCCATAAATTGTTGGGAATTTTTCTGACATCTTTGAAGAACAGCAGCATAAAGAGTAGCTGGGTAAGGGAATCGGATTAAGGATCTGGAAAGGTAGTGGGATTTAATGTATGGTCGTTTGTATCTGTAGATGCTGTATTGCATGAGCTAGACACTGAGTTAACCCTTTAGTTGAAGTCCTAGTGAACCATTGCTGCTGTAGTTTTTATAAAACCAAACAGTTAAATAAATCTCTCAGGACATCCAGCACTCATGTTTTAGAGGTACCCTTCCTTGAAGATGGTCATAAGCTACTTTTTTTTTTATATATATTTTACTTTTTTTTTAAAGCTCGCTGTTGCACCACCACTAAATTAAAAACTAAAACCGCAATAGTTTATTCAGTCTCTCAGTTTCCTCAACAACCTGAGTTCCTACTTCAATTAAGAAAATGGGGGGGGGGGGGGGAAAGACAGCAGATTAAAAAGGAAACAAGGAGACAGCAAAATGGTTTTCCCTTGCACGTCTCCGTGATTCGTTCCAGCATGTTTACAGAAGTCATTCATGGTTTATAATGGATCATTATTGATGGAGCTTTGATAAAAAAACTGCTACTTTCACAAATATAAAAAGGCAGGAAAAAAAAAGCTTAAATATGTGATCTTTAATTTTTCTCTACTAATTATTTCTATTTTTCCTCCTTGTGTAGAAATTAGGACAGTGAAAGGAAGACTCAGGATTTAAAAAGGAGAGTAACCGTACACAACAGAATTCAAATTCTACTTATTTTCACAGAACCCTCACCATTCCCTTCCTAATTAAAAAGTTATGGCATTTAGCAGACTATGCCATACATAGCCAAAATTAAAAGAAACAAAAAGACCAATATGACCAGTACAAAATCTTGGGAAGAGCATTATGGAAAGAAAAGATTGAAAATTTTAGAAACATCCTTATTATTGCTGAGAGCCGACACGCCCTTGTGCAACCCTCATACATTTACATCACAGCCTCTCGTGTCAACAAATGTAATGTTGAACCGTCTTTCTCAGAGGTTCATGGCTGATCTCCAGGTCACGTAATAACCTAAAATTCAAAGCAGTCCACTGGTAGATGGGTCGCCAGTCACAGTTGGGGAGGGTTGCAGTTTGTTGGGGGGGGGGGGGGGAGAGAAGGGTCAGGGGTGATTTGGTATCACAGTGAACAGCGTCCGGAAGAAGTCCTCATCACAGTGTAAAATTGGGGCGCAAAAGATTCCCCCCCCTCCCCCACTCACGCTTCCGTGTTCTATTTCCCCTTGTTAAATTCCACAATGGCTCAGGAGCCATAATGGGTAAGAGGTTGGTTTTTTTTTTTTTGGTTTTTTTTTTTTCCTTTTTCTTATTTCATAAACATCCCACATACTAAATTTTTGTTTAAAAAGTGATAAGAATTTCAATCTTAGGCTGGGAGATGGATCGTTAACTCTCCTCTCTTCCCAGGCCTTCATTCCTATCTCCGCTGGCGAAAGCCTTGTGTACCATCTGGACCTGCTGGCTGTCGAACCACATGGTTGTTTGATCTTGTGTCCTCTGAAGGTGTGTGGCAGCCTACACGTGGTGATCTAAATATGGAAGGATATATTTAAAATGGAGAATTACATGTTAAAACTACTACCTTTGAAAACAAGCGATTTATTAAATGCCCTTCAATGTATTGCTACGGCCCTATATTAAAATAAAAATGGATGTTTTATTCAGCTTCTTGCTGCTTCAAGAACCTGAGTTTCTACTTAAAGAAAGTTAAAAACAAAACAGCAGGCCCACAACAGATCTACAGCAAGAGGTCTATTCTTCAAGTCCCCTCCATACCTCTAAAAGACTTGCATGGTTGAACTGCATGTAAGAATTGGTGAAGAGGGGGACACCTATGCATAGAATTAGATTTACTTGTCTGAATTTGATTTACCTGTCTGAATTGGGCCTCTCTTGAGGTGTGTCATCAGCACTGCCGAGGATCCTTCTCCTGGCTTCTGCGTATTCCGCCTCCCTCTGTGCTAAGGACTTCACTCGTGGGGAAGGTCGGTTCTGTGTTTCAGAAGATCCCAAGGATCCGTTGCTGGTGGGTCGTTTCAAAATGCGTATCTGTGGAGGCGGTGCAGCTGGAAGGGAGTCCTCTTGGATCATGATTGATGCCTTTATTGGAGAGCGACCTGAACCTCCACTTGAAAGTCTGAAAGGGGAAAGGAAATTTTGTTTATGGTAGAAAACAGAACAAAGGTTGAAACAAAATGCTCTTGTTCAACCTACCTCTCTTTCTGACTAATCCGTAACTTCTCCTCTAACCTTCTTTCCATTTCCTGGAATAGAAATGTTAAGTTACAGTTTTGATATAACCGTACATCAAGGTAATTTTTCAAAACATTCAGAGTAATATTTGTATGCACAAGGAACCCCTGTGCTCCACTACCAAGCGTCTCAGTTTCACAGAGTTATTTATACAGCCTTAGCGCAGCAGCTAAATACATAGCAGGTATGAATTACAGTTCTGAAGTTGCTTAACAAGGGGATTCTAAAGATATTGCTAAAATACTCTGAAGACAGAAAACACGATTATACCAAGTGTGGAACATGCAAAGTTTGTTTAGTATAAATAGTATAAAAATATTTGTATAAATAAGAGTAAGCCATTGCACTGACGATAAATTACGCTCCAACCTGCAGCAAAGCACTTTCAGTACTAAAGACGTGAAGCTAGAAATCACTTGAAAGATAAATACTTGTGACTAAAATATTAGGAGTGCACAGTGCACATCCACTTGTTTTCCTTAATTTCCTTGCATCTGTTTAATTGTTCCATATAAATATAAATAGGTGTATTCGCGAAAACCCTCAACACATTCATTCATGCGTCGATCACGGATAGCTACAAGAATAGATCCATCACTTGACCAACATTAGCTAACCAGCATTAGAAAACAAGAATTAAAAAACAGTCAACCTATTTAAACCTAGCTAAATCCAAAACACCGGCCAAACACTGATCCACAAACCCAAATCAAGTCTAAAAGCAATTCACTGCATAAAAACCCCGTGCAGTCAACACAATCTTTACAGCAGTTAGATAACTTGTTTGCTTGTTCGCCAGCTAGCAGACAAACCGGCAGCCTCGGTCACGGCCACATCGGCACGCTGCCATCCCGTATTTCCCGGTATCTGGTTGGTTGGCTTTAGCTAAACCAAGTGAAAGTAACGCGTGAACTTCACTAAGGGGAAAAAAAAAAACCGAACTACCGTAAAGTTACTTCCACGCTTAAAAGTCAATACGAAAACACTCGCCTGGTCGTGACTTCATTCATTATAGCCAACTACCTGCCAAAAGCCAAGTTTTATTAGCTAACGATAATAAAGTTACCCAGATATCCATTAGCCAAGTTAGCTAGCCAGCTAGCTAAACTAGCCTTTACGTTGGCTGCCAATGTCCTCCCTTTGATACAAGATAACGTTGCTCTACTAGCCAGTTAACTGTAGTAGGATTAAGTCTAAAAGCAATCCACTGCATACCACCCCGTGGTATATTTAAAACTACCGTACCCACCGGTGTAAAACAGTAACTACAGATTCACCAAGACTTCACTTCAGACCCATTTCCACCGCGGCCTACTTCCGACCTCAAACCCGACTGACTAGCCAGTCGGCGAGTGTATCACCGGAACACATCCCACAAGTTATTTCACACCGAGTGGTTTTAGTCTGATGGCAGGGCAGCGCCTATAAGTATCGAATAATTACCCCACTGTCTGCGGCTTCTTCCCAGCTTTCGGCGACCTCCTCATCTTCCATGTTTCCACACTTTGCTAACTAGCTTTGGGGGGGGGGGGGTTCCCTGTGCTCCCTACATGCACAAGCACATTTTCTTCCTCTACAACCCGAGTAGCTTAGCTACCTTAATACAAGTTGTAATTAGGCTCTTGCGCATTATCGTCACCTACTGTCCAGGAGCGCCTGAATGATTCGTTTGATACGAGTGATACGCGCATCAAATTTCACGACACAAATATTTATGATCATTGCATTTTCAGTGTAATCACGCCCATGAGTTCTCTAGCTACCTACCACAAACAGAAGTCACCAAGCAGTCCAGCTTATGTTGATGTAACTCATTGCTTAAATAGTAACCAACAGTCAAGCACGCTAAAACCTAACTAGGCATTTCAGTAACGTCATACCGATGTCAAATAAGTATGCTTATGAAAATACCGACAAATTTACATTGTTGTCTTATGCTCGCAATGCTAGTATTTACCCCGAGAATCGCTTGAAACAATGGTTAACAGTGCTTCACGCTCTACACGAGGCAGTGACGATTTCGTGCGTGGGCTGTGTCCTCCATGTCAAAGATGAGCACATTTGCAAAGCTCTTGTTACGGGCACAGCAACTGGTGGGAGATGCTTTCAAAACACGGCAACAAGTAAAGGAACCCATTAACATTTGCAACCATATTTGTAAACTTTCGCTTAAAATTATAGGTGTTTGATTACAAGTACTACAGATATCTATGGTATATGTTTGCGTAAAAGGTGTGACTTCTTCACTCAGTTAAAGTAATCATGTTTAGGCAAATCTATCATTTATTAGAACTGGTATTGTAATAGGTTTCTCCAATAGACCTTTCGCAATGCTGATCATTCAAATTTAAATCACAGTTAGGCCAGGTTATCCTTTGGTGGAGGTGAAAGGATTTTTTTCCGTAGTGAAAGATAAAATGACTACTGTACTTATCCCACTGGTATTTACATTCGAGAACGCACAGACCACATATGTAGAGGAAAAAAAAACTGGATTGTTTTATTTCACACACATATTTACAAATACTTTATCAACAAATAATTACTGAACCAGCAGTTCAGTAATAAAAATACTTTATTACTGAACTGCTATTAATCATGACTTACTAGTAATACAGATAAACGACTTTATCCTGTCATCCAGTTGAAAGGCTTTAAAATTACGCAAGATACTGCAAATTGACCTTTGAAATCTAACCTCCCACTTGCATACCAACTACTGATAATAGTTATACACAGGACTTCACTAAATACACTGCAAAAAATTAAGGTAAGTTAAAACATCATTATTCTTCTTATTGTTGTTATTTTTATTTTTAAACTTGTACTTCAAATCCATGTAATATAAATTTAATACTCATAAAATTATTACAGTACATTCAAGGTGAGATGTCCTTCATTTCCTGGTTTGTACCAAGTTTACCTACATGGTTAATACCCGATACAAATCTTCTAGAATGTATTTTGCAAGGTGAGGAATTTTTAATTAAAATTTCTGTTTAATCTGGTCAATGTGTTAATATGTGTAGGGCTATGCTTTTTTTTGCATGCAGTGTTTTAAGATTAGGAACTTGAATATGAGGGTGAGTTTTTTTTACATCACTGCATTACACCTTTTTGATATGAACATGACAGAAAAAAAAGACTTTTAAGTGTTTGAAACAGTGGTTTCCAGTAGATTTACCATGAGCCCTAATACATTTCCCAGGCCCTTTTGAAGGAAAACATTTTGGCCATCATGTATCTGTCCGCAAAACTTGACAATATAGTTATTTTTTATAGTTTTCTTTTTGTTAACTTTTTAGCTGAGCACTCTACATTTTGTGTGAAAACTGAGTAACCATTAAAAGTTTTCTTAACCTTTAAGGAACATATTAAATTTCTCCTAAATTTTGAATTAAGTTGCTAATCAACACGTTTTATTTTCATAGATGGTTCAGTTTTACCTAGGGTGTCAGTAATCAATGTGCATGTCCTAAGTAAACATACTGACTTTACTTTTGATGGGATTAATGACAGGACTTGTAGGTGCATGTGGGATCTCAATTCTTTGCAATCTCTTAAGGGTGCACTTGATCGTTGAAGCACAGAGGTGAGAATCTTAGTTTTCAAAACAATGTACTTACTGCAATAATAAAAAATGAAGATGTACAGTTTTCTGGAGTACTGCTGTGTATTGGAGTAAAAGAGGAAGTTAAAATGTTGGTGTGGTTCATAAGATTTCCAAAGAAACAAGATGTTTCAGAAAGAGGTTGTTCATCAGCAAGCAAAGTGCAACACACACATACATACACACACAGTGGATTCAGAAAGTATTCATAAATCTATAATTAAGCACCCATAATAACAAAGTGAAAACACATTTTAAAATAAAAAAAAAGGCAAAAACAAAATCCTATTAGAGACCCCAAACCTGGATTTGAATCGTTTCTCATTGTTAGGATTGGATTTTGGCTACGCCACTCAAGGACATTGAGAGACTTTCCCTGAAGCATCTCCACTGTGTTGGCTATATGCTTATTGTAATTGTTGTTGTCCAGTCTGTGATGCTCAATGGCCTAGAGGAAGTTTTCTTTAAAGATGTTCCTGTATTTGGCTGCACTTATTCATTCTTCAGTTGTTACCAGTATCCCTATTCCAGCCACTAAAAAGCACCCCATAGCTGATGCTGCCCTTTTCACGTCAGACATAATGCTTGCTGTTCTGCTCAAAGAGATGGATTTTGGTATCACTGGACTTGGGAATTTTTATGTAGTTTTTTACATGAAGTTTAGCAGATTCCAAGTGGGCTGTCTCATATGCTTCTTACTCAAGTGTTTTCCACCTTGCAATTCTACCATATAGGCACCTGGGAGCACAAATGAACCAACTGCTATTGGACGGAACCCACTCTGAATGGTCAACTGAAGACCAGACAGTCCCGATCATGAAGGACTCCCAGAAAGGGACAGTTTTGAACAACTATTGTTCGATAACTGGCATGCTTCTGCACAACATGGAAGAGCCTGTCAGGCACTGCATCTGAGATGTGTTGGCACATGGCTCCGTACATGAGTGGGGCCCGGGAAGGAATTGGCAAGAACACCAGAGGAGTCAAGCACCAGCTTCTGCTGGATAAAATATTTACTCAAGACCGTAAAACCAGACACACCAACCTGTGCACCGAGTGGACTGACTACAAAGAAGCCTATAATTCAATGCCCCACACATGGATCCTGGAATGCTTGAGGCTGTAAAACATCAACAAGACTCTGAGAGTCTTTATCAAGAATTCAGTGAAAGAACTCAAAAATATATATAAATTTATGGTTTCTTTGGAAGTCTTTTGTACTAGAAGCCTTTTCTGCAGTTGCTACCTCTACATCTTTTATTACAGTACACGGCAGTTGCTCCTTGGGATCTTCTATACATTTTTTCCTCTTACACTCACTATATATAGCATCATATGTAGATTCCCTTTTGCTTCTGTAATTCTCCTTTTCTTACAGTATTGCAGACAAAGATGTCTTTAAGAAGAAGAGTAGCCCTGATAGTGGTCTAACAGGAAGAATCCAGTTCTGGGTCTTAACGGTGATTCTCGCCTTTGTGGGTTCTCGAGTTGCGGCACTAGTGGTTCTTGAGTTCTCCCTTCGAGCAGTGTCATCATGGCTCACAGCTGTATCAGTAAGAATGTTATTTGATAAATTTAGGATCTGTTGACCATCTGAAAATTAATACCAGTGCCTTATTGTTCTTTCTGTGTTTGTTTTAGGACCCACTGAGTGATTCTTTACTACAGTTGCTAGTCCAGTGCCAATTCTCCTTGGGGTGTGCATTCAACTGTAGTCTTAATTTTCTCCATCAGGGGGCACCACAAGGCTGGCTTAGCATCCTCCTCGCTGCAGGACTGAGTTGGTTCTTGGCTAGCCAGTGTTCCAAATTATTCCACCATGTCTTGGCAATGTACCCTATTCACAGCACCCAGCGCTACTGTGGTGTCTGTATTGGGCTTTTGACTACTGGCACCTCCATATTACCATTTGTTTGCAGTGTCTTAATTTTAATCTTTAGTGTGGCTGGTATTGCTGCCATATCAAACATCAACCAATACTTTCTGTCAACTGCTGAGGCCTTGAGATTCTGGACACCACTTACAATCTGCTATACTCTTTTAATTGTCTATATGCACGGTGAGACAAAGCAATATTTGTTGGATTGGGGCTTCTGTCTTATTACACAAATGTTACAAATTCCCATGTCAGTTGGTAGTTGGATGTCAGTATATATAAAACATGAATATACCATAAAACTGCAATTTCAATTTTATTTCAGAACATCAGAATCAGCAGTCTGGTGGACAGGCTATACTTACCACTGTGATGGTGCGTTTAGGGGGCTTACTAGTTTTAATGCTTACCGTGGGAAGGTGGGTAGATGTACTCCACACCCTAGTGTGTTTCATCGGAGAGGCAGCTTGTCTTTTACTAGCTCAAGACCTATTGGATAACACATCCAAGGTGAATGGGATTTTACTCACTCTCAAAAAATGTTTATTATATTGATGGTTATGGTGTCTACATTGGTTCAACATTTTTGTTCAACATACATTACTATACAATTACAAATACTAAACTTTATGTGGTGTATGCACACTTTGTGCATGCCTCTAAATGTGTGTATTTTTAATCTTCTCTACATATCCTTACAGGATGTTCACAAAAATGAAAACAAGAGAAGACTGAAATGAAATGAAACCAGTCATATATAAAGAAAAAGAACTGCTCTACACTCTCAGAACGTTGGAACCCCATGGAAGAATGATTTAAAAATCTACTTTTTTGTCATATAAACAGATTTTTCGTCCTACAAATTCAAAAGCACTTTCCTTGCACAGCTGATGAATGAAGGATCTGTCGGAAACTGTTTCTCTGGACACGTGTACTTCACTATAATTATCTCTCTCTTAGGAACCACATTTGTTTTCGGTGTATTCATATTTTAATCCTACTTCTAGAAAATCATTTTGAGATGTTTTATATCTTTATATTTATATAAAATTATTCTTCATCGGTCCGAAATCTGAACCTGTACTCGGATCTATTGCAATACAGTTGGAAATTACTCTTACCAGTGAACTGGGAAAAGATTTTTTCCCAATGCACTAATGTATTTTCATCCCAGTCGATTGTAATCAGTCCGTATGTATAACCTGATCTATTAATCAGCTATTACACAAACAAATGCACACTGCCTTTCACAAAAATGGGTAGGCTATTAGCATTTCATGTAGAATCTTCTTGCGTTAACATAATACACTTTGTACCTGACAAAGAACCCTAAGGAGCGGTAATCTTTTATTGTAAACACAAAATGGCCGCTGTATGCATCTTAATTTTTTTATCGGACGTGGTGGACGACGTGAGGTCATGTTCAAAATGGCGTCATATTTCAAAGAACAAATACTTTTCCTGTACTGTTCGAACTGAACGATAAGTCGCTTGAAGAGATACACTTCTGCTTTAAACAGTAGGCCTACAGCCCGAGGCAAATTGCTACAATGTGCAAAGCATATCTTTGCTCGCCGCAGTGATAAATATATTTCGACATGAAGAATCCGTGACTCATCGAAATAAATGACACTCGTGGTTCTATGTCCGAATCCACGTTATTAATACTATAACTTATAATTTATGCAGGCTATTCTTAAATAGTCGGTCAATTTCCGACGTCTTCTAATCAGTATTTTCTAGCCTAAATATAACCCATTAGATATAAATTATCTTCAATATTTTCAGACACATCCGTATAGTTTTTCCATCTGTTTACGCATTTGGGGGAGAACAATATTATTGCTTTCCAGTCCAGGTTAAAAATTCTTACAACTGTTGACTACCTTTCCAAAAAGCATTTTAATACGCTTGTATAACGCTTGTATTTCCAAAGAAGAACACAGGTTATTGATGTTTTCCAGTTCCAGGAAGCACTGTATACAAGAAAGTATTTCTTTATATGTTCTCTTCCGTCAAGGGCTTTTGTAGGTCCAAATAATCCTCAAATATAGTCTTCTAGTGTTTTTATTTGCAGACTGAGTAGCTAGCTATTTTGCTTAAGACTTGTTCTAATGAACGATGCAGCTGTACTTCCAGAACATTTTTTTCTAGAATTTTCCGCCACTCTGCAGAATAGTAATTGCTCTTTGTCAAGTCCCATTGTGGGCGTGCTGTGCGCATGCGAAATACATCCACTGCGGTCCTGGTTTTGCCGCATTTTGACGCATGCGTGATTCGGATCATTGCGTTTTGTTAGCCAACATTGGCCAGTGAAAATATACAGATCAAGTACAGTCCCACAAGCTATAGTTGCTGAACATAACTGATATTTTATTTGGTTACAATAAGTTTTCATTAAACACATTCAATATTAAAAACATTAAGTCTTATCACTTACGTATTACGGCTTGTCGGTTATGCAGAATTTGTGACAGTCTGTCCATCACCATAACAGCAGAGAAAGGAGTATTTCGTATTTAAGCATTCAGGTTCTTCAGATGCTGCATTTCCTTAGAAGTACGTTTACACTTCGTTTGTGACTATTAGCTCATTCCTTACTACTACTGGGCAATTTTTCCATTTGCAACCTATATAAAATAATTTTCAGCACTACAAAATTGAGTCCCTGTTGGTCCGGTGTTTGTGACTTAGCCTGTGTAGTTCAGCATCTTCATGGTGCTTATTCAGGATGACTATATTTGAATCGTTGTCGTATCTGTTTAAACGGAACAATTCTTTACAAATTTCTTTGTCCACATACTATAGGTCAGACGGCAATCCATAAAATCTGATGTAATATAGGCCAGTAACTACCCATCAAGCTTTCCAGCAAGCAAATAGCAATGCATAATTTGCGTTAAGATTTCTTAATAAGCTTGCTTCCATACAAACTCATCCTCCAAATTGGGGAAAGAAAAATAAATATGCTGCCTTTCACTTTCTGTGTGGTTTAAAAAGCCGTTTTTGTTCACATGAACTGACCTACATATTGATGCCAGTCTTTGAGGTGCCATAAGATCAAAGCAACTGTCACCACGAGTAGCCTATGTAGAGATTTTATTAGAACCTATAACAACAATGTAAAGAAGTTATTTGGAATTTAAAAACACGTTTCTGTTTGCCTGCTTTTTGCCAGAGCTCTATAAATTGATAGCGGAAGTAAATAATTTAAATTCTAGATCATTTAATTCGCGTACTTTATAGTTGTCCATTAACATGATTCTGTAGTCCTTCAGAACTGAATACATTTAAAACAGCGTAGGCGAGTATTTTAAACTAGCTATAGAGGACAATATCCAATGCAGTATAGGATGCAACAAACTGCTCTTTGTTTCTACCACCGTTTAGAAAATAAGATGTCGATTCAATAGTAGCTTCAAATTATAAGAACGAAAACATATAGCTTTAAGATATTGCTCTATTGTTGTCGCAATTACCTTCGTTTGGATACATTCCTGCACATCAGAAACAATATTATTAGACTACATGGACAGCGCCTGCAACCTATTCTCTTGAGGTTGCAAACAGTGCGCGTCCTCGTACACTAAACCAGACCGCGCTCCTCGACAGCAGAGCACAGGATCTCCCAGTTTCCAAGAGCAAGCTGGTCCAATAGTGGTGTCGAGTGAGAGGCAACGTTTGATAGTCAGCTCTGAACATCTTCTTTAACAACTATTACGCACTCAGTCGGATCGGATTTACCCTAATAAAATTATCTGTATGATCGGGGGACACAAACCCGCATTATGGTCCGGGAAACCAGACATTTATGGGTGGGGAATTTACCTGAAAATGTACGAGAAGAAAAAATTATTGAGCACTTCAAACGGTGAGTTAAGGATTTCTACAAATCTAAGAGCATGCACTGCTTTAACTAAACATTGGGTGGTAGTAAAAAAAGACAGCAGACTCACGGCAGCGAACGCTTCTATGACTGAAATTTGTTATGCAACTCTAGCTAGAATACTGCGTTGAGCCCAGCTAACCTAGCTAGGCTATTTAGTTAGCTAGGAAGCTCAGATTATGAACTTCTTGCTGGCTGGTTAGTCGGCTTTAAGTAATGATCAGGTAACTGGCTACCTAATGTAGCTAGCTAGCACGTTTCAGTCCATGACTGAAACAATAAACACGTTTTCAGCAAACAAAAATGTCAACAGCAGCAAATCGCCATGTCTAAATTGCTAGCTGGCAAACCCCAGCTTGGAAGCCAGTAGCGCTCATTAAAACGGCGTTCGCTAGCAACCGAGCTATCGAGGTTTGTTTCTCCAAGGGTGGAAAGATGTAGCTAGCTACACCCTAGCCCCTTCACCAGCCCTAACACTAGGTGCTGTTTGCCTCCTGCCTCACATGTCAGATCGGACAAGTCTAGCGATAATATGCAGCATTAATAACAGGCGCGCTAAGCAAGCAAGCAAGCAAGCTATTTGGTAGCATGGCTTGCTGGACTACCTAGATGATAATAACATCGAAGTGTTGATGAAAACGGCTTTGTTAACGAGATTAATGGTGCGATTCTTGTAGACATACTGGAAAGTTAATGTTATTTGACTCGATTGCGTAAACTTGGCGAGACACGGCTCGCTGGATAGCTGTATCGGAGCGGTTGTCATTAATGTCTGGCTGTAAACTATAGCTAGCTAGATATAGCTACCGTAGGTGGTAAATTAATTTCTGAAAATCTTTTAATTCGCGGAAGTTAATGTAGTCAAAACACTTTACTACAAAATCCAACCGAATTGATTGTTTTAACAGCGTAAAGCTTGAACAGGTTTCTGTTGTGCGGCAAGTTTAAATACTAAATTTCCGTATATTGACAGGTAGCTAGACTTCCTAGATTATGTGCTTAGATTGGCCGACATGGTGTAATGAAAACCTTCAGTCTTCAAGTATGGAGATTGAGAAAATACAATCACTTGGATCAGTAGTCGTTTTCATAGCGGTTGGTTGGGCAACTTTGTATCAAGGTGAGATTAATTTAACAAACCTTTTCGTCCACCCATTCCGATAACTATAATAAGAATATGACGTGCAGTATTTCATAATTATACTGTAGTGAATCCCTTCACTTAAAATTAAAAGAAAAATGGTCTTTCCTTGGAGGATGGGTACAGTCTAGTGTAAACAAGTGCAGTCTCAGTTGTGCTCCATTACAGTCCATCAGAGGATTATTGATTATATTTATAGTTTCCTACAAGGTAGGGTGTATTCTATTACTGGGTGTCAATTCGAGGTTCTAGTTACACATATATATTTCAGCTGTGATGTGATCGCAAGTTGCTTAATTTAACTCATCTGGTGCTTGATGCAACTCATCACCACACCTTCATAGGTGAGAGGCTTAGGGCGAACTTGCTGTTTTCATACGTCATGAAAAGGAAATATTGAGATACAGTAGGTAAGACAGTTGTACTATATTCTTTCTGCTTTTGGCACAGTTTCTTTTGTCACTGAGGTTAAGTAATATTCTGTGTTTTAACAACTATCTTTAGTATCTGCAGTGGCATTCTCAGCTCCAACATTCTCATTCTCAGCTCCAACATTCAAGCATTTTTCAGTTTTTCTAACTGCAACAGGTTTTGCATGCCTGAAGCTGACTGTAACCTAAAATTATAAGTGGGATTAAGTAAGGGTGAAAACATGAATCTAAACAATATTGGGCATGAATTATCTTGATAAACCACTATCTCAGTATTTTGAAGGGAATAACCATCACCAGTTGTATACTAGGTGCCCAAAAAGGTGTATGATTGAATCATATGATTGGTGCTGCAAGCATCAGTGTATATTGACATTTGTGAAGAAGTATCATGTTAATTTACTCACAAAGATTTCATGAGACCTTTAATTTGACTCACCTGATGCGATACGAAGCGTGCAATTAAACATTTGGTTATCATATTAGTGTTTTGGTGAAAGG